>CM076581.1:265504820-266028420 GCA_034641835.2 Pinus albicaulis
ATAGATCATAATGTATCAATTGCAAGACATCAGATGTCTTTGTGACACTTGAGGGGAAATGTCCCCTTGTATGTTTTCCTTCGGTACAACCCTGACATACACCTTCATGATTATTTGAAAACTCAGGCATCCCTGTCACCACCTTCCTTGCTTCGGGAATTTCCTTGTAGTGAAGGTGTACAAACCTTTGGTGCCATAGTTTAGTCTGTCAAATAGTATCACATGTCATCGCTCCTAGTGGACTTATTCCAACCTGTTAGAGTGTATCAACTCTAAACCCAATCATGATAGCTTCCTTGAATCTCTTCTTCCAGATGTGAACCTTCCCATCAATACATGCCACATTGAAACCATTTTCTTCCATGGCTGATATAGACACAAGGTTATTCTTCAAATTAGGCACATGGAGTACATCCTGCAAGTGGAGGACTTGACCTTGAGACAAGTGGAGGGTCACATTCCCTGTCCCTTTCATTGGATATGTGGCATTATCTCCAAGGATAGTTATCATATTAGTATCCTTCTTAACCATATCAAAAAGTGCTTCCTTGAACCCATTGATGTGCCTTCAGGCACCATTATATATCAACCAGACATCCATAGTGTCAGGTAGAGATGCAATAGAGAGGGAAAATACAAGAATGAATTCATTTCTTTTAACAACATTTGATTCCTCATACCTGGAATTCCTCGACCTTTTGAAAGGTTGACCATTTCCGCCGAAGGGAGCCTTCCTCTTTCTCTTGAACCTATTGTTCCTTTGATTGACATTCCTCTGGTTGTTGTTGTTTTCATCATCATTGGGAGAATCCTTCTTGAAAGTGCATTCTCTAGCATAGTGACCTGGCCTATGACAAGTGTAGAACTTTCCCTTATTTCCTTGGGCCCTTGCACTTCCTTTATTCTTTGGACCACCAAAGTTCTTCTTTCTAGAATGAATAGCGTAGGAAAAATTTCCTTCATTTTCATACTCCTTCATTCTTGTCTCTTCTTGTACGCATCTCGATAGTACTTCATCAAAGTCAGGTATCACATTTTTATTAAGAATGGTAATGTTGAACACATGCCATTTGGATGAGAGCCCTCCAAATGCAATGAGTACCATCTCTCGATTAGCTATTTTCTCCCCAATAGCCAACATATTGTTCATGATCTCAGTCAGCTTCAGAAAATATGATTGAACAAACTCATCCCACCTTTCTTCATATTCTTTAATTGATTCTTGAAGAATAGGACTTGATTCGCATTATTAGCCTTGAACATGTGGACCAATTTATCATGCATCTCTTTCGATGTGCCCAGCTCGTAGATGTAGGCAACCAGAATCTTGTGAATTGAATCCCTAGTCATCAGATTTTCTTTGATCTCCCCCTTCTTATAGTTTGTTTTAGCAGCACCAGTTGCAGTGGATGGAGGATCTTGGATTTTACCCTACACATAGTCCATGACATCTTAGTCTTCTAATTTAAGATCTAATGTCATCTTCCAAGCATGGAATTCATCCTTCCCAGTCAATTTGTCATCATCCTTAAAGCCATTGTAGTTTGAGGAACCCATCCTCTTCCTTGGTGATTGCTACAAAGTAGGGCTATGTCTTCACCTCAACTCTGATACCATATAAATTTTTGTAGATGTTCTATGCTTGATACAACTTTAATTTTTCTTCAATATCAGACAGTAATAAGATAAAAAATAAAGTAAAATGCTGATAGAACATACCATTAGATCAATATAAGACAAGCCAGAAATATATAAGTGTGTTGGTGCATTATGACAAACAATAGGATGCTTCAACCAGCAATGTCTCAATATGGTCAGCCATCCAGAAATGTCACACAACCCTCTAGGATAGCCAAATGGTCAACACAAAAATTCAACGCTATCATTCAACGGTCATCGCAAATAGTAGCAGCAGCTAGGTCAATGGAGAAAATTCAAAGTCAATGTCTTGTCTCAGGAATAGTGCTAGAAAATGCGGACTAGGAAAATCAAACTTTTGGGAGAGTTTCAGGTCCTTTTAACCTTGCATTGAGCAAAGTCAACACTCGTCAATGTTTGCTGCAAAAACCCTAGACCGAAATCAGAAATGTGCTGCTGCTAGAATTTTCCCACGTGTGAAGAGAAGAGCCACCAAGGTCATCGAATCAATCAAATGAGGAGAGAGAAATGTGTGAGGATGAGATGAGTGAAAATTTCCTCCATCATTGACCAATATATATCCATCAGTGAGGGTGTGTGACACAACTGCTTGGGCACAAAGCCTTAAGGCCGACCTGCACATATCTTGAATAAATTCAAAATAAATTTATGCTCATCGTATCAAGATGATCTTTAGATTGATCTTTCACCTCTCCAACAGAGGAATCCAATAAAAATATTGGTATCTTCATCTGAGCATCACAACATGGAGTTCGGACCTAGTTGTCCAAAATTAACAAATATTCTATATAAAATCATCTCCACGGTCATGGTCAAAAGGCTTAAGCCTTTCCTTTTAGCTCTCATCTCCCCTAAACAAACGAGCTTCATTTAGGGTAGAAAAATCATGGATGGTATTATCGCCTCCCAAGAAGTCATTCATTACCTGAAAAGTATCAAATCCAAAGGCATGCTCATCAAGCTAGATTTATCCAAGGCTTATTACATGTTGATTTGGAATTACCTTACCAGCATTCTTTGTGCCTATAAGTTCGACCCCAGATGGATTGATTGTGTCTTCTCCCTTATTTCCACCCCTATATTCTCCATCCTTCTGAATGGCTCTCCCTCCCGTACCTTTAACCCATCCAGAGGTCTTAGGAAAGGAGACCCTATGTCCCCTTTCCTTTTTATTCTAGCCACAAAAGGTTTTGGAAGATATCACTAGTACAAAATGGCTAATTAGTTACTAAAAAAATGACTAAAATTTGCATATAAATGAACATTTTTTAGTCGGTGACTAGTAGTAGCTAATTTACAGTATCCTATAACGTGACCAACTTTTAGTAGTTTTTATCTTAGTCATTAATTGGTTGTCTCAATTTTACCATCCAGAAGTACATTTAGTCATTAATTTGGTCATTAATTTAGTCAATGATTATTAATTAATTATCACAATTAATGACCAAATATACAACAAAATATATTACTATATGATCGCCCAAAAAAAATAATTAATGACCAAATAAATATGACCAAAATCTTGGTCGCGTTATAAGATACTGTAAATTAACTACTAATAGTCATATATATGCAAATTTTAGTCATTTTTTGAAACCAATTAATGACCAAAGAAATATGACTAAATTTTGGCATGTTATAAGATACTATAAATTAGCTACTAATAGTCGTATATATGCAAAATTTAGTCATAATTTGTAATCACAACTTTATCATTAGCAGTATGCATATATAATTTTTTGGTAGTTTCATATTCATTATATAAATGATCAATTTAGTAGTTTACATTCATTTCATTTACTTTCATTAATAATCATTATAAATGACTAATTTAGTCATATATTCATTTTATTTATGTTAATCATTAATCAATATAAACTACTAATTTAGTAGTTTTAGATTGATTTTATGTGTTCATTATTAATCAACATAAATTAATTAGTATTTTTTGCAACTAAATTTTAAAAATGCCATACAATGTGTATGTTCATCTAATATGAAAACAAAAAGTTGCATATGTTAATTACAATACTAAACAATATCAAGTGAAGCTATAAATAATTTCAACCATCCACATTATATTATATGAAATGTTAAAGTATTACAATATGAGTTTCTAACTTAATATTGGTTGGACTACAATTTACACATGAAATGATGTTTCATCACTTCAGAACATTATCATTGTGTTTCCAAGGAATTGCAGGTGAATTTTCCAACTCTGAAGACTTGGCCATCAATCTCTATGTGTGTGTATTATATGGTAAATTGGATCTAAGGGTATCACTAGATCGATTATATTCTCTCTCTCTTTTTGCATTTATCCCTCCAGTGTTATTGCTCTCCTCTTTCTTCAATTCCTGCTTCTTACCATCAATATTGTGTTACTTTTCTGAAAACAAAAGAAGATACGATACAGAGTGTAATACATGAGATAAAATGAACAATATAATATAAACTAAAGTATACTATAAATAATTTACACGACATATACCTCAACATCAGTAATGTCAAAGCCCTTTTTCCCCATACAAGAAAGAAACTCGGACAAGTTTTGTTCAGTTGAGAGATACTTGCCACTATGTATCCATACGACTTGTATAAAAAAAGAAAATAAAATGTCACCAAAGAAAAGAACACCTTAGTAACTTAGTATTCAACCTTCAATGAAATCTTAGGCACAATGAAGTAAACTTATAAGTTACATGCTAAAAATCTCAAGTTGTAGATACCTTGTGAAAACAAATAATCTGAGGTGTGATGTTTAAACCTTGTCATATTATTCAACAACAACATTTCATTTTCTAACACATGAACTTGGTAAAGTATATAAACAACATGTACTCAAATAACAACATGAAAGTAAAATTTTATAGTCATGAACATATTTTAACAAAAAATTCTTATAAGGATTCCAATGAATATCGTGTAATACTAATTTCATCTTCAAGCTTTAGCTGTTGTTTAAAAGGACATGATACCAAGTATTTTGAATTTCATAGTTAAAATAAAAAACAAAATCAAAATAAATGTTCAAAATACAATCAAACAATAAAGAGAATATATCATGGAATGTTCATTGCAATTATAAAAAAGATCTTTTTACCTTTTCACCGATGTATTTTCTCGCATTCATAAAAAAATTTCTTGCCCAAAATAGCCATGAGGTGAGATAATCACAACATCAAGAACCATAGTTATCCCTAATAGAAACATTTCCAAAGTCAATGGCTCAGGTTCCTAAAGGATATATGACAAAAAATTAATCATATCCAAGACATGATTTTCATTGTCTCCCCATCCATTTTCCAATCACATTTCCTATAACCTGCCCATAGTAGAGTCAAAGTAACAATCAGATGAAGGCTTTGACATTTGTTTTTATCTTTTATATCTATAAAATTTAAATATGATTTGTTTCAGTAACATATTGATTCATATTTAATGTCTTTCTGACATATTGGAAGGTATCAATTGAGTAGGATATTAGAGAAATCGGCCTTAATGAGGTCCTCAAAAAATTTCTACAATATAAATATTTTTCTTGTCGTGATATCTTGAGTATAAAAGAACAAACCTGAAAAAATAAATATCCATATATTACTTATGTTCAAACTCTGTATATGGTGTATTCTTAGGTATTTTTTTAAGATGTTCCTTCACCTTTACCAAAGCGAATTGTAGCTTGACTCTATATCCTTTCATTCAACATCAATTTCTACAAGATAAATGTCACACATTATTCTTTCCCATTTCTCAACATGCTACATATGGTAAATTGAAAGTCACAGAAAACCAAGAGAAACCCTTTTCTAACCAAAATAAAAAAACAAGTAGTGCCTCTAATAAAACTTCATTCTAATATCAATCGATGAAAATATACTAGTGGACCATTTTTGTTGTTTCTTGACTTTGCATTTTTTTCATAGGAAAATGCTTGAGCTTCGGGAACCAGAAAATGTGAGTGAATTTGTAAATGTGAAAAGACTAGGTTTACCTTTGTATAATTCTTCAAAATTATGTGAATGATGCCATTTTCGGATGTGGTAAATATCATATTAATAAATGGCCACATTGGATGTAGAGGATTAAATATAAAAAATTGTCGAAATGGCATGCATTCTAATAAATTGCATTGCAATTAATACCATGGGCCTCCATGGGTTACAAGTCCTCAATATTTTATTCTTGATGATGAGAGAGAGATGGAAATGATAATTATTGGTGGTCCTAGTTTGTATGGTGGATATGTTCAAACCAAGGTTGTCATATTAATGAACCTAGGTTATGACATGGTAAAAACACTACAAGGAAAAGATCTGCTAGTGGATGTTTTTGAGGAACCCCTTATAAAAATACCCCAAACATCCTTTTCTAGTGGAGGTTACTATAGGAGTTTGGCGGGTGGATCTTTTTACGAATGTTTTTCATCTGGTGCGCTTATCATCCTAAATCGCACTGGTGCGTTCAACAAGAGAAAGCACCGATGTGCATAAAACATTGGCACACCAGACACCGTGTGCTCCGTACAGACCTGCCCAGTACGTCTTATTACTATAGCACACTAGTTCTTTACAAATTTTCCGCACCGTGCATCCTAAAACCCTGCGCCAAAACAAAAACCGGCTAGTGCGGTCTTAAGAAACATCATCGGTGCGCCTATAAAACGCCGCACATAGGAACATGGTTAAATAAAAAACAATATAGCTAAAAAACCAAATTTTTCACCTTTCTCAACAATCCAGTGCTCTTAAGAACCGGTGCAATTTTTCCTTGTCTGAGCTGCCCTGACATCAGTGATCCCATTGCACCCATTGCAAGCACTGCTACTATGTATTTCCCACCAATCTCCAGCTTGAATTTTTCAAAACAATGGGAAATTTTAATTTTGCAAATTATAAAGCCAATATGCCTCCTCGATGGCCAAATGTACAGGTATTTTTCTATTTTTTCCATAATTAAGCCTTTTAACAGATTAGAATTTCAAATTACTTTAAAATTAACCATTTAAAAGAAAAAAAAAGAATTGCCACACGGTGCGCTCGAGCTGTTTGGCTCACACTACTTTGCAGTGCTGCCCATAAGTTTACAGGTTGCACCACAACCGGTGCTAACAGTATCCACACCAGTTCTGAGGTGGTACCGTAAGGCACATCGTGTTATTTTAAATTTTAAAAAAAGTGCGGTGCGGTCGGTTACCCGGCCGCACCATTAACCATGTGGGATAGCGGCAATGCAGTGCGTTGACTTAAATATCCACCCCAGGGTGGGTATTTCTGTCAGCGCACTACATTCCTCATTTCAACATGGTCAACTGTGCAACCTGGTAAAACACAACACCATTGACTATGTAATGATGTCAGGAGGTTGGTGCACTGACTGAACTATACAACCCGGGGCATAGAATTTGGTCAGCACACAACTCTCCCGACACAGTCCATAGTCAACCGTGCGGCCTATTATACCACCTCAACATTGACTTAAGAAGAATTCCAAGAGGGCAGTGCACTAAAAATTTTCAGGTGCACTGCTGCCGGTGCGTTGAATATTTTCTTCTGTACTGTCGTCGATGCGCGACAAAACAATACGCACCTGTACCGATGCATGCATATTTTTTGTGGCGCAACGACTATTTTTTTTTTTCCAAAATAAATTATATATGTATATTCCTAAATACATGTCTCATTTAATAAAAAAATTGTATTTAATATGTCAATCGTTAAGAGATGTGAAGGGAGAGAAGAGAGGGAACAACAACAACAGACAGACCATTATAACATGGTTCGCCTGTGGGAGGCATGAGAGAGGGAGAGATATGCGTACCCTCTCCATATTACAGCAGCTACCCAGGGGCTTCTAAGGCAGGTAGGCATCCTAAAGTTCTATGAGGAGGCTACTTCCGTAAAGGGCCATGGTCTATTTTTGAGACATCTTATCCGCAAGTGGAATGCCCACCTACATGCTTTCTAGGTTGGTCCTAACTAGTGGTACACACCCACTGAGGAGGACATATATTTCATTACAGGGCTACCGAGGAGAGGGGTTTGTTTTCCCTCATTTCTAGAGGTTCCATTTGGCTATGCAACATGGAGTCAGTTGGTGTACTCCTAGAGATACATTAGCGCAGATATACTGTCTCTTTCATATTTTTAGGTCTTCGAAGGTCAGTTACATATTTTTGCCTTTGGTAGTGAGGAGGTGAGGGGCCTCTCACTTCTGATTTCAACCATTTCACACAACACCAATGACGGGAAACACATTAGTTTCCCGCTTCTATATTATGTTGACTTTTTAGTATAGGAGCCACGACTTGTCAACTGGTCTACCATTTTTTTGCAGTAGTTCTGTAAAGCCTTAGATAGGTTTCGTGGTCATGCACAAGGGGGGGTCAACTTCCCTTTTGCTTTAGAGATTTTTTGTTTATTTTTTTAGAGGTTTTGAAAGGTGAGGTCTTCTTTTTTTCAATATCCTCGTAGGCTGATATTGGAGGCATGGATGAACATATGGGGACAGATGATGCCCAAGAGAGAGGTGAGACTGATTTTTCCATGAGGATATCACATGATGCACTAGAGTTGCTAGGAAGTGTTGACGAGCATCACTTCGTTATGGTCCCCTATCCTTATGCTAGTTTGGATTGGTGAGGGTGTGCACATCGTCTTCATAGATGATGAGCCATCGGATAATAGAGGTAATATTATTGTTTTATTTAAATTTATTCTAACATGTTCTTTAACTTGTTTTTATTAAATTGTGTAATGAAATTCTCTAATTATTGTTGTGTACTTGCATATATTTTGCAGACATTTTGTCTTTTGATAGCGAGGACATGCCAACACCACCACATGATCCAGGTGTGGATCCTGATGACGATCAGGATATGCCAAACGTCGAGGATCATCAGGAGGGCGGTGCAGAGAGACCTTCTCCTGATGACACACTGATACCGCCTTGTTCTAGACATGGTAGTCCTGATGGCCTATTGAGGATGGATTTGGGTGACCAACTCTATGCATTGATTGTTGAGGCAGGAATCAGGCCTACTACTATGAGAGACATACAGGCCAATGGTAGGCTAGTACATATGTGGAGAGGCATGCCGCATGACATGTATAGCCTGATGCGGCATGTCGTGGGAGCTACGACCTTAGTTACGTGGCTGAGGAGGACCCTTGCACGTTATAGGCATGGTCGAGATGCAGCATGTGATCGACATCCTATGAGCAGCGTCGACACATCGTCTAATGATCACGATCAGGGGAGTGATCATCTTTCACCTTGCATCGTGCCAGATGAGTAGCCTCCACTAGCATCAAGTAGTAGTCATGATGGAGAGTAGGTTGGACCATCGACCATGTCCAGTCATCACGATGATCATGAGCAGCCTATACCACCAACCATGTACATTCATCACGATGAGCAGCCGACAATTGATCCTGATGAGCATGAGGCACTAGTACCAAATCAGCAGGCACGTGATGATAAGCATGTATCGACTGAGCGTGCCTCGACTAGTGCTATTATTGATGATGTACACCAGCTGATATAAGACATTGATATTATAGTTGTATATTTTTGACATTATTCAATTATATATATATATATATATATATATATATGGTCTATGTATTTTATGTTCATTTTGTGGTTGTACTTAATTTACATGTTGGTGATCATCATGATGTGTATATTGTTAGGTCATGTTAGATATGTACATTTAATGTGCAGCTTGTAGATAGATGTGTATGTGATAGTAGTTATTTCACATGAGATGTATATTTGATGTTTGCATTGTGATGATTTTATATAATGCTAATTGTGTTTTGTTAGATGATCATGATCACGATGATGTTAGAGAATTTGAATGTTTTTTTTAGTCAAATATTATGTTTGTACGATGATTATCATGATTGTGATGTTTATTAATTAATTTCATATTAAATTATCATGATATTGTAAAATTGTAATATTTTTAATTCTAATTGTATGTAAAATTCTAAAATTGTAATTGTATTTGTATTAATTGTAATTGTCATATTTAATTTATTGTATAATTAAATTGTACAATATTTCATGATTAATTGGTTTGACGTTGAAATAATTACACTAATAAATATGCCAAACAATTATAATTATTACCATCATTGTCCCAGGATTGTGGCTAGAAGATGCAATATTGTTACAATTGGCAGGGTGAAGCAGCTGTTCATTTTCATCTACCAAATGCGCATTGCAGTATGCTGTTCCTGATAAGAGCTTCTGACGTTTTGGAGTTGTTTGAATATTTTGTGCATCTAACCTCAATTCTGAATCTGCATGAACCTGCAAATTTGTATACATTATAAATTTAATTAAGTAGTGCATGATTAACATGGATAAAAAACATAAATTCAACTAGATAATGAAAATATAAATAAAATCTGAAGTAAATATTACGCTTCGAGATGGATAAGGAGAACTCTGCGATGGAATTTGAGAAATATTATGGAATGAAATGGATTTTTAAGAATTGTCTATTTGATATAATTATGATATTTTCTCCTTGAATTTGAGAAAAATCAATAATAAATTTTGGCGCACACACCTAAAAGTAGTTTTGGTGCCTTAAAAATGGGCTTCCTATTATCAGTGCTAATATAAAGATCACTGCACCGGTGCGTTTTCTTTCCTACGCACCGGTGTCGTGTTATAAATGGACACACCAGTGAGGTGATATTAAGTGACGCACCAGTGACGAATAACCGCAAATTAAAAAAGTGCAACTGTATTTTCTTTAAGTGAAAAAAAAAGCGGTAAATTAAAAAATGGGTGACAAAATATTTTCGAAAATATAATTTCATAAAAAAATTCTTTAAATACTAAACACTTTTCATTATTTCACTATTTTTGAAAAAAAAATTAGCCAAAGATTTGCAGGAGACATACCTGGAGCAACAGAGCATGAGAGCACTGTGGAGCAGCGAAATACGTTCGAACATAAGTATTCATACAATCAGAATTAAAAAAATTTGGTGATTCAAAACTTGTAGCATAGAATTTCAAACGATCTCGTGATTAAATTTTATTGTTTCTTTTTACTTTTTCTACAATTTTTTTTACGCAGTAAGAATAAAATTTCATTTTCATTTTCATTTTCAGAAACAAAATAATAAAAGAATCCATTTTTACCCTAAACCCTACATTATTTTTGTTTCTGCCCTTTCTTCTCCCTGTTTTTGTGATTTCAGAATTAGAGCTTTTCATTTTAGATTTAGTTTATAGGATCACTATGCACCGAGGTCGGTGCGTACACCATGAATGGTGCACTGGTTTCTAGGGTTTTTTTTTTTTTACCTGAAAAGTTGAAAATTTATTTATAAAATGTATTAATGAATGATATGGTATGGGTTTCATGTTGATAAATAAATCGTTGACAAGAGATCAAGTAACAAAAATACAGATAACACATCAAGAAAAGCAAAAAAAAGGCAAGTTCTTTGTAAATTTTTTACAAAAAATATTATTTTTGAACTATATGTAAGTTTAAATAATATGTATTATTTACTGTGTATCATACAGAGCCACAAAATGACGAAGTTCGATAAGATTATTTCTTATCTACATCGAAAAGATGGAAAAATTGCAAAAGGATGAATCAGGTGAATGAAAAAATACTATCGATCCAATATGAGTTTATTTTTTTAATTTTCATTAATAATATACTTAAAATTATTAGATAACATGTATCAAAAAATATATTAATTCACATATTTTAATTTTTTACAGGGGCCAACAACTCATAAAAGGAATGTTGTTTTAAGAAAAAAAAAATAGAACATGCAAATGAAAATGAATTGCTCCTTAGCTCATCTGGAGTGGTGCTGGAGGTTAACAAAAGGGGGAAAAACTTTTACAAAAGTTTGAGGGATCTAGTGGAACGAATGTATAGATGTTCTTTCCACTTACAATACAAAAATCAATCCAATGATTCCAAGAACAAAATTTTATCTAAACTACAGGAAGTGTTTCCAGAGAATTGGTCAATGAGACATGTCAGACTTTTAATAGCAAAAACATACAACAACAAAAAAGAAGGAATGAAAAAGTAATATTCCTTTAAATTTTTGTCTATAATTATTTATAAATATCACTTTTGTTATATTTAATTTTCATATATCAATATAAAAATTAAATAGTTTATTTTCATGTACATTTTTAGGAAGATTATGAAAATCTCAAAAAATGAATGAGCTGATATCAGAAATATGCGAGTAGGAATGTCCAAAAAGGTGTACAAGGAGATGGTCAAAGAAATGGAAAAAATTGCGTCATAGGAGGAGCCATCTCAACAAAAACGTACTTCAAATGTAATATGAAATCATTGAATTTTTCAATCATTCGGTACAATAAATAAACAATTTAGCATTAAATATTAATTTTAAAGATTTTCTTGTAGAAAAGAAAAGAAAATGGAACCCATTTAGCACATAAAATAGGACGACAAGGAAGAAAAGGGTTGATATCTATGTCTGTGAGTAATTTTACTTCCTTACAACAATTTAACTAGATTTCATTTTTGTATTTTTTAAGTTGTTTTACAAAAATCATCATTGAATGTCTTCAAATAGGTGCTAACATACAAAGAAGAACCATCAGACAAATTGATTGACATTGGGTTAAATATGGGTTGTAATTATATGTTGGCATATCAGAAATTAATTGTGGAATTTGTAAGCATCTATTGATCTTGTTTTACTTAGCTCCGTCTATAATTGATGGAACAAAAAAATATTTTATATTAAATCTATGAGTTTTTATGGGGTATAAAACTTGCAGGAAACAAAGTATGGAACTGTGCCAATAAATGAAATCTTGAAAGATGGCATACTACATGGTTTTGAAAGAATGTGTATATTTCATGAGTCAATTTTTGCTATGGTACGTCATTTCTTTTCGATTTACATTGATGTATATTATTTAATATTGAAAGTTTCATTATTCTCACCAATGTATATACACTCATTACAGTTTATTTTTATGTTTGTAGATAGAAGTTGAAGAAGAAGAAAATAATCAACAACCTGAACAAAACATTCCTGAAAATAACCGAAGTCATGGAAGTAGCTCTAGCGGTGACAGCAGTTCAAGCGAAGAATGATGATCACTATGTTTGGATATCAAAGGCATTGTATTTTTTGAAATATTTGTGTGTGAAATTAGACTTTTTTTTTAATGTAATGGACATAGTGTCCCTATTGAAAGAAAAAGGGATACCAATACTATCCCATTTTGTATGACAAAAACTGTCTTATATATATATATATATATATATATATATATATATATATATATATATATATATATATATATATATATATATATATATATATATATATATATATATATATATATGTTTTAATTTATTCTATTGTGTTCCCCGTTATCACTATAAAATGTAACACCACTGATTAAATTTATGGATGATTAAATATTATAATTACGAGATGTGAAACTTAATGATATGATATAACAAATTAATCCAAACATAACATTCAAATGCACTAATAAAAATTTAATTCATATGAATACTATTATAATATAGGTGTCGTCTTTTGATGAATAATGAATTTTAAAAAATCACAATAATTATGATATGATATAAAAAATTAATCCAAACATCACATTCAAATGAATCAATAAAAATTTAATTAATATGAATATTTTTATAATATGTGTTGACTTTTGATGAATAATGAATTTTAAAAATTCACAATAATTGCACTGTCTCAGGTCGATGTTTCTAAAAAATAGAAAATTAACACCGATGCGTGTCAGTTACTGTACACCGATGCATTTGTATGATACAGCGCACCCATGCATTTATATGACCTATAGGCACTATACAAATACCAATACCAATTATAAATCTTGGTGCATTTGTGTGATACTGCGCACCGGTGTGTTTATGTGAGTCTACGCACCGCGGAATTTGTACGACCTATGGGCACCGCACAAATACCAATACGAATTAGAAAAAATGGTGTGTTTTTCTGATACTGTGCATCGGTGTGTTTCTATAACTCGTCGTATCGGGGCGTTGAGACAACCTATGGGCACCACACAAATCCCAAGACCAATTAGAGTGGCCCCGTGCGTTGTATCACCAACACTGCACCCTTGGGCGATTTTATACCTTGACGGCCTGGTGCATGCACCTTCGACTGCCTCGGGCCACCTTCTAGATAAAACACACTGGTGCATTGACACCTTAGTAGCGAATTGATGAAAAAACATCCGTAATAGCCTCGGGCCACCCAGTGTTTTTAGTTGTGTTGAAATTTTGTTAAAAGCTCCACCAAAACCTTCGTAACTGTAAACGAATGTTGTAGCAAATGTGTTTTTGACAATTTTTGCCAGTTTTATAACACTAAAAACCTCCTTTATAACCTCCACTAGAGGGTCTTTTCCTTGTAGTGAAATGGATCTTGGCCTCGCCTAGTTTCATTCCATCATACTTTGTCAAGACTCAAGAGGATATAATGCTCCTTCAACTTATAATAGGGTTTATTTTGAGGTTATAGATAAATATTATCCAAAGAAATGGATTTTTGGGCTCCAAGAGATATGGATCATTTAAATGATAAAAATCATATGTTTTCTTCACAATATTCAAATGTAGGGATACATTTTACATATTCTAATAATAGATATAAAGAGATAAATAATCCATGAGGAATATCTCATGGTCACTGTGATTAGGGAGATAGTGGGAGGTAATAATAATAATAATACTGTGAGATGATTAAGAGTTTTGTAACTATTAAATGCTCCCTTTGGCACAATATCATTCTAGAAAAAATTTTCCCAAGGAAATGGCCTAAAATCATCATGTTATCTTCAATGGAACACAACCCTATGTCTAATTTATATAAAAAAATTACGAATATTCACCCCATAATAAAGGATCATATTTAATGCTTCATATGGATGGAAAGAAAGAAATATTATGGTTCAATTCCATCATAGGTCACCCCCTCTTTGACCCAATTCAAAATTTTAACTAACATAAAATATTGGTTTAGTTGTATAAACTTCACAAACATCAGGCGTTAGAAATTTGACACAAATGAATATGGTTAACACTACTATGTAGCCCAATTCGTTTTCGCAAATGTTTTTGATCATTTGGTTAGGTTTGTGCCATATTGGTTGAGTTGTAAGAACTTGAAAAAAGTTAGACTTTAGAAAATTTGGCACACCATCTGTTGGGCTGGAATTAAGGTATGCTTTCACCCTATGATTACTTCAAATTATGATACATTTTTAGGAATTATTCCTCATCTTAACAATAAAGAAAAAGAAGATTTATGAAAATCAGGACGATTGGGCTAACGACAAAAGGAATGTTTTATAACAGGAATTTGACTTATTATATCTCTATGTACAGGAAAGCAGAGCAACCGAACTGATGATTAACGAAAGACAGCTGATAAACAAAGACTCACGGAATCTCGATAACTCCCAGAAACCGACAGAAGGCAGAAAGACAAATCCAAGCTTGAGAACCCAAATGACAGCCATGACAAGCGGGTTGTCATTTGGAAAATACCATCCCACTATGTAAAAATGCCTTTAAAAGGACCAAGGATGAATGAGATAGGGGAGTTGAATAGGAATTTCCTTCTGTAATAAAAATATTAGGATATAATTGTTCAATTGTATCCCTGTATTATCCTTCAATTTAATAAAGAATTTTGATTTTTTGAACATTCATCTTTTGAGTTTTTCATTGCGTTAGAACTTCTGGTGGTTTGGGCCCAGCCCCTAGGAATTTACTTGCCAATTTTTGTGTTGTGCGTTAGTTACAAAATTGATGTCCAGTTATCTGATGCAGTTTGTGAATTACCTTTCCACTCGATAAAATAGAAAAACATGAGGTTACAGTTTCTCTTTCATCAAAATAGTTTGGAATTTGTGCTTTCTGGTTTATAGTAATGTTTTCTTGTTGTTAGATGCTTTCATTTCACTTTATGAATCTTAGAGCAATTATTTCTCAATGTTATCTATTTCTAGGAATTAGATTGTTCCGTCAGTACAATAAGGTGTCTAATTGTTGATTAATTGCAGAAAGATGTCAATTAGTTAGTTTGCAGAGAGAATTCCATTGCAAAAATTATATAAGTGATTGTTGTTCAATTCGTTCAGGTTGTTGTTCAACTCATTCAGATTGTTATTCAATTCATTATTATGTTGTTCAATCATAGGTTTCTCTCCTTCTAAGCTAGACAGAGTAGTTAGCGACATTGTACCATTTCACTTCTCTTTGAGATGATTAACCTTCGAGAATTATATAATCCTTTTCATAAGCAATATAGAGTAACTATCATTCAATCTCACTTGCATATATTGTGCCTACACTCTTGAAATAAGAAGACTTGCCCTGGGTTGACAAATGAATGAGGAGCTTAGAGGTTTCCTATAATAAGCCACCTTTGTGAACTCGAATTTTTGGTTTCGTTGCCGGGGAGAGTGTTAAGAGTGATATCCTTTATTTTTCTCCATTTTTGTGAAGAATCATGTATTAAAAATGAGAGATAAGAACCTGCATACTGGCAAGCAAAATTCTTGCTCCCTGGTCCACTTCTCAACAAATTGTGCAAAAATTGGTAGAATAGGTACTCTTGTTTTATGACTAGGAAGAAAAAGATAGAAACAAATCCAAATATTGAGAAGAAATCCCCAAAATCCAAGGGACCGGTGATCCTTGGAAGAACAACGTATATAGACAAAACCATTAAGAAATTTGAATCTCAGGCATATGTAGGACCCAAAATCATTCCCACTCAAAGTCCTATTAATCTCCCTCAGGCAACAGCCTCACCGTCTGCAGCCCACGCTGAGATTCAGAGTGATACAGAAGGATCTTGAATAAGCTTTCAGAATTTTGATCATATAGGTACTGACCCTTCAAGAGAGGGAGGTTATTGCAACTTACAAGAAGGGGAAGGAGAAACTAGCGGTGCAATACAAATAGAAGCTTTAGAGCCTAAATCCCCTAAAGGAGTGATTGAGACAGAGATACTCAGTATCCCAGACTAGGGAAGCGCTGTAAAGTTTCCTCTGCACTCACCTCCCAATCCCCCCAATATTACTCCTCTAGAACAAGAAATTCTCGAAGATTACTCGCACATCTTTGATCAAATGGAAAACTATCAAAACTAGAATCACAGGAAGACATCAACATTGGAGTACCCCATTGTTGATCTTGCTGCAAATGCCCCTATGAAATCCATTCCATAATAAAACATCCCCACCTTCCATGGGTTTACCATGGAAGATCCTGATGCATTCTTATTTGAATTCGATGTCCTATGTAGGGGGTATGACTACACCACTGACCCTCAGAAACTAAAATTATTTCCCTCTACTTTAAAGGGAACAAAATTACGCTAGTTCATGGGACTAGGTGAGGGAACCATCAATAACTGGGAGAAAATGAAGAACATTTTTCTTAAGAAATATCAAGACTATTGCCGGACTTGAGAACTAAAAAATGAAATCTTCAATATGTCTGCAAGGGACAATGAAATGTTAGAAGAATACATAGAAATATTTCAATACAATTTGCAAAGGTCTCCATATACTAGATTATCCAAAGACATCTTAAAAGCTACAATGATTAAGGGAATGAAAGAAGAGTGGGTTGAAACACTTAACATAATGGGAAAAGGGGAAATTTTCCAGGAATAATATGATGAGATTATTTCCCTGTGTATTAGGTACTCTCAGGGTATTTCGCGTAATAAGCCAAGTGAACGTGACTTAATAAAAAAAATACCTTAAGTAGTATGGTGGAAACGTAACTAGAGCAAAGTTTGGGAATCTCTTGTAAAATTTTAAAACTGACATTTTGGGTACTTTGACAACACAGCTTGATCTCTTACAAGCCAAGCAGAAGCAAGCTATAACAGAGAAGAACTTGGATATATTTTTCCCACGTTGTCAGAAGAAGCACAGCCAAAGGGAATGCCCCTTAGAAACAATTCATACATGTGCCAACTGCACTAAGAACCATACCACGTACCATTTCCCTTCACTCCTGGGGCTGAAAACAGTTTATAAGGAAGTAGAGGAAGAAACGGAGCGAGTCTACCTAATGAATCAGTTTCGAAAATGGCAAGCATGACCAGGTATACCTCAAGACCTACCTCAGTTCTTTTCTTCTCTGCAGTTTAAACAACAAAACTCTACAGTAGCTTGGCAGAATCAAAACCCTTTTTCCACCTGGCCAACCCAGTCGTTTCCTTTACCACCCTAGCCAACACAACCCCCACCAGGGAATAATTGGCCAAGCTTTCCTTGTTCTCCTCCTTATTGAAAAAATGCTCCATATCAAGCCCAGTGGCCAACATCCCATTCTCAAACCACTAATTGGCCTCATAACTGGCAGCGACCCCTGGGAATGACCAACCTACCAATGGGAGTAGGGGTCCAAAATCAACCTACACTTGCAGCTCCATATATAGTCCAGCACAACCCTCAGCCTATCATACATCCTAAATTACCAGCTCAACCCAAGCCTAGTCCCAATACAGACCAGTTTAGCTAATGCATATTATAGAAGATCCAAACCCCGACACTAAACAGAATCAGTGCAATGAACTAAGGCTGATATCAAGACGTATTATATCACCAACGGAAGTCACGACCTCACCTCAATCCAAACCTGGAACTTCAATGGAACCTAGCCAAGCAAAAATAACAGAAACATAGGTAGGACAAGAAAAGGAAACAATTGACCAAGGAAGGAATGAAGAGCTTAGGGTGTCTCCACCTCCATTCCCTGAAAGATTAACTCTGCCTAGATCAATAGTCTCTCCAGATTTTGAAATCCTTTGGAAGTTAAGAAACCTTTGTATAAAAATTCCCCTTCTCCAGGTGATACAAGACATTCTCATCTATGAAAAAACAATTAAAGAGTTGTGTGGGAAGAAGCAAGTAAAAAACACAAAGGTTGTACCCACCGTTCATGTGGTATGGGCGCTATCTAACTTATTACTCGGTAAGGAACCACCCGTGAAATATTAAGACTCAGGAAATACAATAGTAATTGTGCAAATCTGTAGCCACTCCTTTCCAAACACATTGGTCGACTTAGGGGCAGCCATTAACATCCTAACTACGGGAACCTGTGAAAGACTAGACATATCAGCTTTAGAACCCACGGCTACGTTGTTGGAGCTTCCTAACAGGTCTGTTATCAGAGCAAAAGGAATAGTACAGGACATCTTGGTATCTGTAGACTCATGTGAATACCTAGCTGATTTCTTAGTTATTAATCCAAAGAACGAGATGGACGAGCACCCATTGATTCTTAGGCGACCTTGGTTGGCGACAACAGATTCTTACATAGGTTTTCGAATAGGCAGCATGACCATCAATAGAGGAGATTCCATAAAAAATATCATTATTTATCCACCTGCTAAACCAAGCTTACCCACGGTAAATATTCACATGCATCCATATACATATTGGGAGAAAAAAATTCGTCCACTTCTGACATTAGTGGAAGCTCTCGAATTTAAGGATCAAACTGAAGACGATGTAATCAATAATTTTATGATTCAGCCACCCACGTCTGGAAATTTAAAATGCCAAATGTTGAAAACAGTCCTTGAAGATGAATTTCAAGAGGACCCTTTGACATACTTTGAGGATTGATATATTCCCACAACCACTGTGCGTAACAACATACCCATTGATATTGAGCCAGGAAATATCTTTAATATCAATGGCAATTTGGATGGTGACCAAAAGAAAAGGCTCATAAAAGTTCTATATAAGTATTAGGGGAAATTTTCTTGGGACTACCCAGACATAAAGGGTTTGGATCCTCAACTATGCACCCATCACATCTATACTGATAAGGAAAGAAGACCCATTAGACAACCTCAACGAAGGCTAAACCCACACTTAAAATATATTGTAAAAAACAAGGTGTAAAAACTATTGAATGTGACTTTCATTTATCCTATTTCAGACAGAAAAAGGGTCTCCCCTCTAGTAGTCATCCCTAAAAATAATGGGAAATGGAGAATCTGCATGGATTACAGAGAACTGAATAAAGCAACATAGAAATACCACTTCCCCCTCTCTTTTATTGATCAGGTCCTTGATACACTGGCAAGAAAACAGTTCTTTTCCTTTCTTGATGGTTTTAGTGGTTACAATCAAATCTAGATAGCCCCTGAAGACCAGGATAAGACAACCTTTACCTACCCATGGGGTACTTTTTCTTACCGATTTTTACCATTTGGGCTATGTAATGCCCCAACAACATTTCAAAGAGCCATAATCAACATTTTTTCTGACTTAATAAATGAGGGACTTGAAATCTATATGGGTGACTTCACCCCATATGGTGAGGACTTTGATCAAGCATTATAAACGCTAGAAAAAGTGTTGGAGCGACGTATTGCTACTAGGTTATGTTTAAGCAATGAAAAATGTCACATGATTATGACCAAGGGAGTAATCCTAGGTCACTACATCTCTGCAGCTGGAATACAGGTAGATCCAGCAAAAATAGAGGTAATCCTTCTATTAGCCACACCTTGTACACAGACAGAGGTACGCAGTTTTTTGGAATATGCAGGATATTATCGTAGATTTATAAATAATTTCTCATAAATAGCTACACCTTTGTATGCATTAAATGGACATGTTGAATTCCACGGAACTGATAAATGTGACACCACTTTTGCAGATTAAAAAAAACTAGTCTTGACAGCACCAATTCTGCGAGGGCCTAGCTGGAAGCTGCCTTTTCACATCTCTTCAGATGCTTCCTACACAGTACTAGGGGTAGTTCTTGGCCAAGAAGAAAAAAAACCCTATGATATTTATTATATCAGCAAAAACCTCAAACTTGCCGAATTAAATTATACAGTGATTGAAAAGGAGTTCCTGGATGTCATTTATGCTATTAATAAATTTATACATTATATAACTGGCTTTCAAGTACTCTTGTATACTGATCACTCCACCATTATATATTTATCCAATAAACTAATTACGAATGAGACAATAACTCATTGGTTGATGCTATTACAGGAATTCAATATAACTATCAAAGGTCGTCCATGAAAGGAAAACGTGATCGCAGAATTCCTGTCTAGGGTTCGAAAGATAGATGAGACACTAGTAGTCGATGATCAATTTCCTAACAAACATTTGTTTGTGGTAGTGATAAAAACACCATGGTATGTAGACGTGGCAAATTACTTGGCAGTGGGAAAGCTACCCAGATATCTACCATCAAGAGAACGGAAGTTGATTGTACAACATAGTGCAAGGTTCTCCTAGATCGGTGGATACCTCTTCCATACAGGGGCCGACATGCACATATGCAGATGCATCAGGGAGGACGAGATCTATGACATCATACAGGCCTGTCACGATGAACCTTATGGTGGCCATTTCGTAGATTGCAGAATGGGGCACAAAGTGTTACAAATAGGCTATTATTGGCCTATGATTTTCAAAGACGCAAAAAAATATGTTCAAGCCTGCAATAGCTGCCAAATAATGGGTTGCCCATGCCAAGCAAGTGAAATGCCACTACAACCATAATTGGTGATAGAACCGTTCGAACGATGGGCACTAGACTTCATTGGACCATTCAACCCACCATCAAACCAAAAAATATACATATTGGTTACCATAGATTACGTAACGAAATGGGTAGAAGTAGTGGCCATATCAAGAGCAACAGAAGAATCTGTGATTAATTTCCTTTTCGAGTTGTTCATGCGATATGGTTTGCCACAGGAAGTGATAATCGAGGGGGGGGCATAGTTCGTGGGTAATAAAATCAAAGCCACCCTAAAAAATTCACCATATCATCCATAGAGTTACGTCTCCTTACCACCCACAGGAAAACTGGAAGGTCGAAAGCACCAACAAAGTTTTGGAGGAAATTCTTACCAAAACAGTATCAAAACATCGTCGGGACTGGGCCACTAGATTACCAGAAGCCTTATGGGCTTATCGCACAACCTGGTGAAACACCATGGGATATTCCCCATATCATCTAGTATTTGGGAGAGAGCCTATTTTCCCTATTGAGTTTGAAATAAAGACTCTAAGAACAACCCAGGAGGTAGGGTTGGACTTAACAAAAGCCCAGGTTAAAAGACTCCAACAAATAAATGAGCTAGATGAAATGTGGCTACTAGCTCTGCAATGCACAACGATCATCCAAAAATAGTGAGATAAATTGCATGAAAACCTTTTCAAGAAAAATATATTTCGAAAAGGAGATTGGGTACTCCTTTATGACTCCATATTCCAAGATTTTCTGGGGAGATTACAAACAAGGTGGCTCGGTCCATATGAAATTCAAGAAGTACACAACAATGGCACACTCAACTTGACCACCATAGATGGGTCTGGCTCTACATTTCGAGTGAATGGGCACAGAGGACACCTATATTGCAAACCTCTCACAAAGGAATCCTTTCGCCAACAGGTATGAGACGATCCAACCATCCAAGTTGTGACAACAGGGGGTGATAACCCCACAACCTCATATACATGAGAGTTTTCTACCGTCATTTGTAAATAATGTATATAATTTCTTTACAATTTTTAGTTCTTATTTTGTTGTACATTCCTCATGCACGAAGGTGTATTCTTTTTCTCATCCCCTTTCATTTGTTTTCCATTTGCTGTTCAAATCTTTTGAACGGCTGATGTTCAATTCAATTGAACAACTGATGTTCAATTGGATTGAACAACTGATGTTCAATTGGATTGAACAACCATGCTTTTTGCATTTTTCCTTTTTTTGTTCAAATCCTCTGAATGGCTACTGTTCAATCCAATTGAACAGGTGATGTTCAATCGGATTGAACAACTGTACTTTTGCATTTTTATCCTTGTTGTTCAAATCCTTTGAACAATTATTTTTCAATTCAATTGAATAGTTGTTGTTCAATCGGATTGAACAACCGTGCTTTTTGTTTTTTTATCATTTCTATTGAAATCCTTTGAATGGTTGCTGTTCAATTCACTTGAACAACTATTGTTCAATTGGATTGAACAACCGTTATTTTTGTGTTTTTATTCTTGTTGTTCAAATCCTTTGAACGACTGTTGTTCAATTCAATTGAACATCTGTTGTTCAATCAGATTGAACAGGCATGATTTTTTTGTTTTTATCCTTTCTATTCAAATTCTTTGAACGACTATTGTTCAATTCAATTGAACAGTTTTTGTTCAATCGGATTGAATAGTCATGTTTTTTTTGTTTCTTCCTTTTGCAGTTAAAATCCTTTGAAGGGCTATTGTTCAATCCAATTGAACAATTGTTGTTCAATCGGATTGAACAACCGTGATTTTTGCATTTTTATCCTTCTTGTTCAAATTCTTTGAATGTTTGTTGTTCAATTCAATTAAAGCAACCATTTTTTTGTTTTTTCTTATTGTTTAATCGGATTGAACAGCCGTGCTTTTTGTGTTTCTTCCTTTTGCGATTAAAATCCTTTTAACAGTTGTTGTTCAATCCAATTGAACAACTATTGTTCAATCGGATTTAACAACCGTGATTTTTTCGTTTTTATCCTTTTTTTTCAAATTCTTTGAACGACTGATGTTCAATTCAATGAACATCTGTTGTTCAATCGGATTGAACAGTCGTTTTTTTCTTTTTTTTTATGTTCAATCGGAGTAAAAATCCTTATTTTTTCGTTTTTATTCCTTCCTTTTTCGATATTTCCCCCTCGATGCACACCATAGCTATGAAAGGCATCTCTGAGGAGGAAGTGGCAGTGGAAGAAAGGAGGAAAGCAGTAAAAATTACCAATAAGATGATTCTTTGACACTATAATCTCTAAACTGGAAGCTGACATTGTACATATATGAAATGAAAGGCTAAGTCATTCCCAACTCAATTATGTGATCATACAATACATGATCTTACAATGGTATATCTTTCTACACTCTAGAGTAGTATTTCCCTCCAATATGAAGAAATAGGAATAAGGAATATTAATTGTATTGGCATTTTTTTTACTTCTCTCACCATCCGTAACCCTTAAGGAGTTAATGAGCCTCCCTTCATGTATAAATAATAGCTATTATGTTTTCATGCAAATTCTTAAGAGAGGATAGGGGATCTCATCATGACCCAACCTACCATGATCATAAGGGTTTAACAAGTGACATGCCCACAATGGTCATCACACCAGGGTAATGACCTTCTCATCTGCTTGAAGGACAAGAGGTCTCATCATGAGCTGGCCTGATCACTCTATTACAATCCTAGTGAATGGCACTGTGACTATCTGGCCATCACACCAGCACAGTGACCTCCTTATAAATCAAAATTCTTATGTTTCAAAAATAATTACTATGCTTAGATGAAAATTTTCAAGAGAGGATAGGGGGTCTCATTATGATCCAGCCTACCATGTTCATAAGAGCTTAGCAAGTGACATGCCCAAAATGGCCACCACACCAGGGTAATGACCTTCTCAACTACTTGAAGGACAGGAGGTCACATCACGAGCCGACCTGAGCAATTTTCTACAACTTTGGTGAATGGCACTATGGTTATCTGGCTATCATACCAGCATGGCGATCTCTCCACAAAATTGGCAGAATGACTACTTTTACATAAGGATCCTAGCCCATTTTTCGGGTTAAAATAGAAACCCTGTCGAGGCTATGAACACCTACTGGAAGCAATGGCTCTGGTTATGGTATGAGAGTATGTATCAACAATAGCCATTCACTCTTACATATACCTTATCTTGGATTATTTTCCTCCATAAGCCACTACTCGAATTAATGATAATTCTAATATACCACATAAATAGCTATAAGGGAGATATGCTTACATATTTGAACCTCAGGATGACAGCACCAATCATTACCTATCTTAGTCTTGCTTCCGTCACACTTTATCATTAAAGAAGGACATCATATCATAATAATAGTTATACTATTTTCTCCCGCTCTCCGGTCACTTCCACACTAGATGCACTTATGACAAAGCTTCCAAATCTGACCTTTACACTGCGTACGCTCATAATTACCCAATTAATTCTCACCCCCTGAAACTTGAAAGCCATGGCCTCCTGCCTCACGTACAGGCTATGATTATCGAATTCTGACATTCCCCCCATTCGCATTCATGATTGGCCAAATATCTCTTATGCTTGATGACGTGGGCATCCTTACTTCAACGAATGGGGGGTAATTAGTAATAAATAAGCAGGCATGCTAATTTCCTACAAAAATCCCATTGGATATGCTGACAAGACTAAAGGAGAATCGCAATTTAAGTATGAAGTTACTTGCAGAAGGTTGCAATCTCCCTTTCGCATGCATACAATATTCATTCGAAACAATAGAGTCGAAAGAGAATACAATCAGAAGGAGAAAATAGTTCAGGAAAGCACACCAACCATGGGATGAAATTCTCTCTGGAATGAACCTTCGAACTTCTCGATTTCAGATGCAGCAAGCGCTATCCTCCAGCAAGCTAGCTGGCTGACATATTTACACCGATTACAAGGAGTTGATACAAATATAGCAATTGTGTTTCTGCAAAACCTACAAGAGGGATAGACCAGGCTCAAGGGAAGAGTTATACCGGTCACAGAAGAAATTATTGTTGAAGTCTCTGGAATACCAGCGGAAGGTGAGAGATGGACAGAGAAACATCTTCTCTTATGAGAGGCAGTTGCAGCATATCAGGATCTAGAAGAAACATTAGAGCGAAAAGGAAAAGGGATTAACCTCACCTCTCTACATCAACCATGGAAGGAACTGAAAACATTCATCCAAAGATTCATTACATGTGACGGACACCAAGAAGTAGTAAAACCTCGTCAACTTATACTATTAGTTGTGCTTAAACAAAATATTTCAGTTAACTTGGTTGCTTTCTTAAATTCTATATTGCATGACACTGTTTTTCTAATAAGAAGAGCTAAAAACCCTCAAGCAGTTGCTAGTCACCATGGGCTAATCAAACTAATCACCATACATGAATTGAAAAAGCAGCAGATAGACTGGGGAAACTTTGTTAACCCTGCCACACAGGTACCTGGGGAAAACCCTGGCGAAACCAAAATTTACCTCCCCGAGATGAACGTACCTAGAAGGAAAAGGACCCGTACTTAAACTTTAGAACCAAGCAGGGAAAAGAGGTCCAAAAGATTTCAAGGCACCTCGGACTTCATAGAGGAGGCAGGGCCATCCCGGTCACTACACTTAAGCCCTCAAAGCGCACCCGTGCAAGACTATGAGGAAGAGATGGCTTGAGTCCTGGAGCAAATGAGGGTAGACCATGAATCTAGAAGCTTATCAAAAGCTAAAGAGCAAGAGGAACATTTAGATAAATCTGCCACTACCAGCAGTTTTGGCCACACCGAGGTACTACCTCACCAAGAGGAATCATAAGCTTTTGGGGCTTTGTCCCCTCTCGAGAATTATGAGGTAAATAGTGAAGAGAAGGTAGAAGGGAGAGCGGAATCAAAAAATTAGTCAGGAGACACTATCCCTTTAGAGCAAAACACAAGCATAGAAATAGTTTCGTTGACACCTGAAGGTAGCATTGTCTCTCCCATCCAGGACCCTCATATAGAGGTAAACTCTGAGGCATAGGTAGAAAACACTATCACAGGAAATCTCAAGGTTGGCAACACCGTTCCTAAAAATGAGGATGTTTCTTCTCCACCCCCTACTAAGATCAGGTCAGGAGAGAATTCAACTGAAAGTAAGATTAAGAAACTGAGCAGGACCTGCAAAAGATTGAGGAAAATGGTGAAACATTTAAGAAAACAATTGAAGGAGGTAAATAAGGACTGAAAGCCTAAGAAATAATTGACCATGGTCGAAACTCAAGCAGAATTGACCACAAATTTGTTGGATACCGCTGAGACTGGAATATAGATAGACCTAGAAGATACTGCTAAGACTGCAATGTAGATGGACCTAGCAGATACTACTGAGGCTAGGATACAGACTGACTTGGCAAGCACCATTGAGATCGAGGTACAGACAGACATGGTGGACACTCTTGAAGCCTCTGACCGAACTAGGCAAGAATTCACCAATGAAAAGGGAACCCAAACGGAGGAAAACCCTGCCTATGCCCCTTTAGTTGAAATAGATACCAAGTAAAGGTGATATAACGAATTAATTCGAACACGGCATAAGTTGGCACAGTGCAAAAAGGAAGTAGTACCAACAGAAGAATATCAGGCACTACTAAATAAATTCACAAACCTTTCCACCACAGAAGATGAAACATTTTCCCGGCTCATAGAGGAGAAGGCAAAGGTAAAAAGGGCACAAGACCAGGTGGATCAAGCCAAGAAACAAATCATGACGATTTTTTCTCTGTATTCTGATTCACTATCATGCAGGGCACCAGCCACCAACTATGCCCTATTCTTAACGGAACGATATTTTCTACTGAAAATGAAGGGCGTTAAGGAAAAGAAGCCCACAACTTTCAAAACCATAGAAGAGTTCATCCACTACTGCAATGATCAAGATGAATAGGTCCAACGCCTTTTATGTGAACTTTACATGCACAACTTCTTTCTAGAAGAGGACAGTGACATAAATCCTAGTGCCATTTTAGGAGATGTTCATTTTTAGGCCTTCCTCTCATTCACTAAGAACCAGATTAGGTGGGCCAAAGCCTATAACATCTTCCAAAAGAGAGAACATGGCCTATACCTGTGGGTCAGAGGAGAGCCTACCAAACCCCTACAGCTATTCATCCAACACAAGAATTTCATGTGAAGAAAGGGTGTAAGGACCAAGCTGGGACCCATCCATAAAGACATTATAGAAAATGGGTGGGAATAGGGAGCCATTTGGCTACCAAAACTTCAAAACAACTGCCTCTAGATAGCTCTCATATATTAATCTGGTCTTCAGCATGGGTCCTACATGGCTAGGATGCAGATATAGATTCCCTCTTGTCTGGCACCCCCCTGTGGGCTATGATCATGACTACAAATTACTAGAATGACACACAAATGCTGCCTTTACAAGAATTAGATAGAAACAGGGTTTCATAGCATACAAATAAGAAGTATACCCTGCCTTCTCCTTAATACAGTTGCATCTCAACCATCTGTTTGCATGAGGACCTACAAATAGTTAAGCGGGGGAGTATGTTGGGCTGGAATAAAGGTATGTTTTCACCCTATGATTACTTTGAATTATGATACATTTTTAGGAATTCTTCCTCATCTTAACAATAAAGAAAAGGAAGATTTATGAAAATCAGGACAATTAGACTAACGACAAAAGGAACATTTATAACAGGAATTTGACTTATTATATCTCTTTTTACAGGAAATTAGAGCAACCGGACTGACGATTAACGAAAGACGGCTGATAGGCAGAGACTCACGAAATCTCAGTAACTCCTAGAAACTGACAGAAGGCAGAAAGACAAATCCAAGCTGAGAACAAAAAACGACAGCCAGGAGCAGTGGGTTATTGTTTATAAAATATTGTCCCACTGTGTAAAAACGCCTTTAAAAGGACCAAGGATGAATGAGATAGGGGAGTTGAATAGGAATTTCCTTCTGTAATCAACGTATCAGGACAGAACTGTTCAATTGTATCCCTTTATTATCCTTCAATTTAATAAATAATTTTGATGTTTTGAACAATCATATTTTGAGTTTTTCATTGTGTTAGAACTTCTGGTGGTTTGGGCCCAACCCCTGGGAGTTCACTCGCCAATTTATGTGTTGTGTGTTAGTTACAGAATTGATGTCCAGCTATCTGATGCAGTTTGTGAATTACCTTTCCACTCGATAAAATAGAAACGCATGAGATTATAGTTTCTCTTTCATCAGAATAATTTGGCATTCATGCTTTCTAGTTTATAGTAATGCTTTCTCATTGTTAGATGCTTTCATTTCACTTTATGAATCTTAGAGTAATTACTGCTCAATGTTATCTATTTCTAAGAATTAGATCATTCCCTCAGTACAATAAGGCGTCCAATTGTTGATTAATTGTAGAAATATGTCAATTAGTTAGTTTTCAGAGAGAATTCCATTGCAAAAATTATATAAGTGATTGTTGTTCAATTCGTTTAGGTTGTTTTTCAATTCATTATTATGTTGTTCAATCATAGGTTTCTCTCCTTCTGAGCTAGACAGAGTAGTTAGCAGCATTATACCATTTTGCTTCTCTTTGAGATGATTGAACTTCCAGAATTAGATAATCCACTTCATAAAAAATATAGAGTAACTATCGTTCAACCTCACTTGTATATATTGTGCCTACACTCTTGAAATAATAAGACTTGCCCTGGGTTGACAAATGAATGAGGACCTTAGAGGTTGCCTATAATAAGCCACCTTTGTGAACCGACACCATCGTTAAATGTAGAGTCCAACATCTCCCCAAAATAAATCCTTAAGCCATAATTTTTAGAGAGTTAGGATGTATCAGATCTACCACTCATTTACCTTTGTAATATGTATACAACTTATGGACTTCCATCTGTTGAGTTGTTGGTTGTACGCCTAGGTGAAACAAAGTTATTCATGACATGAAAACCTGAACCATCTGAAGAGCTAACTTCTGATTGTTTTTGTTGTTCATATTTGGTATATTGTAGTTAAGGACGTCCAGGAGTATCTTGAACTAATTCATGAGGAGTTAGAGAAAAAAGGCCTTAAAATGACAGTGCTCGAAGAGCCAATAGCTCAACCCATCATAAATGAGGAAGAAATGCCTCAAGGTATGGTTTTTAAGGCTAATGGAATGTTAGAAACAAGGTTCTGGCACTTACAAGTTTTATTTTTCAAGTTACACAAAAATATGGAATTTTAGCACTCTTCAGCAATTTCGTAGCGTGCCTGGGCTTGAAGGACAACAAAACGCTACGAAACTACTGTAGCTTTTCTTTTTCCTTTTTGAACTAGTTTTGGGAGCTTTCCGAAGGTGAAATTTGCATGGGAGATATGTCTATGGATGATGAAGACCATACCAAAGGAAAGAATAAAAAATATTGTGGGTGAATGCCATTTTTGCAGCACTACGAAAGTACGCTACGAAACTGCCTTACTTTCATAGCGTACTGTGTGGGAGCCTTTTAAGCAGATTTTTGGGAATCTATGGACATCTAGGTATTATCCAAGTGTTATAGGATCATGAAAACAATTATTCAACACTTAAATACCATGAAATGAATATAAATTAGCAGCCAAAGCATTCGTGGAAGAAGAAGACCAGTTCGCCTAAAAAATAGGGTTTTGTTTCTAGTTTTAGAGGAGGTCAATTAAGTGGTCATGTAGTGAAGAGTCCCATCACCCCAATTTAAACACATGAAAGCATATTTGTCAAAGATGTAATTTCTTTATAAGATAAGGTTGTTAAATGTAATAATGAGCTTTTTGAGTCATATTAGGAAAATGATTATCTAGTAGGATAACTGTCATTTTGTCATTAAATATATGTTTTATGGTTATGCAAGTTGTCATTAGGCAAAAATTTGATGAATCTAGCCAGGAGGAAGATCATCTCATGATGTAACAAGTCTATTAAAGGGCATAGAGTCGAATTTGTCAAGGGTTGAAGATTTTTTGGCAATACTGCAGCTTTATGTAATTGACTGTTTTCATTAATACATAGACTTGTTTCTTGACCAACCTATGATTCTGATTGAGTTTTTAGTGCCTTCCTATCTTATCTATATATTTTATGTGTATCATTTGCAGTTTTTTTTATGTATAATACTCAGAATTCATTCATGTAATGCTCTGAGTTCCTTTATAGATAAATTGGTTGTGTATTTCCCTATTTCATGTGTGTATGTACTACTTCTAAAAACTCTTACCTGCCTCAGCTTCCATGTCAAGTGAACTCACTACTGAATCACTAAAAGTGTGGACTCCATAAGCCCAATGTTTGCATACTAATACTATTTTCAACCTACACTCATCATAAGCAAGTTTCTTTCCTGGTAGAGTTAGCCATCCAAATACATCATTATTCAATATAATTAACCCTTTGAGAGAACCCTCTCAGACTGAAGAGGCTAAGCTTCAGTCAAAAGATTGGTTTTAAACAGTTACATGAGATTGTTTGATTAGCAGCCTACTAGGTGCAATTTTGTGATAACACCTACAAGAACATTTTTTGAAAAAACAAGCCAATGGTTAATCTGCCCTAGCACATTATAGTAAGTGTATTAATTTGAAGTCCCCCCATGATTCCATTCTCCTCAAACTAAAACTCTAGATGTTGACTCACTCAGAGCTTCTTCTTGGGTATTGTGAAAGGAGAAGATTGGATCGGAGGCACATTGGAAACAACTTCAACCAGTCGTGGCTCACTCACTTCACATTCTGTAATAAATCTATCTCATCCCATGTTACATGTGTTACAATAAAACCCATAAATAAGAACTCAAAAAACATGCAAACGCCATCAACCAATTCTCATAGTGATTTTAGAAAGGGAAAATAACACATTCCAAGCTTCATGGTCTACATGTGTGGGAAATATAAAAATTTGTTGCATTTTTCCATGAATGCAATGCATGGGTAATCTTGGCTAGCCAATGTATTTCTTAAGCACTTTACAACATTATAAAAATTTTCATGACAACATTATAACATTTTTTAGATGGATGACATGGTCAGAGATGAACCTATATAAAAGCTAGTTATCCAACTAAGTTTCCAGGAACATGTGAATAAAATATTTGAAGATGTCCAACATGATCCTACTGAAAACAAAATATGTGTTTGTTTATCTCAAATGACATGATAGATTAGCAATAGGATCCCCATTTGTTCATAAAGGAAGGCTTGTTGGTCTTCTGTAGCAATATTTACCTCACGATATCTGTTGAAATCATATGTGACTGAGGAAATATTTTTAGCTTGAAAACACCATAATATCCTCATTATAATTATGAGAAAGAGATCAATTATGATCACCTTGAATATTTTATTTAACATTTTAATATTCCATTTTTTGAAATTTTTTTAATTTTCTTCGTAATAAATTTGCGAACTTCTGGTCCTTCTGTAATTTCAGATTTCACACACATAAATACTATGGATTAAATATTCCTCAAAATAAAATTCATGTTTTGATTCTTTAATTTTGAAATGTTCAAAGTTATTTAGGCATCATTATCTTAACTCATGTTATGTAGCCTACTAATATACTATCTGAAAATATTAATCTCGATAAAATAAGCTATCTTTCTATGCTAGAGAATATCTATAAAATAAATCTAAAGAGACAACTCGTGTTCTCTATCTAAAGGTACAAAAAATATGTATGTTGTCCTAGACAGGGGATTTTAACTGTTCGTTCTGTATTCAAAGATATTGGTACAACATCTCCTGACACATGTGGCAAAAAAGTGGATACATGTTGGATATATGAAGTAGCACTCACTCCATATGTAGTCACACCATTATTTTACTGAGAAAAATTTGGAGGTTGAGAAACTTGATGTGCCAAATAGGTTACTCCAAGCCCTGATGGTACGCTTTGTATGGGTGGCATAGGAGGAATACTTCCTATAACATAAACAAGACCCTGAACCACTGGAGATTTTTTTGGTATAGGTGTAGAGAAACATGGGGTATAGTTCTTTGCATTTGGATTAAGCTTTAATTCCTAAAACATAAGTCCAATAATTTCACAACAAAAATGAGAGGAATCCATGACTTGGTTTTTCTTTACCGATGTTCCAGAAATCTAGATAACAAATGCATCTTATATAAATAACAAACATAATCAAAGCCCATTTTATTACCTTTGCATTGGGATTTAGTATTGAATTCCTTAGAGAGGATACTTTAGATGAATCCATGGATGAAAACAATACAGATGATGATGCAAAATAAGAGGTTGGAAACTCAGAAGCTAGGGAGCCCGAATTTCCTATCCTACTTGTGTGACTTGAGTTATCCAACAAGAGCGATCATCCATGTGCACATTAGGAAATAGCCCGATACTCTTTGTCAATGCTAGTGTATAAAGTGGTAAAATCTTGAGAGCGTCTGGAAGAATAAGTTGACCAGAGGATGAAGCAGTTGTACAAAATGTGTGATACGTATGAAGAGTGTTAACAAAAAGGCTTGTCATTTGTTATCTTAATTGAGCAAGTGGTGTAGTTTAGATTTTATTTCCAGCTTATTTCAAGAAATAAGAAAACTGAGCATCTAGGTCAGCCCCACAGAAAATATTGCTCAGCACACTTATACATGGAAGTGAAATAATTTTAACCCATATTCTTCATTGGACAAACATTGTTGTGTAAAGAACTGCACACTAAAATGAGCATTCTAAATTTTCTTGAAACTCGTCATCATGCCTAAATGTGTCCATTATAGTTTTATCACAATCAATCACTACAAGATCAACGTCCATTGGAATTCTATTGCAAAAATTACAAATTAATCTTGGACTTGCAACCCCTGAATAAATCTTACATACATAACTGCCTCAAACCCTTGAGGTCTTGTAACATTCCATCTCAAATCATTGTATAGTTTTACATAATCGACAATAGCTGAAAAGGGATAATAGTAATAGACATGTCCCACAGTAGTCCTTAGAGAAACATATATTGACATAATATCAACATAAATTTGGGTGGTTAGAAACAAATCTACGCAAACCTGAAACTCAACACAATCTATTTGCATAGTCTTCAAGGTCTTGTTTACAGTATGGAGAAATTTATGTACCTCCTTTTCCCTAGCACTTATGTTTTCCCTTCGTTCTTACTCTCTAGCAGAGATAGCTCTGTAATATCCCGAGGATCAAAATTTTAAATAAATCAACAAATCTAGGTATTCCAACTAAAAATAATTGTGATAAAAACACAGAACACAAATATAAGAAATTGAAGCCCACTTGTGAATCCTGGATGGATCCACCACATAAATATCACCACGGGGTTTTTGTCCCGCGATCAATAAAAGAACTGGTCAGGCCAGGTTCTCAACCCAAACATAATAAAATAGATGATCCAAAATGATATAAATGCCTAGCTTCTCTCCCCTTTTATAGGCTTGATGGATCAATACCAAGAAGAAATACCATGGGTCAATACCATGGGTCAATATCAACAAGAAATACCATGGGTCAATACAAGAAATACCATGGGTCAATACCATGGGTCAAAACCATGGGAAAATACCACGATAAGTAACATGGATCGATTCTATCCACTTTGATTGGATCAAGAAAGGGAATATTACAAATCCTCCCACCCAAAGATTGCTTGTCCTTAAGAAATACACTTCTATCTACAACAGAAGCATTTGTACATTAATACCATGATCCCATACAATCCGATGTGCCCTCTATGTTGAATAGTCCTGAATGGATCCTTCGATACCTGGATCCCAAACAATCCTTTGATCAATCCTTCCTTCAATGGATTTTCCTGTATCCCAAATAATCCTTTCCCCAATGGATTCTCCTGGATCCCAATGCCACCTAAATCCTGGGACCTGTGGGTTATGGTACCATTTCAGCCTTCCATCACTGCATGCACCAAAGGGCTCAAGCTGCAATATGCCCTCAGCGAGTATCCTCCAAAGAATCAGCCTATCAATAGAATACCAACTCATAATCTCTCGCCAATCCATACTTGGGGAGGGATGAATATCTGCAAATCTACTATGTTGATGTTGTTTGATGATCAATTCATGCTTCTCTACTTGGTTACCCAACATGATGTATTTGGAGAATTCTACCCTGCTCTTCTCGATGTATAAAGGTGGGTTGTTGGTGTTGCAAGCCTTTTCTATGTATTCCTGTAGAGCGCTACTATGGGACTCCCAATTGTACTCCTTATGCGGCCTTGTGGGGGACTTGAGTTGTTCCTCAATACTTGACATCTTGGTCGATGATTTGGCACATTTCCTTATGAGTTCCTCAATTTTTCTGTTCTCCTGTAAGACAGTGTCTCGGACTATCCAGACTCTTTGCTTCAACAACATAAGATCTGCCTTGAAATGCATGATCCTCTCCTAATTTGATTCTCCTTGGGTGTATTCATCCTAGACCTCTTCACATGTGAGGATCGGTTGTCCATCCTCTCTAGTTGTCAAACATGGATGTACTGGTGGAATTTTGTCTATACCTAATTGCCCATACTCTTTATGGATGTCCTCCGTTGTATTTATAGATTCAACTACCACAACATCAGGAGGAATTGCATCTTTCCTTTCGTCATGTACTTTGTCAAGCTGACTACTCAACTTGTCCTGCAAGTTTCTCTGAAGAGCATGGTGTTGTTGCTCACCATTTGTACTTGACTGCTCAGATCCTTCATAGTTCCTCTCCTGAAAACCAGCGAACCCATCAATGGATGAATTCCCATGATCTGAAGAAGTCTCTAATTTTTCTATCCTTGTTGCCTCCTTATTGTCTGGACATGAATGGTCAACTGCCCAAACTCCCTTGCATATAAAGCGTAAGCCTTTCCTCCTTAGTTCATTCTTGCTGTCTCCACAAATGTTTGTTAGTTCCTCCTTGGTTAACTTCTTTCTAAGTAGTTTGATGCTTTGTTTGATCAACCCCTCAACTATTTCATAAGCAGCAGGTGATGCAATTAGCTCCTTCCTCCAAATGGCCAACAATTTGGATCTCAATTGTTCGCAGATGGCCCTATCTTCTCCTAAGATCAGAGACATGATCTTTTGCATGTCTGTTTTGATGAAGTTTGGATGAGACGTTGTAATTCCATTGCAGAAGTATTGGAGCATCTGAAGGATTAAATCATCACACTCTAGATCCAGCATAAGCATACCAAATCTGAATTTTGCCATGCGTTCCAAAATTGTGCGCTTCTGGTAGAAAAGTAAGAATGGTGGTGTTGTGTTGTCCAACCCTTGGAGTGCTTCTACCATTACCCGAAAATTCCTCCTCATGATGTCATCATTGTAGGGCAATAGTGGTGTTGTTAAGGCTATGATTTTACTGAGACAAGAAGCGACGGTGAGTCTAACATTTTCACAAGAATGCTCCAAGAACCTAGGTTGTATCAAAGCAAGCATGGATGGCTTCAAGGCCCAGCTTGACCCTTCCCATTCTGATTTATCTATCAAGTTCAAAGCCGCATTTAATATGTCTATCTGTAGGAGAACATCTTTTGACTTTGTACCCTGCAATTTGGATCCAAGTTCGAAGAGACACTTGCTTGTTACATCTTCCTTCCGGATATCTTTTGACTGCTGAAGAATAACATGGACCTTTCGAGAGAAAGGCCTGTCGCTCTGTTCTTGCTTCTGATTTGTATGTTGTTGCCATCTTTGATCCACAGAAGTATTGTAGCCCAAAGAATCGACTGATATATCATTATGTTGATTCTTGTGGCGTTTCCAAAAATAAAATGACGACATTGGCATCAATGGATCTCAATACTTAGCTAATGAGAAACCTGGGAATGATCCCTGTCTAGCAATAATTTTCCAGCCTTTCAACAATGACCATATTTTCAAGAAAGATATGAATCTTCCATACACATGAATAAATATCATGGGTACATTTATAATATTCCATACACATGAATAAATATCATGGGTACATTTATAATATTCCATACACATGAATAAATATCATGGGTACATTTATTCATAAGAGGCTATATACAAGCTATAAATGATTTTGTCAATCATGCCTTCAAATATTTTCACAAATTTAACCCACGGACTTATAAATGATTTTCCCTTCACTTATGTCTCCCAATAAAATAATTTACTGAAAAATAAAAATCCAACTAGGGTGATAAATATCACCGAAGTGAGAAATGTTGGCTAGGGTGAAAAATAAATTTCACCGAAGTTCCTTGCATAAAACTCTCAGGCTGGCAGGATGCACAGCTCTGATACCACTGTAATATCCCGAGGATCAAAATTTTAAATAAATAAACACATCTAGGTATTGCACCTAAAAATAATTGTGATAAAAACACAGAACACAAATATAAGAAATTGAAGCCCACTTGTGAATCCTGGATGGATCCACCACATAAACATCACCGTGGGGTCTTCGTCCCGAGATCAATAAAAGAACTGGCCAGGCCAAGCTTTCAAACCAAACATAATAAAATAGATAATCTTGAATGATCTAAATGCCTAGCTTCTCTCCCCTTTTATAGGCTTGATGGATCAATACCAAGAAGAAATACCATGGGTCAATACCATGGGTCAATATCAACAAGAAATACCATGGGTCAATACAAGAAATACCATGGGTCAATACCATGGTAAGTACCATGGATCGATTCTATCCACTTTGACTGGATAAAGAAAGGGAATATTACAAGCTCCAATGCCAATTGATGGTAGGACTAACTGGAAAACTAGCAGTTTCCTCATGTAGACATCACCACTAGGAAGGCACCCTTGATAGCTACAACAAATGTCAATTCAGGGATTTTTTTGTTTTGAAATATAGTTGGAATACTTTCAAGAAGTTTTTATAGATGTGGATGACACTCATGGAGGGGAACAATCAGCTCTGTCTCAAGAGGGGTGTAAACATCTTGCACATCAGGAAAAATGAGAATTGAATGCTACTGCAAAGCATGGTTCAAATTGTAGAAATGAATAGTACAGTCAAATGTTGTTAACCCCACCCTAGTTTGGGGACTTTTGGGCAGGCTTGGTATTGAAAAACTGATCGCAGTACATGTTGCAGTGGTTTCTCCTGTCATTATCACATTCATGGAAAAATCAATGAGCAAGAAAAATATACCAGACATTGGATCCCTGGCCATATACTCTTTTGTGGCAACAAATTCAACAGTGCCTCTATAGAGCTCTAGCCTTTCATCCGCATCATGATACCTTCCATCTGGACACAAATAACAATGATATTCTTCGGGTGTCTCATTGTTGAATCCACACAAATTACAGAGAAAAGTCTACCCTGGTCAATGAATCTCATAAAAGGATTTATGTATCATTTTTAACGCAAACATCGAACATGACCACTTTCTCCAAAATCCACTACCTGAGTCACTTCTTCTAAAGGATCAGGGAGAGAAAATGGTTTTACTGTCAAATCCAAAGACATTCCTGAAGTACTTAACAAATCACCTGAGCAAGGGATCTAGTTTAGAGTACACCACATCTAGCGTGGACTACAATTTCCAATGTCCTTACCAATAAAATAGCTTGTTTCCAAAGGAGGGAGATTTAAGGAGGGAGATTTCCTTCATTATTGGTACGACTTTTAAATATTAATGAAGTAGAATTTGATACTAGTCAATGTTATTTGTTCTTGTGGGGAAACAACGTGAGTAGATAATGCACCTTGATGATCTTCTTGTGGTGGAAGATCAACCGAGTGCTCGGCCGTCGGGCGTTCTTTTTTAGAAATTAATTATCTATTGCAAGACTCACTATACAACTCTGAGACAAAGTAGAGATTCGTTGAATTAGTCCTTATTGGACCAAAATGCAAAGAAATTTAATTATTTTAGCATTTTTTCAGAGATTTTGAGGGAGAAGGCTCGAATATTGGAAATAAAAGGATCATCTAGTTCATACATCTGTATGCAGCGGATTATTTAGTAAAATATATACGGGATTCGTATTTTTTTTATCAAAACATGCATAGATCCATAGGTTGGAGAGTATGAAGCATACGATTTAAGGATTCAGACTTTTCTAAGCAATTCATCAAGAAATTTTTTTGGGGAGAAAAATTATGGCCAAAAAGTATAATTGGATCACTAAAGTGACTTCACCACTAAATTTTATTTTATTTTTACGGCAGGGGATTCTTTAGAAAATAATTAGGGGATTAAAAGTTTTATGAACAAAAGATCAAAAAAATGTTAAGAGTAAAATTGCAACAAAGAAAGTAGTCCTCTCCCTAAAGAGAGTTCCTTACGTAATATTTTGATGCGGAATATCCTATATAATCTCTTACTGGATAAATAAATAAGGTTCTTGGATTCCTTAACAGTTGAGAAAGTGATGGGAATTTCGATCTTCCTCTCGTTGTCAGTTTAAGATTTGAAACAAAGCAACCGTACCTGTAATATATCAAGCTGAAAGAAGGAAAAACAAAAGAACGAAATCTTGAGGCTCTGTACTAGTTCTTCTCATTGAAACTAGAATATTTTATCTTTAGAGGTGTGTTAGCTAGTAGTTACCTTAAATTTCGCAGTGATGCATATCGAATTATTTCACGAGCATGGTCAGCAGCCCACAACACCAATTTAGAACCGAACGTAGGGTTGGCTTTTTGACGTGCTTGTCTCAGATTTTGTCCATTGATCACCTAGATCAAATCCTAGACTCGTTCTTTCTCCTCATTTTCAACAAAGTAGTCAACATACAGGCTCTAGGAAAATGTTGTGTCATCTCGAAGTGCTTCAACCTGCAGGTGGATAATGTTTTAGTAAAGGTGGATTATGTGATTTCTAGTGAAGACAACGGCCTTAACGCCAAAGGTAAAGGAATTTTCATTCACCTGGTTATAGTAAACATTGTTAAGCAGGACTCACATAATTGAACTTCCAGGGAGAGAGCTTGATGTCGAAGATGGTGTTCTGTTGAAATAGAAAGCGGAATTTGGGAGTACTTTGCAGAGCTGTGCAATTTTTGGGGTTGCGTCAGTCGTGAATAAGGTTTTGAAAAGTGGTTCTAGAAGAAAAAATAGTTAGTTTTTTATGATGATTCTGAAGGTCTAGAATTATTAGAGGACGATAATGGTAGTATCCCCGACTTATTTTACATAAATGGTTGGCTGGAATTGAGAGTCGCGTGGACCATAACCTCCCTGATTACGGCTTCGTCATGTCATTACTTGTTGAAAGAGATTATTCATGGCCATCCCACTCTTCAGAGCTTGGTTATAACTGATGTAGACGTGGATGGGACTCTCTATATTGAAATAGAACAACTCTGTGAGTTTAGGGATAAACCCCCGTCAGCTTCGCCATCTTCGAATAGAACACAAGTCCCAGCCCTGAATAGGAAATTGAGGTATGCACCATCTTTGGAGCTTTCCGGTGGTACCATGATGTAAGGTGCAACGCTCCTTTCCATCAAACCGAGTGATCAGACTATTTCTGCGAAGAAGGAAAGAGAGGGTTTCATTGTGTGGACTTTCGAGGATCCATACAGGGCAGCGGCCAAAATCTTGGCGAGGAGGAGGAATTTTCTTCTTGGAATGAAATCATTATAGTTATGTGAGGGATTTTACATGACCTGTGTTGAAACTAATTGGAATCAATGTATTCCTTAGGTGAGGAGAAATTTCATTGATGGGATTGCAGAAGCATATCAGTTTAGGGAATGCTCGTCAAGATGTCACAAATGAGCATGGTTTTTGGATTGAAGATGAGGTAGATGTCAATATTGGATTTCATTCTAGGGTTCTTTAGAGGGTAAACATAGGGGGTTTTCAGATGGTTGCTTTTATCTCCACGAAATTGTTTCATCCTGTGTGTCATCAAAATTCTAGGAAGATCATGGACCTTTTCTAGAGGAGACAATCCTTATGATGCGACAACATCAGCTCACTCACAACACCTTTACCATCCACTTATGTGAGTGCTGCTCACATGACAATATTAGCGAATGAAAATATGCAAAATGGATTTCAACTTACAGCTTCATGAGAGTTGTATCTCTGCGCGTGATTACAGAACACATGGTGTGGGCCTACGAGATCCGATCAAGATATAAACGTCGATGTAGAGAACTTATGAAATGAAATGATATTTTAACCTTCATGAGAGTAAAATTATTCTATGGGATTATGAGTTCCATGATTTTCACCTTTTGCATTTCAATCCTTTTCTTATAGAAATTGATGAGCCAGACCTTCCAACCATCCCATCGCTGAAAAAACAATGCCAAGAAACCAATGATAACATATCCTCATAACTTTTTCTGATGTCTTTGAATGCATAACATTCCAAAATGAAAATTTTTTCTTGTTCCACTTCTCCCAACTTTAAAAATGTACACACCCATTCTTCCCAAGCTTCTTTAGGCCTTTTCCATGGAGAAGTCTTTAGTGCGACTTTTTAGAGTTTCCGGTGCCGAAATCAGATGAAAAAATTTGAGGTAAAATCTTGATTTTTGTTATTTAAACCAGTTGTTTTACTGTAAATATAGATTGAGCACCCTAAAAACCCCCTAAGACACGTTGATTTTGCAAGTCACCCATCAAATTTCTGTTTTCAATAAATTCTTGCCGAATTTTAAAGAAATTAGACTGGAAAAATCCACCCAAAAAGTCTTCAAAAAATCACACTAAAGACAACTCCCTTATCCACTGTCTTGTTTCACACCAAATTTAATGCAAGTTGGTTCTTAATTGAGTATAACACAAGAAACTTGGTCACATATTTTTATTTTTTACATTTACCGAACTCCAATTAATCTACCAGAAAAGCCTTCAAAAAATCGCACTAAAGACAACTTCCTTATCCACTGTCCTGTTTCACACCAAAGTTAATGCAAGTTGGTTCTTAATTGAGTATCACACAAGAAACTTGGTCACATTTGTTTATTTTTTACCTTTACCTAACTCCAGTTAAATTCCATCTCACACCTGCAACTTCCCCAATTTCAGTAAATCACAGTAAGGAAATATCGAACCCTTCATCATTTTGTCCCAATTGGTCCACTATATCACTAAGTAGATTTTATTGCAGTCCACAACAAAGTTTCAGAAGCCCTTTTGGCATTCACACATTCTTTGAAATGAATATCAGTTTTTCTCCAGTTTTGAGATGGTCTTATTTTTGTGATGTTGATGATTCAATACTTGATATTTCTGCCATTAAAATATTGCACAATTCAAAAAGTACCTAAATATTTAAAATGAAAAAATCCCAACAAAGAAACTTCAACTTGAAAGTCATCCTTATGCAAAGAAGTCCAAAATATCTATAATATGGAACCTGGTACAGTGCAAAATCCTCAAGATAGAATCATGTAGAGTCCAAGGCTATAACTGTGAAATAATGTCTACTTAAACCCCAAGAGTTCCAAGTGCAAAGTTTCTCTGTCCTCTCGCAACTTAATTTTGGAGAAATGACGTAATTTTATTTTAATAAAGTAAACTTGTAGGGTTTTTTGTCTCCCCCACGTGCGACCAATTACCTTTCATTTTTTAAGTTTTTGGTTTTTCTTTATATTACCTTTGGACCTCCACTCTCGGTCTTTTGTCACATGGACGTTTTCTATAAACTTTTAACAGACGCAAGAGATGGGTTGTTGTTATGTTTTTGGCTTTGGGATGGATTTACGCCTGAAACGTATCCCTAAGGTGTGGTTTCTAATGTAACATGTTGCAACCACCTAGAAGTCCCCTAATAACCAGTTAATCTGTCATGGTTAGTAGACCATGCAGAAAGAGTTGCTTTCTACATTTTGCGGTTGGGCTTAAAGCCCCCAATAAATACATACCAACGGAATAGAAAAGGACCTGAATTAGATCAATCAGATCCAACGTTCAACAATTCAACACCTCTGCTAGAAAGTGAAGACTCTAAGCAACTGAACGAGCCATCAACAAGGAGATAATGGTACGTCCCACCAAGCTGGTAAACACCAAAAACAAATAATACCATCGAGTACAGAAAGGGACCTGAAACATAAGTACAAAAGAGAAGCAAACAAATCGCAAAAAAAAACCACAAAACCAGCACCTCCTCTATGTTTGGAATATTTCAGAAAGAAAAGAGGAATAATAATTTCGCAACTAAACACAGAGATTTAAGTGAAAAAATTTTGAACAGAGATGCATAAAAAAAAAATTCTTTCATAAAACTTAAAAGTTGTTACAATATAGCCATAGAACTGTTGTTCTAGATTTTAAAAAAAACTTCTACTACTACACACACAGTGTTTAAAATCTGCTCTTTGTCTCCAAAATGTCACTCTTTTATTGCTCTCTTCCTTCTGGCATTTACAACACAGTCACTGCTATTTCTACTCTCTGTTTTTCCATACAATCTCACTGTGTTTTTACTCTCTGGCTTTGTAGCCTCTGTTTTTTAAAATGCAATACACAGTCTTCTACATACAGCCTTTGGGCTTTTCCTCTTTTTATATGACTCATAACATAACATTAAGTCAAACTATTGAATTATATATAAATTATAAACTTTAGAAGTTTATAATATATATATATATATATATATATATATATATATATATATCCTATTTAGTAAAATGACTTTGAAATAAAAAAGCATCACGGAATTGAAAAACAAATAAAACTTAAACCTAAGTTCTAAATCCTTTGTCCCAGATTTCAAACACAAAAATTAAACTCCATTTGATAACATTTTCACATTCCAATTTGGGTTGTAGTGACATCACCCTTTGGACGTGCGATAAAAAATTAATCGAACCTATAGTTCCTTATCGGGTCCGAATAGGGTTCGGGTGACTGGACTCCAAAACTACGCGAACGCCTTATGATTGGTTGCTGGTGGAGCCCGCATCCTTGTGACTTGGCATGGTAGGACCTTTTATCGCGCGCATATAACCCGTGGTGACGAGGCCTGAGGTTCATGTGATAAAGACGTGATTGGTCGAGAGTGTGAGTGACATGGACTATGGGCTCCACTACCATTTACGTGGCCCATTCAAAGGCCTCTGTTTTTTAAAATACAATACACAGTCTTCTACATATAGCCTTTGGGCTTTTCCTCTTTTTACATGACTCATAACATAACATTAAGTCAAACTATTGAATTATATATATATTATAAACTTTAGAAGTTTATAATATATATATATATATATATATATATATCCTATTTAGTCAAATGACTTTGAAATAAAAATGCATCGCGGAATTGAAAAACAAATAAAACTTAAACCTAAGTTCTAAATCCTTTGTCGCAGATTTCAAACACAAAAATTAAACTCCATTTGATAACGTTTTCACATTCCAATTTGGGTTGTAGTGACATCACCCTTTGGACGTGCGATAAAAAATTAATCGAACCTATAGTTCCTTATCGGGTCCGAATAGGGTTCGGGTGACTGGACTCCAAAACTACGCGAACGCCTTATGATTGGCTGCTGGTGGAGCCCGCATCCTCGTGAATTGGCATGGTGGGACCTTTTATCGCACGCATATAACCCGTGGTGACGAGGCCTGAGGTTCATGTGATAAAGACGTGATTGGTCGAGAATGTGAGTGACATGGACTATGGGCTCCACTACCATTTACGTGGCCCATTCAAACAAATCAAAATGGCGGTAAAACATGTGCTTTGAATGAGGTGGTTGTAGAGTAATGGTGGCATGGTGCATAATTGAATGGAGAGATGGAGATATAGGTTGCGTGGTCAAACCACGATCCTTAAATGCGTTCACAGGAAAACATGGCTACGGCCATTAACCAAAAATTTTTTTGCAGGATTTAAAAATGATGTTAAATGCACAGTGGAGTGCACACAACAGAAAACTCTGTCGATGTTGTACTTATTCTTCCTCTGCGCAGGGTTGTAGTTGGATTTAAAAATTCAAAACTCCCCCTTAAATTCAACTATTGGATTTTCTTGCATACCCACACATTTTCTCAAATAATTAAAACTCTTTTGCCCATATGGTTTTTTCAATATATCAACAAACTTCTCTTAAGTTCTGCAATGTTGCAAAACAATTTCCCCATTGTTCACTAACTCTATGATGTAGTGATATTTGGCATCAATGTGTTTCGTTCTCTTATGAAACACTGAATTCTTTGACAATGCTATTGTTGAGCTATTATCACAATAAATTGTTATGCCTTTTACCTGTTCATGACACAAATTCCTCAACATTCTTCTCATCCAAACTGCTTGACATGTTGCTGATGTAGCTACCACATACTCTGCCTCTGTTATAGATAAAGCCAAAATTGGTTGTTTCTTAGAAGCCCATGAAATGGCTCCTGAATCCATATGAAAAAAATATCTAGAGGTGCTTTTCCTATCATCTATACTTCAAGCCCAATCACTGTCAGTATATCCAATCAATTCAGAATTTTATGAAGTGGTGTATAAAATACCATACCTTTTTGTTCATTTCACATACCTTAGAATTCTTTTTGCTGCTTACCAATGTGCCTCCTTTGGCCTTTCCATAAATCTAGAAATTAAACTCATGGAATGCATAATATCCAGCCTAGTTGCATTCAAATACATGAGGCTGCCAACTATGCTTTTGTATAAACTTGGATCAAAATCCTTTTTGTTGTTTTCTTTGCTTAATTTCAATCCCATCACTATAGGAGTAATTGCTGCCTTGCAATCCTTCATATTAAATCTTTCCAAAATTTCATTTACATATTTATCTTGAGAGATATAAATCTTATTTTCATTTTTCTCTACTTCTATTCCTAAAAAGTATTTCAGCAATCCCATATCAGTCATCTCAAATTAATCCTTCATGACTGATTTAAAATTCTCAATGAGGTAAGCATCATTACTTGTAAAGATCAAATCATCAACATACAAAGCAAGAATGAGCATCTTACCATCTTTCTCCTTGATGTATAATGTGGGCTCTCCTTCACATTTTTCAAACCCATTTTACAGTAGATAGGAATCTATCCTATTGTACCATGCTCTTGCTTCTTGTTTTAGCCCATACAGAGCTTTCTTCAATCTGCAAACTTTGTGCTCTTGGCCTTCTTTCTCATAGCCCAGAGGTTGTTCAACATAAACCTCTTCCATCAATACTCCATTCAAGAATGTTGATTTCACATCCACTTGGTAAACTTTCCACTTGTGTTGTGTTGCTATGGACAACACTGCCCTTACTATTTCCATTCTTGTAACCGGTGCAAAATTTTCTTCATAATCTCTTCCTTGTTGCTGCTTCTAGCCTTTGACAACAAATCTGGCCTTCTGCCTTTCAATCTTACCTTCAGCATTGATTTTGGTCTTATAGAACCATTTCACTCCAATTACTTCTTTTCCTTTTGGGAGATCAACTAATTCCCATGTCTTATTTTTCTCTATGGCATTTATTTCTTCATCCATAGCATCTATCCATTTCTTATCTTTTATAGCTTCTTCAAATTGAATAGGATCATCTACATGACAGTACAATGCAAATAAAGAGTTCATACCTTCATTTTCTGCCTCTTGCTCATAAATTTCATTAAAACTTCTGAATCTAGTTCATCTTTCACTTGGTGTACTTGTGCTTGTTGAATCACTCAAATATGTTCCTTGTGATGTGCTTGGAGAAGGATTGTCATCACTTCTCAAAGGTGTTCTCATACCTGCTTGTGGTGTCCCTTGTTGTCCTTGTGTTGGTGGAGGTGGGGCTACTAATGAGGGATGTATTTTAACCATTTCTTCCTCATTATCATCATGAGACAAACAACTTTTAACATTCACTATTTTCTCAATGCTTCCATCCCAAGCTTCTTTCTCAATGAACTGTACATCTCTTCTTATAACAAACTTCTTGGTGGATGGGTTATACAATCTATATGCCTTTGATTCTTCACTGTATCCAATAAATATGCACTTCTCCCCCTTATTGTCCAACTTCTGGAATGATCTGGAATGTGTGCATAAGCCACACAACCAAAAACTCTCATGTGAGTGACAAATTTTTCTATGCCACTCCATGCTTCTTCCAAAACTTTGTTCATTACAGCTTTGGTTGGGAATCTATTCAAGATGTATGCTGCACAATGTACAGCTTCAACCCAATATTTATTTGGCAAATGTTTTGCCTTCAACATGCCTCTTACCATGTCCATGATGGTTCTATTTTTCCTTTCAGCAACTTCATTTTGCTGTGGTGTACACCTTGTTGTAAATTGCTTGTGGATGCCATTTTCTCTTCAAAAACGCAGAAATATTTTGAGACATACTCACCTCCTCTATCAGTTCTTAAAACTTTTATGTGTTGCCCACTTTGATTCTATACAAAAGCTTTAAAGTGGAATAATTTCTCAAACACTTCACTCTTATATTTCAAGAAATAAACCCATGTTTTTCTTATGTAATCATCAATGAAAGTCAGCATATAGTGTTTTCTTACTAGTGATGGTGTTTTCATTGGTCCACACAAATCTGAATGGACAATTTCTAAGGGTGTCTTTTCACTTATTCTCTTTCCTCATGGAAAAATTTCTCTGTGTTGTTTGCCCAATATGCAACCTTCATACAGGCTGTCTGGTTTCTCAACTAATGGTAATCCCTTTACCATACATTTTCCATCCAAAAAATTCAGACCTCCAAAGTTCAGATGTCCAAATCTCAAATGCCATAAACAGTTTTCATCATTTGCTTCTCTTTGGAATGTATCTTGTGTCACTGCTGCCATTTCACCTCCTTTCTTCAAATCTGCTCTCATCTTGAGAGGGAACATTATGTTCCTTGTCATCTTCACTTGTGAAATGCATTTCTTACTTGGTGGTTTATCCATGATGGTGCATACATCATATTCAAAGAAAACATTGTAGCCTTTCTGAATGTGTTGTCCAATGCTCCAAAGGTTACACTTCATACCAGGCACATAATAAACATCTGATATGGTTTTTATTTCTCCCTTATTTGTTAAAACACTCACTCTGCTTTTTCCCATGACAAAGACCTTACTGTATATCCCCAATGTTACTTGAGACTTTACATTTTCATCTAACATGGAAAAAATGGAAATGTTTCCAGTCATATGGTTGCTACATCCTGAATCTAGAAACCATATATCTTCATTCTTTTCTTCAGTCATATTACTTGCTAAAAACAACTTCTCTTTACGGATATTTTATTTTGTAAAATTAGCACTGCGTCTACTACCCATGTCACTCTGTTTATTCATACATTCATTGGCATAATGGCCATACTTCTTACAATAATGACATTGGACTTGGGATTTATCATACTTTTGTCCATGTGCTTGATTTTTTCCACCTTGCTAGCTGTTGCCTTTTCCTTGGTTCTAATTTTCATTGATGCCCCTTCCACTTGTATTTGCAAGGCTATTTCTTCCTTCTCTATTTTGGCTTCTGCCTCTTCTTTTTCCTCTGTAGTTTCCTCTACCTTGACCTCTTCCTCTTCCAAAGAAAATTTAGGTCTTGAAGGCATGCTTCAAAAATGATTTTTTTGTTCTACCCAATCATTTTTCATGTGTCATCAATGATGCATGAAGCTAATCAACAGTAAACTTCGAGAGATCTGTTGTCTTTTCAATGGTTGTGACTATCACATCAAACCTTAAGGGTAAGCTCCTCAACACTTTCTCAACTATTCTTATTTCTTCAACTGTCTCTCCATGATATTTCATTTGGGTAACCAACCCAATCAGTAGAGTAAAGAATGAGTCTATTGTATCAGAATCCTTCATGCAAATAACTTCAAAATCCCTTCTCATTAATTGAAGCTTTGTTGTCTTTACCTTCTCCATACCTTGGTAGGATGTCTGGAGAGTATCCCATGCATCCTTGGACCTCTTGGCTACTTCAATCCTTGGAAATAAAATTTTATGCACTACTTGATAGAGATAGAAGAGGGCTTTTGAGTCCTTCTTTCTATTACTCTTCGACAAATCCTTCTATGCCTGTGTTAAGGAATTAAATGCATTTTCATCTACTGGTTATTCTAGACCATCTTCAACAAGCTCTCAGAAGTCTTGAGAGGCAAACAAGACTCTCATAGTGATTGCCCAATAGTCATAGTTCTTCCATTTGAACTGTAGGAGTTGAATATTTCATATACTTGTGCTTGTGCTGGCTCCTGCCATGGCTAGCTTACTGAACTATGCTATAAAAACTTGACTATGTTTTAAACAAATTGTCTCTCTGCTTGAGAGATAAAATCTGTCTTTTAGAAGACTTCTCTGGACTGCACTTTTTTTAAACACAAAACAAAAAAAATCTGTTTTGTAAATACGTGGTCTTTGCTGAACCTTCACACTGCTAGTCAAAAGGACCAACAAACTCCTTCTTTCAGCTTCTTTGACAACTTCAAAGATCCTGGACTAGCTTTGATACCATGTTGGAATTTCTGAAATATTCCAAACAATAGAGGAATAATAATTCCCCAACTAAACACAGAGATTTAAGTGAAAAAATTATGAATAGAGATGCATAAAAAAAAAACTTCTTTCATTAAACTTAAAATTTGTTATAATATAGCCACAGAACTGTTGTTCTGGCTTTTAAAAAAATCTTCTACTACTACACACACAGTATTTAAAATCTACTCTATGTCTCCAAAATGTCACTTTTTTACTGCTCTCTGCCTTCTGGCATTTACAACACAGTCACTGCTATTTCTGCTCTTTGTTTTTCCATACAGAGTCTCACTATGTTTTTACTCTCTGGCTTTCTAGCCTCTTTTTAAAAAAAATACAATACACAATTTTCTACATACAACCTTCGGACTTTTCCTCTTTTTATATGACTCATAACATAGCATTAAGTCAAACTATTGAATTATATATATATATATATATATATATATATATATATATATTAAACATATATATATCTTAAATTCAAATGACTTTGAAACAAAAATGTGTCGCGGCATTGAAAAACAAATAAAACCTAAACCTAAGTTCTAAATCCTTTGTCGCAGATTTCAAACACAAAAATTAAACTCCATTTGATAACATTTTCGCATTCCAATTTGGGCTATAGTGACATCACCCTCTGGACATGCGATAAAAAATTAATCGAACCTATAGTTCCTTATCGAGTCTGAATGGGGTTCGGGTGACTGGACTCCAAAACTACGTGAACACCTTGTGATTGGCTGTTGGTGGAGCCCGCACCCTCATGACTTGGCATGGTGGGACATTTTATTGCACGCATATGAACTGTGGTGACGAGGCCTGAGGTTCATGCGATCAAGGCTTTATTGGTCGAGAGTGTGACTGACGTGGACTATGGGCTCCACTACCATTTACGTGGCCCATTCAAACAAATTAAAATGGTGGTAAAACTTGTGCTTTGAATGTGGTGGTTGCATAGTAATGGTGACATGGTGCATAATGGAATGGAGAGATGAAGATATGGGTTACGTGGTCAAACCATGATCCTTCAATGCGTTCACTGGAAAACATGGCTACCGCCATTAACCAAAAAAAAATTTGCAGGCTTTAAAAACAATGTTAAATGCACAGTGGACTGCACACAACATACAAATCTATAGTTTTTGTACTTCTTCTTCCTCTGTAGAGGGTTGTAGTTGAATTTATAAATTCAACACTCTAGAAATTGAAAACCCCCAGGCAGCGGATCGAGCCATCAACAAAAAAACAGTATCGAATCTATCCAGGTCAAGCTGAGACACCTCGCTTCAGGGGGAGATCTGGAATTCTTCTCATTATATATATGGGAGAAGTAAAGGCTCTTGAAGGATTCAAAACACCGATTTAATCTGCTCCATACAATGGAATAAATATGTCACCCAAAAAAATAGACCTTGAATCAATTAGCGATTTTGGAATCCATCAATCTCTTGTATTGCCATTGTCAGCCATGACGTACATCTCAAACCACCTAAAATTCCCTAGTTACAAGTACAGTTACCTCCCAAATTAACTCTATAGATGCAAAATATCACATTTTGATGGAAAAGATGAGTAACGAGTGGACTTGATCATAACATGACAGTCTGTAAGCAATGGCCCTATTACATTTTCCCAAAAAGGAAGGCCCCTATGCAAGTTTTTATATATAACTAACTGCAGTTAGGGTTTAAAACTTCATAAACAAAAATATATTGCCTCGACCAAAAGCTAAATATCGCAAGCACAAAGATAAAACATGTTGAAGGTACAGAGTATTTAATGGGTATAAATAATGAAGACCTTTAAGAGGGTTGAGCCTGGTTGTCTTGCCACCTTGAATCTTGAATGATTTGGTTCCTCCAAAGTAGTGTTTAACACTGATATAATGGTTCCCTATCGCTTCAAATGTATGTCAAAATTCCTCCAATGTTACATTGGCGACATTGATCTCAACTCTAGTCAGGTGAGCAGAGGAGGGTGAGAAATTGTTTGTGGAGTTATTATAAGAGTGTGACCAATAAAAACTTTGTGTTTTTTGTTGATCAGCAAGAAGAAAGGAATTCGAAGCGTGAATTTGGACCAACTAGGGCTAGAACAGGATAATCATTGTTTATGTATGTCTTGGTTGCAACAATTCTACAACTATATGATCCCTTACGTCTCAAAAAATCCGAGAACAGGTTATGTGAATTATATGGATCTTGATCTGGGTACTTACACGACTACCTTTCTAAATGGAAAGAGGTAACTTGTGGAGATGGGTAGGGCATGGGGGAGAAAAGTAGTTTTTTGGGAATTTTGGACGACTAGTAGACGTCAAATTCAGGATTGGTCCACATAATGTGTTTATTAATCTCCATATTATCATCAGGAAAAACTGGCTCAATGGAGAGAATGTGGAAGTAGGGCTTTGGTCACAACTCCTTGTTCCAGAACAATGTGAGCCAGAAATAACACACATGCTATTATTTTATTTTTACATCTTTAGAATAATTGTTCTCTTTCCAAGCTGTAACCAAGCAATAACGTTGAGACCTGTAGTTTATAGAAGAGAGGGAAAGAAAATTTCAATGAAAAGAATCATTCTTAATATTATTTTATTAGTTTTTAAATTTCTTAGGATTTTAATTTATGGGGAGAAATTTCAATTAAAAATTTATTTTTCAAATTTTTAAGCTTTAATTTATTGAGAGAAATTTACCTCCTCCACTTTTAATTGTGGCTAGAGGTTCGCTAACCTTTATGGTAGATATGTTTCCATGTATAGTTAAAAGTGTCTGTTAAACATTTTGACTCAGTAAAAATAAACAAAATGAAATATAAATAAAAATAAAATCCTAGCATAATAAGGATGTTGTAATGTTTTGTTAAAAAATTTGACCCAATAAAAAATAAACTATATTAAATTAAATTTATAATTAATTATAATTAATAACTAAACCATCCTAGATACATCTTGACTCCAGATCTACTAAGCATCCATAGTGATCAAATATTTGAGGTGGATCTAGGTTGGTATAAAAGTAAATTATCATTATTTAAAAAAAAACAGAAGAAGAAGAAGAGAGTAAGAGAGAGATGTCACAATGGCTTAAATTTTTTATTTTATTTTAAAACTTTCCTATATAATTGTAAAAATTTAGTGATTATTTAAGCATACTATATAATTATAAAAATTTAGTGATTGCATAGCAATGATAGACTTTATCATTTTTCTAGCTAGGCATAACGATATGTGCTTAACCAACATGTTTTAATTGAACCCAAGGGAATCACCTTAAATTATAAAAAAAATTGAAATTTCCATTTAGTGGGAAGTAATTCTACATCATCGCCACCCAACCATAGGAAACACTCTACCACCTCTTCTAAGCCAAGCACTATTGAACAACTAACCACCCAATATAGAATTGTGTTGTCTCCATCAAGACCATCCTCGTGTAGTCCTCAATGATCATGTACCTAATGGAAATAAGATTCCACATACATTTCACTCATAAATGATGTTTCCATTCCATGGATAATACATTATTCAAAACATTTCCAATTTACATCATCATCCCGTAAGCTTGTGTTACAATGCTTTGTCAATGATTAACCCTTGTTAAGGGAATCTCTTAGTACACACCAAAATAGTACAACATCCTAATTGTCTCATGAAACAACCTAAGTCACTTAAAAAGTATACTAAACATATAAAAACATTGTGCACTCTTAGCCGTCTTTACCTAACATGCCATCCATTGTTCACTCTTAGTCGTTTTTACCTGAGATACAGAATAGTGGAGGGCACTCAAAGAAGAAATTCAGTCAAGAAAATCAGAAAGAAATAGAAATTCAGAAATAATATAGGGTAGACCCTAAATTTATATGCAACAGATTGTGGCTTTTCCAGCAATAATGAGGCAAAGTTTCATGTAGTAAAATAGGGTCTCTTCATCGCAAGACGTAAAGCATATAAAAAAATATTTTTGGAAGGAGACTCCACATTAGTAATCAACACTCTCAAACACCTTAACTAGGGGACAGCCTAGGAGAAACTAAGAAAGAGCTAGAGAAAGGAGGGTCTAGTTCGGGAAGTGGACAATATTATCCACAATTATGAATACATTATCCCCCACCATGTACTATGTAGTGCTAACAAAGTTGTTGACTTTCTAGCTAACTGGGGGTGCAATCATAAGGGAGTCATCTAGATATTCATGGAACACTGAACAACGAGAGGATTTTTTTTCCGTTGGTCAGCATCTTGGAACAAGGCCAGCAAGATTCCTACCCTCACGGTGTTGAGGAATGAATAGACCCCTGATCAAGGTGTGAACCAAGCACTGATACCTAAGTCAGATCATGATGAATGCATTAAGAGTGACACCTTACAATCTGCATGCTAAGTTGGCCAGAGTTAAGGGGCATCAAGAGAATGGCGGAAATGGCCATGTGAGAAGTGAAGGACACACCTCTCGAGGGAGGCACCATGTGGTAAGCAAGAAAAAATTTGGAAGGAGCCTCAGGCGAGAGGTTATTCTCTAGGTTTTATTTGTTGTGAGCAGAGCTTGGTGGGTGATGAAGAAGTCGAATGGTGGAGATATGAGCAATGGTATAGGCCTTCACAAGCTGCAATGCTCAGCTCTTACAGGGGATGTAGTATCATCCTCTGCATTACCCTGTTTCCTAATATGGATTCTGTTAACATATCCCTATTGAAAGTTTCACAATGGATGATTGTGATAAGGTTAATGGCTTTCCCACATGTATGGGTTTCTAGGGAGGTTTATGGGATTTCATTCGGGCTTAGACATTCAATTTCTCTCTTATTTGGAATTATGATCTAAAAAATGGGGGAAATGGGTACGGCTAAAGGTGTAGAGTGTTGTGATAACCAATGTATGTATGGGTTAGCCACCTGGACTATGGGGTGGCAGCGCCACCCTGACCTGCACGTAAGAGTGAGATTGAACCGAGATACAATATCCTATTTTTGCCCCTGTAGGGAGTATGGGAAAGGTGGAAGTAACCCTGTTGGAGGTCATCCAAGGAATCTCAAACACAAAGCGTTGGGTATGGGTATGAACCAAAAATCGAGTGGCGGCATGGGCAGTCGGATTTCATATCTTCTTTTGTGGCGCATTGATAATCCTATGTCTCTACTTATGAATATCAATACTGTCATAGCGACAGGGCTTGGATGAGAGCACAAGAACCTAATTAAGGGTGCTCGGGATTTTAGCATAGTTGTTGCTCCTACCATTGCAGAGAGGATACGTATGATGGCCTGGTAAAAGAAAGTGAAGGAGGAATTGGGACAGTATGCAGAAGGAAGACTTAGAAGAGAGGGATGCAGACAGAGCGAAGTGATCCATCCTCTCAGGGACCAAGGAGTTCAGGCTATAAACCTCAAGCTGAACACATCAAGGATTCCGCTCTAACATATGTCTAAGAAATTCCAAGTTAGGTGAAGAAGATAATAGCGAAGTGGGAGTAGGCCCTCACTCGCCAAGCCGAAGAAGAAGAGGTAGTTCTGGAAGGAGAAATGATTATTCCTGACCTGGGAAACACCAAAGGAAGAGCCTCACAATACCATCATACCCTCCAGATGTATTGGAGAATGAAACATTTGGTGGTGAAAGCCATCATGCATACTACATATTTCATGCAGGTTGATCCGACACTACTCGAAATTCAAAAAGATTTCTAGTTGTTGGAGTTCCAAGTCCAACAACATAATTCTTGCCTAGGAAGAATCGAACAACTCCTCAAGCGTTCTCAACAATCAGATATTCGTGGGTCAAGTGCTAGAGACAGGGTGCCCATCGAGTCCTCAGAGGACTAAGCTATTTATTTTCTGTTTATTTTCCTTTCAATTTATTGTTATGACTCTGTTTAGATATGTTTTTGTATATTTTGTTAAAGAATGTAGAAGGCAGTAACCGTAACGAGTCAAACTTCTTTATTTTTATAGACAATTCGGCATATAGCGCTGAGCATGATAGACTGAAGACATTCTGTTTTGGATGGCATCTTTCAATGACCAACAAACCTGGTTTCCCTCGAGGGAAGGTTGAGGCTCTGAAAGAGAATTTATTATGTAATCTACCCTTTTTTGAAAAATGAACGAAAATGACTTGTACTACTAAGCTTACAAAAATATATATATATTAATTTATCATAAAATTAAGTTTTATTGGATTTGGTTGGGCAAATTTGACTCATAAAATCTGTATATTTTAGTCCTCCTTCGTTCAAATAAAAATTGACATGTGAAAATATGTTTCCTTTAAATTTTTATAAATCCTATCCTAAATAAAAATAAAAAATAAAACCTAATCTCTAAATTTTAAGATATTTTGATTTTTCATAAACAAATACATTTAAATATTTTTTATTCTGCTTTTATAAAACCATGTACTTAAATATACATATGTAAATATATATTTTTATATAAAAATGTATCTGCTGATGTGATAGTTGCACGTATACGCTCCACTATTCTTACCAAACACTGAACATATTTTCATGGTTTTGAAAATATATATATATATAAAAGCCATTTACAGATATATCATATACTTTGTATAAAACATAACGGCTATATTTCTGGTCTATGTATTACTCGATATCCTAGTCTTGCCCTTCAGTTATAAAATTTATAACAGCTCGAAGTCTTAGTTCCACGACTTCGATTTGGCATACATGTTTCATATATGTTGATGTGTAATGTTTAGGGTGCCTGCTCACATCTTCCATGCGATTTCATGTGATGATCGACATTGCGGTAGACTTGGTTTATATCATATCCCTCGTTTACGATGTTGTTCGAGATGGCTGCCACATACCAAAATCACGTGATCTTTGTCTCATAGCTTGTGACCCACTGCACTTTTGGAAACCTAATTAGCTGCATATTTCAATGGTATGGATTGGATCTCACTGGATGAATGATGGAGATTGCTAGGGCGGAGGTTAGGGTAACCATTCTACCCAGACCCGCCGCCACAGTTTCATTGGGTCAATTGTTTCCACAATGAGAAGGATAGGTTTCTTTAGGAAATACCTTCCATCCTATCCTAGAAGCATTATCATTTTCCCTACAGGTAAAATATTTCTCCTGTCATTACATACTGTTCCTTATTCTAGAGGAAATAAACTTTTTTTTATAGTGATTCTTTGGCAAGAGATCTGGTGAATTGAGTTACCTTCATACACGTAATTAGGTTATGATAACCAATCTAGAGGAAATTAACTTCTTTTTTATGGTGATTCTAATTAGGTAATGGTAACCATAGTAGAGGAAATTAACTTTTTTTATAGTGATTCTTTGCCAAGAGATGTAGTGACTTGACTTACCTTCATACACGTACTTAGGTTATGATAACCTGCACAGCTTCATTCCTCTCTTTCTTTTCTTTTTGTAAACGGTTTCGCGTAGGGTATTATCAGGAGCTAACTCTACTCAAGATTCTCTTATAGGTATATTATATTGGCGGTTTGAGGACTATATGGTTACCCTAAGGGTTGGTCTAACATTTCCTTGCCTTTCAGAGTCTCAGGTGCTCACATAAGCCCTCTACGTTTTCCAGGTCTACTGCGGCTTTATGGCTCTTTTGGTTTATATAATATTTAGTTATAAGTTTACGTTTTACTGAATTTTTCCCTGTACTTGTTTTGTTAAAAGAAAAACTTTACAGGATTATATGCGGCAAGTTATGATTTTACAAGCAATTTATGAATGTATTTCAAAACCCGCGATGGTAAATGTCGAGGAAGGGTTTCCTATCCTCCGATAATTTATCTCCTTGGTTGGTTTATTGATATTATATGGTCGTTCCCTCTCTCGGTGAGGACTGTAGTTACTTGTATATTTTTCTTGAAATGACGTTTACATGTAATATTTAAGCATATAACTGATGGTTCAGTTCTCCTTTCCAATGAAATTGTGGTTATGTTTTAGGCACTCATATTCAGTCTTGTTAGATACTCCACCATTGACCAACCTGGTTTTTATTTTCCTCTTTCCAAAAATTATTTATGTTATTATATATATATATATATACTTACTATTATTTCTACTGTGCAGGAATACTCAATCGGGCCTGATATTTTTTACATGCGATTAAACATTCTCGTCTCATCCTGTAGCTTTGTATTTTGTAAGTTATAATATTATTTAAACATATTTATGTATTAAAATATATAGGCCAAAGTCCCAATGGACCTCTCAATGTGGACTTCTCTTCCTAGTCCTGGCCCACTCATGTTTAGGACTGGTAATGTTGGCTTGGGAAAATAAATATAAAAAATTGTACTTTGATTAATTTGTACAAAACTTAAATTTTATTTATGTTATCTTCATATATATAACTAAGGGGTAACTAAGGATTCCTTTTACCCTATACCATTTATGTAAACTTTTTTTTCGGGACTAGACATTTCTATGGTTAACATAAGTCTATTTATACATATTTAGATTGCATATACATTCTTGTACGTACAAAAATAGAGTTAGACAAATAAACTTTTCTCCTTATATTCACAAAATAGCTTATTTATATTTATTATACATTCTCATTTTACAGTATTATTATTCACAAACTAATTAAGTATATACTTATCTAAATCCTTCCAAGAATAAGTTAAAGGCTTCCATGATCCTCCTAACTTTGAAACAACTCTCTATCACAATGTCTTTGAGAAATACCTTTGCTCTATGCATATACATTCTTGTACCTGCAACAATAGAATTAGACAAATAACCTATCTCCCTTCTATTAACAAAACCACCTATTTATATTTAATCTACATTCCCCATTTCTATGGTACCACAATTCACAAACTGATTAAGTATATACTTATCTAAATCCTTCCAAGAATAAGTTAAAGGCTTCCATGATCCTCCTAGCCTTTAACCAAATCTCTATTAGATCCCTCAAGCAGTCTTGAACAAACACTTTATTAGATCACTAGAGCTCTCCCTCTCCCTCTAACTATCATGAAAAACCAAGTATAAGTACTTATCAAATTTCACCTTCTCAACCCTTAGCAACATCCAGCTAAATTTTTTGGATTAACCATTATTTCTCTCCCACTAATCATTTCTTTCCAAGGTAGTTGTCTCTATCTCCCATAGTCCCTTGTTGGATTAACCATTATTTCTTTCCCTGTAATAATTTCTTTCCAAAATGGATGTCTTTATCTCCCATAATTCCTTGTACAAAACCCACCACAAGGCATAAAACCCACCACAAGAAATCTCTATAAATTTATTTCTAGTTTGTATTTATTAGATATTTCTTTCTTTTTTCTCTTGCCTCTTGCAAAAGCTTCAAATAGTAAAAAGAAGAGGATTTTTGCTTTCTTTTTATTTTGTCCCTCTAAACATAACTAACTTCAACCACTTTTTATGAGAAAATTAACTGACCAAAAGTAATATTTATATTTATCTAAACATTTTAGTCTCATGTCCTTTTAATTTTTCCAATACTCCGATAAAATATTTTTTTTTTCCAAGGGTATTACAACATAAGTGACCCTACATCATAAGTGCAACTAACTGCCAAAACTCCTAACCTCGTGTGGAGAGACAAGACCCACCCGTGATTGTAACACCTAGACAGTGACAAGGGTTCATGTTCTGCATGGGAAGAATATATGCAGACTACAAGTTATGCATTTGGCTAGTTGACACCCACCCCATACTCTAATACTTAGAGAGTGGCAAGGTTCATGTTCTACGTGGCAGGAATAGATGTCGACTACAAGTTTTGCATGTGGCTAGTTGTTGTCGCTGCAAACAATGTCATTCCTGCAATGTATCCACCATGCAATGAGTGGAGGGTCTAGTTGACCAATCACTGTTATGCTTAGTTGCACGGGAACGGCTCCTTACATGTACAGAACCCGTCCCAGAGGTTTTTGAGTTTCGGAAGTGTTGGAACGGGAAGGAAACGTTATATTTTCCCATGGAGCGGAAACAGGAGAGATGGGACGTTTGCGGCGCGTGAAATAGTTTAATTCAGGTATTTTCAGCATTCCCACCACTGGGAACGACCACACACTTTAAGTAGCGGTAACAGGAGTGATGGGACGTTTTTGGCACATGAAATAGTTTAATCCAGGAAAACCGGAACGGTGTTTTCAGCATTTCTACCACTGACAACGACCACGCACGTTAAGCGATATATAAAGCCTCTCAAAGTGCTATCGTAATTGACTTTTTAAAAATAATTTCTGTTTGGTAAGTTTTTTTTTCATGTAAATTTAGTAAGACTTGTCTATTTTTTTATTATGTAAAGAGCATTTTTTATTTTGTAAAAAGCAAGTTGCTATACAAATTTCACAGTTAAGTTGAAATGAAAACACCATAAATAATTTCTAAGCAAACTGTTTGTGAAGTAAATTGAAATAGAAACAACATGAAGTAGAAAGAGTCGCACATCTCTACATCGTTCACACTCCTTTTTTCGTGTTGTTGCAAGACCAATAGAGAATACAGCAACCTTGTAATGTCTGTTCACTATACTATTGGTACTTTTGGGATTTTCTTTTATAATAAAGCATGGCACTTTAGATATCCTCAATCTCATATGAAATTTAAATCATTTTAATATTGTATGATAATAAAGAATGGCACTTCAGATTTCCTCGATGTCATATGAACTTTAAAGTATTTTAATATTGTATAAACGTTTGAAAATCGATTGGTAGTATGTATATATATGCTTCTTTTATTCTATATTTTTGTGTACTCTTATACTAGTTGCTATTTAAAAAAAAAAAGTGAGTGTATTTCATCTTAAGTTTAAATCATTTTCATTAAATCTTTCAACAATATTTCATGAAATATATCATTAATCTATACATGTAGTATATGTTTCTTTGAATCTTTATAAATATATAAATTTTTCTTTCACCATTTATTAGTTACTTAAATTTATATAAACTGATTATATCTGATTTTAAAATATAATAGTTATTTAAATTTCTATAAATTGATTTTAAAATATTTATATAATAGAAAAATAATTTTTTTTATTAAAATTATTTTATACATAATATAAAATTTAAAAAATTTGTTTTGTTTGGAGAAGATTTGTATTTCTTTTATGTTCAATTTTAAATTGACATATATCTTTTTTATAATAAAATTAACTGTTTATTAAATAAAAAACAATGCCTATTTTAATTAAAAAAAAAACAAAAATAGTACTCATATATAATTAAGTATTATAAAACATATTTCATTAAATTTTAAATAAATTTAAACTAATTTTAATTTTATTGAACATATTTTACAGTTTGAATAGGCCTAATGTTCAAAACCAGAATAATAAAATAGATATGCCTTAGAATTAGAAATCAATAATAATATCTTTAATATTATTATATTAAAATTTAAAAAATATAAAATTTAAATTATATAATTATTATTTTATTTCTAATATTTAATTATATAATATTGCCGCTTCCTATCAAGAGTTTCTTGTTAATTTCAGAGAAACTTTTAGCCGTCCCGTACCCAAATTCCCATCGTTATCTCATTCCAGAAACTTCGAGAAACTTGTGCAGCATAGGTGTAATGCCTTCAATCTATTCATTATATATGCTTTATAGACGCATCGCGCATTTGTTATATGATTATTAGTTGGCAAATTGGTGGCATGCCTTCAATTTGTTCATTAAATATGCTTTATAGATGCGTCGCATATATACATTAAACACATTTGTTATATGGTTATGTGAATATGTTCAGTCTAATGATTACATAAGAGCATCTGAATCAATTCGCGTTCGCATTATCAGGTGATGTGGGAGCAAGAGATCATGTGCAGGTCACTGGAATGGAAAAATCTCTATTATTTATAAAAGCTAAAATGAAAGAACTTTGTTTGCTTAAAAATGTTTAAAGTGAATGAATGTGCACCTACAAAAATGGAAGTTCAAAATGTGTTTTAACGACTTCGGTGATTTGGAATAAGAAAGAGGTAATTTTTTTTAAATTAATATTATTTATCAATATATTTGGTTCTAATTATTTGATAGTGGTTATTAGTAATTTGAAGTGCTTGTTTCTAATATAAATAGATGGCAAAATGTTTCATTTTATTGATTATAATTAGTGTATAACTATTTAAATTATTGATTTTATTTAACCACTGATTTAAAGAATTAATTGTCTTGTTTTTAGGTGTAAAATTTGAGAAAATGTTTGTATTTTGAAATACCAATGTTTAATACTTGATAGATCTGGTTAATACATATATTTCTCTAAATTAAAAATAAAAATATGTATTAAAATAGTGAGATTATTTGAAATGTTTTAACCATGCTTTTTTTCAATTATTTTATATAATATATGCATAGATTTTTTTTATAAACTATATGTAATATATATATATAATATATATTGGAATCTTTTATTTAGCATAAGCAATGAAACATTTTATTTTCAAACTACATTGTACATAATAAAATATTTTTATGTTATTACCATATTTTTAAATATATCTTAATATTATATAATTCTCAATATTGAATTTTTTTCATTTCTAACTTACATTGAATTTTTTGTTATTAACAATATTTTAAATCAGACATATTAATTTATTTAAGCTATATATTCAAATATTTTTAAATAAATAAAAATTAAACATTTTTATACACAAACAAGAAAATATAATATTTTTATTTTTATTTTTATTTTTAATCACTTTATTTTTCTCTAAAATTGTTATATTTATTTATGCCTGAGAGTGAGAGAAGGATTTTTATCTCCTTTATATTGCGATGTAATATCAACTAAGTGAGATAAATAAAACTAACCAAACATGTATAGTCATTATTAATTTTTATTATAGTAGGGTTTATATTTTTATGTGTTAGGTTATGTGAGTCTTGAGATGACTAACACACTTGACATGTTTCTTGAGTATCCAGGACCCAAGGGTATATAAGCTATCAAAATCACCATCGATCACAACCGGACTGGGTCACACCAACCCTTGGCATGACTAGTTTTTTTGTCACAAATTTTCCAATCAATGGTCTTTACACCATGAAGTGCCTTAAGAGAACACCTTGTCATCGTCTATTATCCTCCATATTTATATTTAGAGAATATGTTATTTTTATATTAGAGAGATAAGATTCAAGTAGAGGTTGAACATGGAGAAAATCACGCATCACCCTCATATCAGGTTGTAGAATATACCCCTTAGTGCATTACATAATTATACATTTTATTTAAATAAAGTGTTAATTAAAATATTACATTTCAATCAAATATATTCTTACTACATAAATCAATAAATCCAAAATATCACCTTAATTTTCATAAATATGTCTACAAAATATCACCTTGACGCTTGCAAAGCATAGATTCAAATATTCAAATATCATATGCATAATTGTAAAAGAAAATTTTACAAATTTAAATATACTTCCATTTTTTTTATATGTTTTTAGCATAACTAGCACAGTCATATAAATTAAATGGATGGAAAATTACAATAGGCATCAATTCATAATAAGCATCAAAACAATTACTTCACCTTACATCTTAAGTTGTTAAAATTTAAAAAATCATAAAATTTAATTAAATTATTACTTTATTTAAAACTATAGAGTAAAATTTTAAAAATCATAAAATTTAATTAAATTATTACTTTATTTAAAATTATAGGGTGCTTGGATAAAGCTCGTTTACATTTTTTTGGCAAATATGAGGGCTATTGCGTGAAGAAAAGCAGCCTGATCGATTTCTTTTTAAGTGCTTTATGGAGCAATATTTTAGCCCTTGATCGAGCAATATTTTATCCCTCCATGGAGTTATATGAGGGCTTAAATATTTCTCCATCGAGCAATAAAACAAACCCTCGATCATCTGAAATTATCTAGGAGCTCAATAGAACATTTTTTAGAACATTTTTTATTCAAATTTCCTGCTGATAGAACTTGAGAGTGGTTTATTAAATAAGAGGCTTGATTGAGCCCTTGTTTAGCAATCTCAAAACCTTGATCGAGGGTTCTATAAAACCTTGTTTGGGTTATATCAAATTTTACCTTAGCCCTCTATTGAGCTTTTTAAGTTCTCCATCAAGTTGTTGAGGGCCTAAAATATAGATTTTTAGCATCCCATATATAGATTTCTCTACAACAGCGTTTTGTAGCATGATGAACATAAGGTAATATTTTTCTTTAGACGTCAGAGTCAATCATGTTGGATTCATGAAGGAATCCTCTATCCAATGAATCTTCTATCCAATGGCATATGACTTTGACATTTTCTAATTCATATGATATTTTTTATCAAATTTATTTAAAATGTTATGCTTGAAATTTTTTTGGACATTTTCAAAGCGGCTTAATGAAAAATCAATAACATAAAATATACAAAATTTCAAAAAATACCACCATTTTCATTTACTAGTATTCTTAGAAAAGGTGCTCTTTCTTTTTGAATTTATTTAAATAGTAGAAAAAAAAATGTATGTGATTGCATGAATCTAAACAATAAAATTCAAATATTAATTTATAACTTCAAAAACTAATAAAAAAATATAAATTTTCCAAAAAATTAAAGTTTCAATATGCCTGACTTATTTCTCTATGTAGAATATGCGGAGATGTGCTAAAAAATGCAAGGACAAGGATTTAATTTAATAGGAAATTGATATATTATATGAAAATATTTTTTTTTGCAAAAAAATATCATTAAGAAAATAATATATTTCTCTCCAAATTATATTTTTACTCCAAACCAAATTTTACAAAGCTTATATAAATCTTGAAGGCTTCAATTCTATAAAAGAGTAAAATTTTGAAATTTCATCTAAAAGTGTAACCCATCTTCAAATTTTCACCCAATAATAATAGTAATAGAATTAACATATAAGTTAGTCATATATACATTAAAAAACATGTAATAATATTCTTAACCATGGAGGTTTATTCTCACTTTATTATGGAGATTATTAATTTATAAATAAACTTTGTTAGAATACCATGGGTCCATAATATGGCTTATCAATACCACATCCCTAAAAAACCATAACTCATTTCTCATTTCACATGACACTTGTGCATATGAAATTTTATTTTTAATCAATTAATTTAATGAGAGATTGAAAAATGCATAACCACTTTGAAATTAAATCTAAACCTTTGATTTGTGTATACTGGTAAGAATATTTTAGAATATTCTATGGAGGATAAATCTCCACCATATGCTTAATAATTATTGACAATTATAAGACTTATTCCAAAATAGACATCCCTATCAATATAATTAATAAAATAATTAAAAATATATATTCTTGTAATGTATGGATATACAACCTCAAATCTATGAATGAATTAATCATTCAATCTAGAAATTTATCTTTCCATTTCTTTTTAATCATTATTTAATGGAATATTTAATTGATTGTAAAAACAATCCAAAGGGTTGGATTCAATGGTGGAAAGTGAGGAGTTTTTCACCATTATGAAAGGTTCAATTTCCCTGAGGGCTTCCTTGGAGACATGGTGGAACCTTGAGGCAGTGCTAGAATTTTTTACCACTATGCAAGGTTCAATTCCCATGAGAGCTTCCTTGGATCCATGGCGGCACCTTAAATGGGTTCATGAACCATGCATACACAAGTGGATAAAATCTCACTCCCATGTCCTCTTTTAATAAAGAGTGGAAAGATCTTAGCTTGTGTGGGTTTTAGTTGAGGCATGAGGACTAAAAATATTAGTTGAAAATAATTAATATTATTTTATATTAATGGAGAAATGGTTACACAAGTTGTAACGTATCTCCTTAGTTTAGGATTAGTTCCTACAATTTAGGAGTTTGTTTGCAACTTCCTGATTCTTAGTGATGTACTTAATGATGTAATTTCTCATTCATGGAGGTAGAGTAAACTCAGAGTGTTCTCTCTATTTGAGTGCAGTCTCCAGGTGCAGTACTCACCTGTGAGCTGCAACTCCTTTTTTCAATTCAGTCTGATTTTTATCTTGGTATCAGAGCATAGAGTAGGGAGAGCCTTAATTTTTTTCTTTTTTAGGATGCATCATTGATTGCAAAACTTTAGTGGCGGAGGAGTATACAGAAGATTTCGTAGAATCAGGTGGACTGCAGTAACACCTGAAGCATAGGTCTCAGATGACTGATCATCTCTGAGCGGAAGAAAGGGTTGTCGCGGTTTTGTCGTGAACAGTCGCGCCATTGGCGCGAGTTTGATGGAAATACCAGCGCCAGCACGCCAAAACACCCTATTGGCGCGGAAATACATGCCATAATCACACCAATTTTGGGACTTACGTGCATTTTGTTTTGGGCACGAATTTTTCTCCTTAGAGAAGTGCCAGCCTCTTTCTCTTTGGGAAGGTCTGCAATTTTTTGCAAATCGCCCCTGTCCAGTGGTGGCACATTGAAGTTCCTGATTTGCTCGGTGGCAGCAAATCGGACTTGCCCGGTGGTGGCACATTGAAGTTCCTGATTTTCTCGGTGGCAGCAAATCGGACTTGCCCGGTGGTGGCACATTGAAGTTCCTGATTTGCTCAGTGGTAGCAGATCGGACTTGCCCGGTGGTGGCGCATTGAAGTTCCGAATTTGCTCGTTGGCAACAGGTCGGACTTGCCCGGTGGTGGCGCATTGAAGTTCCTGATTCGCCTAGAGGAGGCAGATCAGACTTGCCCAGTGGTGGCGTATTGGATTTGCTTGGTGATAGCATATCGGATTTCCTGTTGGTGGCTCATTGAAGGTACAATTTTTTTTTCAACAAAACAGTGGTTAAGATTTGGTATGTGGTGATTTTTTTTTTTTAGTGTGTCCTGCAATTTTTCAGTTGGGTATAATTATTCATCAGAGGATCAGAAATTTTATCAGTCCAATATGAATAACAGTTTAGAATCGTATCTCCACAAGTCTGGCAAACTCGATGGATCTAATTTTACCAACTGGAAATTCAAGATACAGACATTACTTGAAAGAGAAAATGCGTGGTCGATTGTTATAGGAAATGAGCTGAGACCAGGAACAGCTACACAAGAACAAGACTGGGATAAAAGGGAGACCAAAGCAAAGGTCATATTGAAGATGTCCGTCAAGGACAATATTATTCCACATATTAGAGACTGCAAATCGTCCACTGACATTTGGACGACGATCAAGAACCTATACCAAACATAGAATACAAACCGTGTCTTGTCACTCAAATGCAAGCTGTTTGCGATGAAGATGGAGAAGAATGAGTCTGCTACTGGATTCATTGCTAGAGTCAAAGACCTGAAGGACAGATTGGGAGATATCAGAGAGAAAGTTTCCGATTCCGATCTGGTCACGATCACATTGAACAGGATGACAGATGAATATCAGATGTTCATCATAGGATTGGCAACCAGGGAGAAAGCCCTTGCATTTGAAGAGCTGACAGGGATTCTGCTACAAGAAGAAGAGTGACGACAAAATTTGAAATCACAGAGCAATGATCTTGGTCTGATGGCAAAAAGGCGACAGTACAGAGGGAAGCAGCCACAACAGCAATAGAAACCATAGCAACAGCATCAACAGAAAGGAGCCAACACATTTCAAAAGAGACCGTTTAAAGGTATGTCTGCTAATAATTTTCCCAAAAAAAAATGTTTTTACTGTGGAGAACCTGGTCATCAGATTAAAGAATGTTATAAGAGGCAAGCAGACGAATCAAGAAATAAACAGAGAAAGCACAATGGTTACTTTGTTGAGGAAGATGAGGACCATATCCACGAACTGCGACTATTTACAGTCGATTGTGCCCTTTCAGCTTCAAAGGGAGATGAGGACGACATATGGTATGTCAATTCTAGTGCATCCTCACATATGACAGGTAAGAAGGAATGGTTTGAATTTCTTGAAGAGACTTCATGTGGGTCGAAAATTTATTTAGGATATGATAGCGGATATGAGATCAAAGGATATGGTGATATTCCAGTAAAGTTACCTAGCGATGACATTAGACGCCTTAAAAATGTATTGTATGTACCCGGAATTAAGAAAAATTTGATCACTGTCTCAATGATAACTGATCACGATATGCAAGTTCAATTCTTTAAGACTTACTGTGCCATAAAGGATAGCCAGATGAAAACAGCTGCAACAAGAGTGCATGTGGGAAGCCTGTATAGACTAGATGTGAAAAGTATGCCACAACAAGCCATGGTCGCAACTGGATCGACAGCTGAAAATCTCTGGCACCAGAGATTCAGCCATCTTAATCTGCAAGACCTCATCCTACTTCAGATAACAGGTATGGTCGATGGACTCCTTGTTTTCCATAATGTTCAGTTGGATTGCAATGGATGTGCATTAGGGAAAATGCATAGAGAAGAGTTCCCTCTACGTGTTAATAGAAAGGAAAGAGATATTTTAGAACAAGTGCATACAGACATATGCGGACCTATGCAGACTAGGTCACTAGGTGGTGCATATTACTTTCTTTTATTTATAGATTATTGCACTAGATTCTCTTGGATATACTTTCTGAGTAAAAAGAGTTAGAACTTTCAGTATTTTAAAGAGTTTAAATCCATGGTAGAAAACCAGACGGGAAAAAGCATAAAAATTCTCCGCTCAGATCAAGGGGGAGAATACAGGTTGGGAGAGTTCATGAATTTCTGTAAGCATCATGGGATTATGCAACAATTTACAGTGCCCCACACTCCACAGCAGAATGGAGTGGCAGAACGAAAGAACAAAAATCTTGTGGAATGCGCAAGGAGCATGCTTCAAGGTAAGGGTATATCAAATGGTTTTTGGGCAGAAGCTATTAACACTGCTGTCTACTTAAAGAATAGGCGTCCTACTAAATGTCTAGGCTTCAAAACCCCTTTGAAGCATTATTTGGATTTAAACCAGCAGTGAGTCATTTAAGAATATTTGGGTCAAAATCTTATGCTCATATACCTAAGGCAGATAGGAAGAAGTTAGATCCTAAAGCCTTGAAATGTATATTTGTTGGATATGGCACTAAGTTCAAAGCATATAAGTTATTTAATCCTGTGACTCATAAATTCTTTGCAAGCAGAGATGTCATATTTCATGAACAGGTTGAAAAAGGAAAGGATGACTGTAACAATGATTGGCACACTCCATTGCTAATGGAAGAAAACAGTGAGGATGATGAAGAACAGGAGCAGAAACAAGAAGAAGTAACAGGTAATGATGCAAGCCCGGAGAAGGCTGAAACAGACAGATTTGAGGTAAGTTCCCTACTAAGGAGATCAAGTAGGAAGACTCGATTACCATCCAGATTAAATGACTATGCATTAATGACAAACATTTTAAACATAGTAGAACCTGCAAATTATGAAGAAGCAAGTAAATCTGATGCATGGAGGGCTACAATGCATGAGGAAATTGAATCAATTAATAGAAACCATACTTGGGATTTGGTTGAACTACCTGAAGGTAAAACCCCCATTGGATGCAAATGGATGTATAAACCTAAAATAAATGCAGATGGGAGTGTGGAAAAACTTAAAGCTAGACTGGTAGCAAAGGGTTATTCACAGCAAGAGGGAATATATTTTGATGACACCTTTTCTCTTGTAGCAAAATTAAACACTATTAGAATGCTAATTTTCTTAGCAACAAAACATAAATGGGAGCTACACCAGCTAGATGTTAAGTCTTCTTTCTGAATGGTGACTTGAAAGAAGAAATTTATTTAGTTTAGCCTGAAGGTTTTGTGAAAAAGGGGCAGAAACATCTTGTTTGTAAATTGAAAAATGAACTTTATGGTTTAAAACAGGCACCCAGGTCGTGGTATGAGAATATTGATTCATTTTTTGTACAGCATGGCTTTCATAGGAGCTTGAATGATCCAAATCTATATACCAAGTTTAATAAACAGAGGAAAATTATTTTGATTTCTTTGTATGTAGATGATATGATCATAACATGGAATGTTAACAATCTGATCAAAGAAATCAAACGGCAGATGTCACAAGTGTTTGAGATGAAAGATCTCGGAAATCTCAATTATTGCTTGGGATTGGAAGTATGGAGATATTCTGGACAGACTTTTCTTACTCAAGGGAAGTATGCCAGAAGCTTGCTGGAAAGGTTCAGAATGGAGTAGTGTAGATCAGCAGCAACACCATTGCAGCAGAACTTAAAGTTGAGCAGTGATGATGGTACTAAAGAGGTGGACGCCACTATGTACAGACAACTAATTGGGAGTTTGATATATCTTACTACAACTAGACCAGATTTGGCATACTCTATTAGTAGGTTGAGCCAGTTTATGTCAAAACCCCTCGAAAGTCACTGGGTCGCAGCGAAAAGTGTGTTGAGGTATCTTAGTGGTACTAGTAATTATGGAATTTTGTACACTGACACTTCCGATGTTACTCTAGCAGGTTTTTCAGATTCAGATTGGGCAGGTAACTTGGATGATCGAAGGTCTATCACAGGTTACGCGTTTAGCATTGGATCCGTGGTCATAGCATGGAGCAACAAAAAGCAAAGCACTGTAGCCTTATCTTAGCTTGTGTGGGTTTCGTGGAGCCATAAAGGCACCTTCAAAGCCCAACCCCTCCCAACCCCCTATCAATTTTTAATAAAGAGTCAAAGGATCTTAGCTTGAGTGGTTTGTGGTATTTATGATATAGTTGTATCTGGTGTAATATGTGGTGTAAAATTGACAAATAAGTGGATCAAATCCCACAACCATTTGGTGTAAGAAGCACACATAAGTAGATCTAATCCAACCCCATGTCCTCCTTTAATAAAAAGTGAAAGGATATCAACTTGAATAGGCTTCTTTCGAGCCACTGAGAAACTTCAAAGCCCATCCATATCTTACTTTAATAAAAATCCAAAAGACCTTAGCTTTAGTGGTTTTTGACATTTAGTAATAAAAATCCAAAAAACCTTAGCTTTAGTAGTTTTTGACATTTACTAAATAGTTGTATCAAGTTTAACCAATTCTCGCTTAAAAAATGATTAAAAGCTAACTCCAAATATAGACGGCCCACGAACTTTCGAAATCAAGCTATTCATAAATATTTCATTTCATCTCTCTTCAAACCGAGAGTAGTTGATCCACAAAAATAGAATTCGTCATTATTGTAGCTAATAGTGAACCCACAACAAATAGCTAAGAAATGAACGAATAATGAAGAAGTCGTGGGGCGGCCGGAGAATGAGGGGATGAAATTGGAAATTTAGCAAATTTGCATAGATTGAAAAATTTGCATATATAATCAAATTAATAATGAATCACTAATCACTTGATCGTTATAGTGGTCTTGAAAAGGGACTAATAAATAGATCAACAATGATATAGGGCCTTTCTTAAATTCTTTTGTATACTATAAATCATAAAACTATGTAATGTTTTATGCTGAATCAAATTAACATGTATAATTGAAAGGTGATATAACTTTGTTTAAAGATATTTTTTCAAATAAATCATAATTGTGTGTGAATGGGAGTAATAGACTCATGATTATTATATCGCTGTAGATCACTCATTACATTTAGATATTTTAATGGATTTAAGCTTTTCTCAAATGTTAACTCGTGGTTTTTATATAAACGTAAATGAATCATACGCTTAATACTATAATAATCAATATAATATTTACTAAAATGGAATATGGTTTATTTGGTTTTTATATAAACGTAAATCAATGATACGCTTAATACTATAATAATCAATATAATATTTACTAAAATGGAATATGGTTTATTGAATTTTAAAAATAAAATATTATTGAGAATTTTTTGAAGTTTTATTTTTATGTTTGAAAAGTATTAAAAAAACATGTCAATATCTTCATAATTTTGTTGAGATAAAAAGTTTAAAAAGTTGGAAGCGTGAGAAATATTCTGAAATTTATATTTAATTTAAGTTTGACATTTTGAAGAGAAAAAAGAAAAAAATGTGTTTCTCATCTTTAACCTTCTTAGCGTTATAAAGGTGTAAATATTTTGTCGTCTCATAGTATTTTTGGAATTGACCAATGAATAGTTTTACTATGAAGCTCTAGAATTTAGTTTTATGTTAGAAATGTTTATTTTCTTCTTTACACTATTCAAAACAGAGAGGTACTTTTGACTTTAAATATTTTGGTTTAGTATCTCCTTATAATATCTTAGTTTCCATTTTCCCTCTAACTCTTTATCACCCCACGTTTTTTTCTTAAATATTTTTTTCTTTTTGTAAATTTTGTAGCGCCTTACCATTTTCTTTTTATCAAAAAAGAGAACAAGTTGCAACATATAAAAATTTGGTAGCCTCAACTTGCCCGAAGGAAACCAAGTCTGTTGGCCACCTTAAAGCATTAAACGACATCCAGTATTGAAACATTTTCTTCCGTCTACTAGCCGCTATATCCATTTTACTATGAAAAGCAAAGTATAACTGAAAACAATATAAGTAAAAGCTAGCCGCAAAATTCATTGGAAACTTAGAAAATCATGGTTTAACCATCTGAAGAGTCAATAGGCGTCGATTCTTTTGCAGTGGAGCCCATCATGTCAACTTGCTACATAGATTGAAGTTGTCGTTCAATTATTCCAATCCAATCTATAGCATGGTACTGAGATACTCTAATCTCCTGAAGTTCTTTTTTAATTTCTTGTAGAATTGAAACCACATTGGGATTTCCTTCATTTTCCTGTAAATTGAGCAAAGCCTTGGCCAACACACATTTGAGAGTCTAGGAAGTATGGATGGACTGGTGAAAAAGGCATAGTGTCCCTCTTGTATTCCCGAGGTCTGGAACGAAATCCATGGTATCCTCTTGTAATTCGATATCTTCTTCCTTCCTAGTACTTTCCTTTTCCTAGCCTTGGATTATATTACGAATCTGTAGTGGATTCTAGAGGAGTAAACATCGAAGAGATTATCCATGACCTCTTTCTTCATTTTTCTGCCTCGCTTACTGGGGCCAACAGTGGTTTTGGAAGCTTCTGCTTCCCTTTTTCTTTAGGCTAATGTTTGACAGGTTGAATTTTAACCGTTTTTATTTTTGGACAGACAAACAGTGACAGCAATTGAGCTACACCTGTGAGAATTTTTAACAGGCCTGTATATGGGGAGAGAAAGTCAATAATAGAATGCATGGGAATTCTTATGGGACCCACATCTTCCATCGCAGTCGAAATGCCAGTGCATATTTCCATGCACTTACTGATAAAGGTGGTAGAACTAGCTTGTTTAAAGACCAAGTAGAATGAAGAGGGAAGTGTGCATGCGACAAACCCAAAGACTGATTGATGAGGATAGCAAAAACAATGTTTAATATCCCTACCAAACATGCCACACACAAGGTTCAACACTGTAGTAACGAAAACTGAGGTGACTAACTGACAGACACATACCACTCCTCTCACATTTTGCAGAGGCGAGGTTTCCTAACTAACCCATTTACAGTGGACAGAGATGGGGTTACAGACTCAGGCCAGCTTATCTTGGCATGCCATGCAAGCAGTCTCATAGGTCTGAGATACAATTTCATTATTAAATAGCCACAAAATGAAAGCATGAGAGTAATTTACCCAAGAACTCGGAATGACAACAAACAATATAGGTTATAAATTGTGTTTGAATTTGTTTTATCTTCTTTTGTAGATATTGCATCCCCAAATCTTTCCCCAACCTCTCATCCATATAAAAGAACAAAGATAACTAGAATTTTAAAGAAAAGTATTATTTATCTTGTATTCAGAAATCTTTTAACGTGCAATTTTTATAAGTACATAATAAACTTTCTACCTCTCATTTATTCATTTTTCAATATTAAAATAATTTATAATTTTTACAAAATTTATTTATATGGCAGTGTTATTTGTTTAACCATGATTTTATTAGAAATAATAAAATTATATAATTATTTTGAATTTTTTTTTCAAAACATAGGATAATAATATGTTTTTTTTTAATGTGATAAACAAAATATTTAAAAAATTATATATATATATTTTTTAATTATAATTATATATCTAATCGTTGAATATTTTAATATGTGGTTTGTAAATGTTAAAGTGATATTTATATATAATATGAAAATCTTTAAGTTGTATTTAAATTTATTAATTTATCTACAAACAAATATTTAATTATAAATATAATATTTTATCTAATATATTTTTAAATAAAACATATTTTTCAATATTTTTTTTAACTAAAATGAAAATTCATTAATATATTATCTAAGCAATATATTTTAAAATTAAAACTAAAAAATTTTGGTAAATTTGCAAAGATATTTTGAAGAAATATAAGATTTGAGAAAATCATTTTGAAAAACTAAAACACTAAATACAAAAACTCTATTAGCAGAGTAAATAGTTGTTGCTTACCTGATAATGGAAAATTTTCATTGCAGCATTTGGTTATTCCCAAAATAAGATGATTGATGGAAAATTACGCAAGTAAATAGATAAATGACCATAGCAATTATACAATTCCTTATTTAATTCTTTGAGTATTAAGGAAATTGGTGATTTAGTATATTGGTATGTTGGGTAGGTAAAATTGTGAAGACAAAATGGATTGTTTTTCACATTGTTGTTTTTACCAGTCGAGTTAATGCAACTCAAAGGATAACTTCAAATAGCTAGACAAAAAAGAAAGCAAGTATGGATTTCCCATGAGAGTTTGGAGCCACTCATGAGTTTCCAAACAACTATTATAGATCTCATTGGCTTGCTCATGTGCAATGCTTCTCTTCTTGACGAAAGGACTATTGTAGCAGAATCCATGTTGATTGAGGTAAGTTCCCATGATATGATGGTCCTTAAGGTTGTTTTGAAGGATTTAAATTATAGTAATTATAAGGATGTTTGGAGCGTTCTGGACTAGCATCTTGGAACTAAAGGGGATGTCTAGGATTAATTTGATTTCATCAAAAGTGCACATTCCAATGGTGTTAAGATTTTCATGGCCACATATTTTGGCTTTGATGATATTAAAGTATCATGGGGAGTTAAGAGCATATATGGATTTTGGATCTACTAACAGGTTTGAGGTTTTAATGACATTTGGAGGGCCTCATGTTTTTTTACTAGACACTTTGCGAGAGTATAAGAAAATCATGCATGGTGTGTGAAACTACTTCCCAAATTCCTTCTTCGATCATTGTTAGAAATATTTGCATTGACCAGGTCAAAGAATTTGGCGATGATGTTGACATCTTGAATTGTTCATAGTGCCAAGAAATATTGGTACTGAGGTTGATGTATTACACTGTTCAGAGTGTCGCATGGTCAAAAATGGCTTGATGGAGGTAGATAAAAATGGATGGATATTATTGGTTGGGATGAATAATGTTGTTTATCCCAAACTCACAAAGAGATGCCTTCGGTGTAATAATAATTTCAAGCTATTTCCTTGCTATAAGGGTTGATATTTTATTGAATCAACATCTAAATAAATAGGAAAATGTAGAATCATGGTTGGAAATTAAGGCCGACGTGGTACAATATTGGGTACCTAATTTATTTATTGTGCCTTCTTATTGAATATAGAATAAATAAAAATATGCATGCATTGTATTTAGATGGAGTAGGATAATTACTCTAATTTTGGATTTATAGTGGATTAAAATCAATTAAGTCACAATAAATAAAATAACTATAAATCACACTTATTCGTTTCCAAGGATATAACTTTGATCCACAACCTTTATTTTTTTCACCCTTTTCCTTTCTTCCAAAAATTCCCATTCTAATTCTTTCTTCGTTATAGCTATGGAATTTTTTCTACCAAATATAGTAGAAGGGTTTGTCGGGGAGTGATGGTCAATTTCCCAAGTGATCATTATTATAGTTTCAAAGAGTCTTAGGAATATTCTTATATTTAACGTTAGTTAATCCATGCTTGAATAATAGGTACTTATCCATCACCATATTGTCAATAATTAAAATATGAACTCTTATGAGGATAGGACATGACTTATTTCTTTTAATTTTACAATTAAATTATAAAAAAAAAAAACTTTTAGATTTGTTTTATCTTCCTCTATAATACTATTGCAACCTTAATCTTTATACACATTTAGGAAATAAGTATGATGAAAATCACAGAATAAGGATGTTGTTTTTCCACGCTCAAAAGTCCATTTATTTGTATTGTTTTCAACACCAAATTAGAATTCCCATCTTTTATTATGTTTTGTTTAATACTATAATTTTAATTAAATTTGTGTTAAAGACATATTTTAAAATATTTAAATGAATTAATTTTTTATAAATTTTATCAATATGTAAATAAAATAGCATAAATAAATATTTTAACTTAGACATTTGTAATATTTATTTTTTATTTATGTTTTAAAGAAAAGACTCTTGAAAATGACCACTTATTAAGAAAAATAAACAAATTATACATTTTTTTTTACACAATAAAAAAATCGATCAAAATTTTTGGAGATAAAAAACCTTTATCATTAGTATCCTCTAAAACTACTTTTGTCTGGTTAAGCACTTGTTTTCCTTAGGAAAGATTGTGATATCCTTCATTGAATTTCACTTATTCTTCTTCTACACCTAAGTGTTGAATAACACCAAAACTCCATGAAACCCACACCATTTCCATCGTCATCATTCTCCTCTTTCAGAAAGCTAATTTAATATTTAAACACCCAAGTAAATCAATATTATGACTTGGTTATTGAAATTAACACAACATTACACTTAGATGGATACCATTATCATGTTGATGTTTAAATTGAAAGTAATATAGGAAATATTAATTTATATCTTACTATGAATTTATTTTAACCATTATAATTTATGTTACGGTATTAAGACTTACTAACACCAAATTACTATGTTGGTGCTTAATATTTCAAAATTCAAAGTGTGTGAACTAATATATACTCTTTTCAGCTCATTAAATTTAATATCATTCACAACTTAAATATAGAATGCATAATTTACATTTGAAATAAGTTTAATATTTAATTTATATAATTTTATCATTAATTTGTTTCAAATAAAATAACTTACAAGAATTAAAACATAAAAAAAATACTTGAAATTTTTTATAAAATTCTATTTAGAAATAATAAATATGATAAAGTGTATTATGATACTCATTCTACCTCTTTTAATTTTTGAATAAATAAATAAATTATACCTATAGGCTATTTTTTTTTTTTAAATAAATAAATAAATTATATATATATATAGGATTTAGGGTTTTCTATTTTAGATAGACTTGATGAAACTTTTTAATTTAAAGCAATTGTATGGTTTGATTAAACATCCTTTCTTAACAAATATATCCCGTAAGGATGATATTCATAATAAAGTTGTATAGATTATTTCACTAAGAGAATGTATTAAAATTTGATTTCCTACTGTAATCAAAAACTAGTCGATGGAGGCCTATGATGTGGAAAAACGAATATACATTCTTCGTCAAAGGGAATACACGTGGTTTGTGAAAGGGAAAATTTGATTGTTTTTTATTGTAATGAAAGACGAGGGTTGAAGTTTATGAGGGCCTATAGTGGAGGAAAATGATAGACATTGCTTGTCAAATGTTTTTGATATTTTTGATAAGATGTGTTAAAATTAATTGAATGCTTTGTATTTAAAATGAATGGATGCGTGGAATGATGCACCATGACTAGATACGTTGTAGCTTTCAATTAAGTGTTTGTGTCGAATAAATATAGTATGCTATTATGACACATATTTCAAGGGTTCACCAAGCGTATTAAAATATGTGGTAAAGGAAAATAGAAATTTAAATTTAGCAATTGAATTTTTTTCAAACGATATATTCCATACATAGCTAGTATTACTCACTAAGAAAAATAGAGTGAATCTCCTTTAGAACCAAAAAATTGTCTCTTTCTTGGTGGATACATAGATGTCATATTCCAGCAATTCCGTTCATATGTTAGCACTGATTGCGACAAATCGTGTTATTAAATCATAGAGGCTCTCATAGTACTACTCTGCAATTTCAAACAAATTGTTCCCACATGAACCTAGGTTTCTAATTAGGACCAACTTCAAAATTCCTGCTACTAAACTCTCTCAAATATTTTAATGTCTCGTCTAGTACTAAGAGAAGCCCCCATAGTCTCAAAACCTGCAACCGAAACCTTGATTGTGGATAGGGTTAATTTGTACCCATTGAATAGAATCATCAATTTATAAGTTGAACGGGCATAATAAACAATACTCTAGAATTATGTTATGTCTTCATACCTTGAGTCAGTCCTATCCACTGCAAAAATTTCAAGATTTAAGTAAGAAGTATGTAGATGCTTGTGATGGTTTTCATTTATCTTTAAATATGTTCAGGGCACTTGTGTATGGAAGCAATGACATTTCCTATTGGAAAAAGCAATTGGAAAAACTTGTAAAGATACTTTTGGGTGAGATACAAGAAAGGCTTTGAATCGATGAAGAAGAAAATAAAAAAATTGGACATTGCATGTTTTCTTATAGGAGAAAATAAGGATACAATCATTAAAATATTCGATGGGTCAAATTGGGTAGGCGAGCCGGGGTTTAGAAATCTATAAAAAAAAGTGTCTAGTGGAAATGGTGGAATGAGACACTTGGATGGATATTCGTATCTCTATTCGAATGAGATTGAGGAAGACACATATGCATGACCACTTGAGATATGGGAAGATAGGTTATCGTGTATTCGTCCCCTTATTGTCTTTTTCATTGGACAAAGCATCTCATTGATGATTCAATTTGGAAGAAATCTACACGTAGTCCATATTTCAATCCTTTATATAATATACAAATTTCAATTGTTTAGTTTTTGAACAAGTACTAATACTAATAATTGTGATTGATATTAGAATGGTTCTCATTGAATATCATGAATATGATTAATTCTATAGTATTCATATGAGGAATTTACAACTTATTGATGTAGAAGGTTTTCTCTCAAAACACATTCTAAGGAGAGTGTGGTTTCCAAATTTTAGATGGATTTTCCATAAAGAGTGTATATACTCTTCCCTACCTTTCTAGATTCCAATGAAAATTTTGAAGGCTCTTCAAGTGTCTAGTGGCACATTAGAAACATGGTGGCGATAGAAACATAACACATTAGAAACATTGTGGCAACATGAATAACAAGGAAATTGAAATTTTTGTGTTTTTTTATTAGGGACTATTAATGCCACTAGTCTTTATGCGTTTAGTGGTAAATTGAAATTTGTTGTAACAATTTTTTACGGTAAAATAAAATTTGTTTTGTAAAATTTTGTGTGTTTAGTGACTATTATTTTTCAATGGTTGTGTGTTTAGTGGCTATTAATATCACCATTATGTTTGTGTTTTGTAATTGTCAGTATGTTTGGAGGAGTTGTTAATATATTCAGTACGCAAACGAAGAGCATTCATGGAATGCCCCAACTTACAAAGATTCAACGAATATCAATTTCAGGTTGTGTTGAGTTAAAAGAGTTTCCTACTATTGAGACACTGTTATCTTTAGAGGAGTTACATATATTCAAATTTGTGAGGGTAAAAAGCATACCGGTGTTGGCACAACCAATATATCTTTGACACCTAAATTTTAATGGTTTCTTTAAGTTAAAATAACTACCAAGTATGGAAACACATGTATCTTTGGAGGAGTTGTGAGCATGGATTTGTGTGAAGTTACACATCCTCGGGGGTTTGGAGCTTATAACAAATCTTTAACTATTAGATGTTGGTGACTACTTAGAGTTAGGAGAGAATCCCAGCATGCAAGAAATGGTACCTTTGGATGAATTGTGGGAAAAAAAGGTGTGTGAAGATGAAAATCACAAGAAATTTGGACCATGCAACAAATATTCTAAAGCTAAGTGTTAATGGGTGCTCCGAGTTAGGGAAACTATCGACTATGGAGTGGGCAACAAAGCTTCAAATACGTTAGTGGGTGATCTAAGTTAAAATATTTTCCAAGTACATAAACATTGGTATATATGGAGGAGTTGTGAGAAAAAATATGCATTACGCTGAAGAGGATGAGGGGGTTGGAGCTTACCAAAAATATTCCTAGCCTTTATGTTAATGAGTGCTCTGAGTTAGAAGAGCTTCCAAGTATCAAAACATTGGTATCTCTGAAATATTTGTAGGCAAGAAAATTTGTGAAGCTCAAGAGCATCAAGGGGTTGGAGAATTTGACAAAGCTTCAGAATAAAAGTGTTAATTGGTGCTCTTAGTTAGAAGATATTCTACGTATGGAGACATTGGTATCCTTGGAAGGGCTATGTGATTCACGAATGTGTGAAGCTAAAAAGTATCAATGGTTTGGTGCCTACAACAAAGCTTCAGAAAATAAATGTCAATATGTTATTTGAGTATAGTCTAATGGATTCTGTAGAACATACCTTCAGCTCGCTTCGGTCTCGGGGTCAAATATTGGCATGAACAATTCCCGTTAGCGGGTTTTGATCCTCCGACAAAGCTTCATAATTTAATTGTTAATGGGTGCTCTGAGTATATCCTGATGGAGTTTGTAAAACTTAGCTTTGAATTGCATTGGTCTCAGGGTCGATTGTCGGCATGAAAATTTCTCGTCTTAAAGTATATGAAGTGACATTTTCCCAACCTAATCTTCTTCACACATTTAAAATTTTAACGGGACAGAGGTGGAAAAAAATAGAGCAGTAGGATTGGTTGCACTAAACAGTGTCTACCCAACCCAATCCCACAGACAAAACACCTCTAGTGTAATTAAAAAAAACCTTTAAAACTCAATTATTCATAGTTTCATTTGTCTCGTTTGAAGTCATAAATATGATTAAACTCCCACCTCGTTAGACATTTAATAATATATACATGTAGCATTGATTTCCAACAATTCCAGAGTATTGGTGATAGTCTAATTGTGACTTAAGTGTGTCATAATTACTTCTTTTACCATAAATATTTAATTTTTGGAAGGAGCATGTACTTGTACATCTCAACGGTCTCTTATGTGACGCTGAGATCCATTGAGTCCGCCCATAAATGGAATTTGATGGGAAAATTTCCCATCATGTTGTGATTTTCGCAGCAACTACAAGTAAAAATTTTCTCAGACAGTCAATGTCGTTTGTTAAAATGAACAAAATGGGAATTAGAGTTATAGAAACTATCAAATTTTATGGGTGTTTCAAATTTGAAATTTCTACCATGATTCCACCAAACTACATATATCACTATGCACATGGTATATTCTTGCATTTAACCGAAAACTTACCACGTTACCTATATATATCAATTGGAATGTTTTACGCATTTAATGATATTTAATTTCTTATAGATTTGAGGCTTTTGCAATTAGTATTTTGTGTAGAGATGTTTTCTGGATCAATCACATTTATTATTGATAAATTCGATGTTTCTAACCAAGCCACCATGGTCCATCTTCAGGAAACGATCCATGGGTAAGACTAATCTCACAAGTAAGGTATAAATATGCAAGAGAGAGATGATGAACGGCAAGGAGAGGCCAACCAAAAAGATCTACAAATCAAATAGATTAATAAACTGAATAAAAGTATATTAATTAATTAATTATAGACATTTATATATATAGAAATAGTTTTCTTTATAAAAAATCTTTATTGTAATGGATTCAAAAATGATTTAATTTTAACTTAGTTTACCATTTTTATTTATTTAAATTTTTAAAAAGTTAAATATTCCAATCCTAATTATTAAGTTTATCAATATATTAAAAAGGTGATCTAATAAGTGATAAAAATTATTTATAATGATAAAGGGATGAGAAATGAAAATGATGTATGAATATACACTAAAGTAATGTTTAATTTATTAATTATTTTATTGATTAGTTTATTTATAGCATGATATTAAAGGATAAATCAATTATAATTAATATGTGATGGAAAATCTTATTATTCATATTTAATGGACAGTGGAGTATTCTATTAATTAAGGAAATAATTAGGAATTAATGAAATGAAGAAAATTATATTAAGGGAAAACTAAGGATAAGTTATTTTTAATTTATGATATGATTAAGGTTACAGGATCTTTAAGAAGGAAAAGTTATAAGAGATGGTATTAAGGAAAGGATAATTACGGGATTAATTTAATGAAAATGGGTATTAATAATGTTTTTTCAAGGTTGATGAATTAAAAATTAATGGAGTTCCAAGCCAAAGAGGGAGAGGGAGGGAGGAATGACAGAAAAATAGGATGGACATAAGAAATATGAAGGGAGGGGGGGGGTATTAGAGGAGGTCAAGGGTAGGGAGAAGAGCATGATTAAGAAATAAGGATGAATGATAAAAGACAGGGAAGGGAGCGAACTAGGTATGGGTATGAATGTTGTTTAAGGTCGGAATCCAATTATTGATTATTTTCCATCCATCATCACGGTTAAGGTTTTCAGGGTGCTTACCAATTTCAATTGCTTCCCTAATTTTTCTAACATGATAGTGGTCAATTTTGGCCACTACTCGAGAGTTTTCAATACAAACATGATGATTGGTTTTGATAGAATGTTGAGTCAAAGCTCATGTTTTGAGGCGGTTATGTTTAATATCAACAATATATTCTTGAATTCTGGTTAAGATAGATCGATCGGTTTCCCCAATGTACAGTTTACCACATGAACAGAATTAAGTAAACCCCTTTATGGCATCTAGGATCAATCGGATCTTTGATATATTTGAGACACTTACTGATGGTATTCATAGGTTTAAAAGATGTTTTTATGTTGATTATTTTTAGAATGTGAGATATTTAATCCGTGATGCCTGATATGCAGGGTAGGTGAACATTGCTCATTACATCATCCATTTTTAGTTTATTTGTGGCACAATTTTTAGCTTTATTAAAGGCTTTGATTATTTGGTTTCTCTTATAACCATTCTTTTCAAATACTCCCATGAGATGGTTTTCTTCTTGTTCATAGTGATAATGATCTGACATGCGCATAGCTCTGGTTGCTAATGTGTTGAGAACCCCAAGTTTATGAGTTGGATGATGATGGGAGTTGGCATGCAGGTATTGTTCATTGTGGGTTTTCTTTCGATATACCTAGTGTGAAATAGAGCCATCATGGTTCCTAGTGATGAGGATGTCAAGAAATGGGAGACTGTTATTCTTTTCAATCTCCATGGTAAACTTGATAAAATCAGAGAGACTATTCAAGTTTTTTAATAAAATGTCCAATTTTTCTTTTCCATGTGGCAAGATAATGAAGTTATCATCCACGTATCTTTTCCAAAGCTTTGGTTTAAGAGGGGTCGATTTAATAGCTTTGTCTTCAAAATATTGCATGAAGATATTAGCAATGATAGGGGATAAAGGGGATCCCATAGCAACCCCGCAAGTTTTTTCATAAACTTCACCTTTGAAACTGAAAAAGGTAGATTTGAGACAAATTTCTATTAAGCTCATTGTTTGCTGATCAATGATCTTGTGAACCACCTTCATGGCTTCATCAATGAGAATGTTGGTGTAAAGATATTTCACATCAAAGCTAACAAGGATGTCATTTTTATCTAAGTGGACTTGTTTGATTTCATTAATGAAATGAGAGGAATATTTAACAAAGGGTTATGTGTTACCAACTAAGGGCTTGAGATTTTTGGCGAGGTGTTTTACAAGATGGTAAGTGGGACCTCCAATGGTGTTAACAATGGGTCTTATGGGAGGACCATCCTTGTGTATCTTAGGGGCTTCATAGATGCTGGGGGCCAAGGGGTTATTTTCTAAAATATTTTTGATATTAGGTACACTGCAATATTTTAGTAGGTTTTGAACATTTTTAGAGATTCTTTTTATAGGGTTTTTTTTTTTTTTTTAATTTAATGTAACAACCCGAGTTATTAAGGTGGTGTAGCATCTTGTTATCATAATATTTAGAGTTCATGATGCTGTTACTCCACCTTTGTCTACTTTTAGGACATCAATATTAGGGTTTTGAGTTAAATATTTGAGAGGAGTGAATTCTTGTTTGGAAATATTTCTTCTGGGAGGTTTGGATTTTATCAGTATGATGGAGCAGTTTTGTCTGATGATCTCTTTTATGTTGTCTGGGAGATCCTTGATACCATATTCAATGCTACAAAGGATATCTTCTTTGGGAATGTTGTGAGGGGAAGTGGCATAATTATCCCTTTTTCAAGAAGTTTTAGAGTGGGTTAGTCAATGAGCATGCTGGACAGATTTATAACTCTGTTGTTGATGGGAGGGGAGGCTAGGCTACTGAGCGTCTAATGCAGGAGCATCAAGGAAAATTTTCATTCTTAATTATGTAATAAAGGGGGGTGTGACATTTTAATTGTTTTATTAGTTAATTTGTTATTTTTAAATAAAATAGGAGATAAATTATAAAAGTGAGGATTTTGTAAATATTATTTTATTAATTAAAAGGATATGAGAGAAAATAGAATTAGGTAGAAAAATTAGGGAGTAGGAATTCTATGTATGGGACTTTGTTGAGTCCACACCTAAAATGAATTTAAATTAGATTTAGTTGAGGATTAGGTGGAGCGATTTTTGGAATGAATTAAATTCATTATTTATGTATAAATATGAGTGTTTTTGTGAGAAGGAAACACAATTGAATAGTTGAAGAGTTGGGATAGTTGAGAGTGGAGTGAGTGAGGAGTGGTTTAAAGGGCCAAGAGCCAAGAGGCCGCCCAATGTAATATTTGGCCATAGAATTTTTATATAGTTAATGGAGTTGATTTGCATGGCTCTTTTTGCCTTCATGTAAAATTGAGCTGAATGTTTTTCATGATTTTATTATAGAAATTTTGAGTATTTTAAGAGTTTAGTGAGCAGTTGTGTTTTTATATGCGGGGTCTACTTTCGAGAAGAATTCCTGCATTATTTTTGGTATCAGAGTAGGAAAGGATATTTGTATTGAATATATGGATAGATTGTGTGAGAGAATCTGAAGTATCTATTGGAATTGCAGAGGGGCAGTTAATGCTTATCATCCCATGCAATGTTATGATCGCTCATACATATTTCTGAATAAAATTCGATTTCCAATATGTCGTGTATGCATATCTGACATGTTGCAAGTGACAGGCGCAGGATCCAAATTATGACAGTGTTCTTGTGGGATTTCAAATCGTGGTATTGATGTGGATTCTTGGGCGTAAATCCATGGCCCTGTAGTCACGTGGAGTTGGGGCACACGTTGGAGTAGTTTCTGCGTTGAGTTGGAGCACACGCAAGAGTAGAACTGTGCGTGATTTGGTTCATATGTTATCTATGAAGAACGGAAGCTGCGTTTTATATGAAGACTGTGTTGGTAAGACTGAGTCCGTGTTGAATGGCGTTAAGTAAGTGGAATAACCAGCGTTAAGCAGTGACACAGCTTGTCAAGGCAGCATGCTGGAAGGCGTAGGGACGAGTTGAGACAGTGTTTTGTGGAGTAGCAGATGTGGCGTTGAGCTGGAGCTGTGGCTATTGAAGCAGTGAGTAATAAAGTCAAGTCTGCAATGTTCAAGGAATGCAGGACCTGTTTTGAAGCAGGGAACGATTTTCCTGACGCTGAAGAGTACGATGATAGTCATCAATTCCGAAATTGTGTTGGTTCTGGAGTAAATTCTGTGTTAATCGATTCTTACAACTGCCGTGTCACATATGAAAGCCTCATCTGGTAAATGTGAATTCTATTCAGCAGGTTGATCGATTATAACATAAAGGGAGAAGACGGTTTTGAAAGGAGAAAACCGTGAGAGTCTTGGGTTGGTTAACGTAGAGTGTGGCGTGCTAAATTTTAGCTTTTAAGAAAACGCAATTTCTCTCAGATTAGCGTTGTAAAAGATCTGAAGGTGGTCTATGTTGGAAATGTTGTCATTGATGGAAAAGTAGATGAAAAAGGAGGAGCACCTGAATCATCAGCCAAGGAGCAGAGGAAGAAAAAAGAGAGGTAGCAGAGGCAGCAAAAAGAGAAGCAAGCAGCAGTATCAGTCAAGGAGCAGAGACAGGTAGTTAATTGAAGCAGAGTTGTCCAAAAGACAGAGTAGATTGTAGAATGCCTGAAAGGATCGATCCTCTAAGAAGAAAGCCGAATTGTGAGTCAGATCTTCAAAGTTTGTGAGCATTGTAAACCCCGTGCAAAAAGGTAGAGTTATAATTATGTGCACGATCGATCAAACTGATATGGGTTCGTAAATAACGGTTTATATATGTATCAAGATTTGATGCGCTCCAAAATGAATTGATTGCATATGGTGTCATTCGATTCTACTCTAAGTATAGAGCATTTTGAGTTGGACGAGAATGTGCGATAGTTAAAATACACCAAGTTGAGTTCTATGTACTCACCGTTGAAAGAGAAGGCGATGAATATTTACAACATGATGGAATATGAATGCAGTGAGGATGTAAAGGACCAGAACCTCGAAGTGGAATAGTTATATATAAAAAAAGGAAGCAAAGGAGGCAATGGTGAAGCAGAAACATGAAAAAGACAACAGAACATAGATAGACAAAAGAAAAAGTAAGCAGGGCAAAGGAGACAGGTGGAAGAACACTGCTAAAGTGTAACAGTCGAATATGGAGGCAGTAAAACGGTCGAGCAGTGGAGACAGATGCAGCGAATACAGAGGTAGTGAAGCGGTCAAGCGGAAGAACCATTATCACAGCAGTAAAGGCAGAGGAAAAGTCGTGGAGGCAGAGGCAAAGACATTAGCACAACAGAGGCATAGAAAATTATGGGAATCGCTTAACCCCAGGTGGAAGGATACATAAAACAAATTCCTGGAATCGTATAACCCAAAGCAGCAAAGTATATATATATATACAAATCTCATTCCGGTAATCGTTACCCACGCAGGAGTATACATACAGTGCATTACATATTCGGCGCCTTATACACAAAGGTTCAAAGAATAATATTAAATGATATGAAGCGCTTTATTATCAAAACCCAAGTACCTTATATGGTGGGACCCTTCCCAATCGCATCGGATTTAAGAAAGGCATCGAAACATGTAACAGAAAGTTGCGTTTGCGATTGAATACCGGACCCGATGGGTGTATGAATTATGATTCAAATGTATTTGAAGTCCGGCATAATCGCATCGGATCAGTCTAATCGCCTCGGAGATTATAAGAGCATCGGAACATCACAACAGAAAATTGCGATTACGATTAATCGCAATTGGAGCAGGAGTGGTCAATAGCATCGGAGTATTCGAAGTCGCGATTGTGATCAATCGCAATCGGAGAAATCGCAACAGTGATCAATCGCAATCGGAGAAATCACAACAGTGACCAATCGCAATCGGAGTTAAAGCGGAGCATCGGGACATGCAAATGGAATTTGCGATTGCGATTAATTGTATCGCATCAGAGTAATCGCAATCGGAAGAAGTCAAGTATAGCATCGGAAAGCATGGCAAGTGGGCCTGGATATATGAAATTCTATTGATTATAGTGGAAGTGGTAGTGTATATGTTAAAAATTTATATAAGCTCGCCAAGAATTGAAATTACGATATATATATCTATATATATATATATATAGAGATATATATATATATATATAAGGTGATGTTATAAAACGTTGTGGCGATTATATTGAAATATGCCGCGTGGTCTGTGGACCCATGGGCCTCGGCTCAAGGTGGAGGGTGATTCTTTATTTAAAACAATTGGAATGTATGTATGTTCCTCTTGCAGAACTTCCACATCAACAAGACACTTGCTGCGTGAAAAGAGCTGGAATTTTCCCAGATTTTAACGCCAGCTATTACATATTTATATAAAATGCACTGATATAAAAGGCACAGGTACACGTATGCAATAGTTACACCACAGAAGAGGAAAGAAGAGAAAACATAGTTGAAAAGAGAAAAAAAACAGCCACAGAAAGGACAGACACAATCAAAGAAAAGACATACGCGCAGCGAGCCAAAAGAGGCTGAATGAGTGAGCTGGAGTTTTCATTATATGTGAATTTAAACATTGTAATTGAATTTTTTATTGTTTGTGATGCATTGGCAAGTATCTGGAAGAGAAAAAATATCCCACTGTAATGATAAATTGGTACCTACAGTTATGTTTTTTGAATGAGCGGATAAAAGAGATGAGAAGGCAGAAGGCAAAGAGACATGGTTGTTCATTTCGAATTCCCAGTAGAATACAAACAGCCATGAAGCTATTTTTGTATAAAACAGGGTAATATCCAAGGGGAGAAGGTGACGAAAATAGAGTGAGAGAAGAAGAGAGTGTGCAACAGAATTGAAGAGATTTGAAGAAAATAAGAAAGATGCAAGAGGTTAGAGAGAGTGAGAAGAGAGAATGCAGGGTTTGGAATATTGAGGCAGAGAAGATAAAGAAGGAGGAGCAGAACGAGATGCAGTGAAAAGTTAGAGAATGCAGAAATGAAGAAGTGAGGCAGAGAAGAAGGAGGGGCTGAGCAGAGATGATGTGGAGCTGATATGAGGACTGATAAATAGCAGAAGAGAAGGTACAGAATAGAGCTGATATCCAAGGTAAATCAGCCAGTGTTTTTCTTTTGAAAGAGTAAGGAAGTTGGAGATTCCCTATCAAGTTGTAGCTTGATAGATGTCAGTTGTAGCTGACTGAGGTAGGAGCCTCCTGTAGGTTGTAGCCTGCAGAAAATTGATGGGAGTTGGAGCTTCCTTGCAAGTTGTAGGTTGCAGAATTGAGGTTGGAGCCTCTTGTAGGTTGGTGCATGCAGAAAATTGATCGGAGTTGGAGCTTCCTTGCAAGTTGTAGCTTGCAGAATTGAGGTAGGAGCCTCCTGTAGGTTGGTGCCTACAGAAAATCACTGGTGAGAGGGAGTTGGAGCTTGCCTTTGCATCACAACAATAATAAGATGTGGTTTTCTTTCTTTATGGGTTTCCACTTATATCTGGTGTCTATGTGCATGATGTCTATGTGTTGATATGGTATATCTATTCTGCTAATACTTGCTACTAACATATTAAGACTACTGGTACATTATCTAATCTGCTGATTAATTGTTTCTCACAAATAAAGATTGCTCACACATTATGTTGATCATGAAATTAAGGTGTTAATAAAGTTTAATGAAAAGTTTTAAAAGTCCATGAATGTGTTAAACTGATTCACCCACCCCTCTCAATTTAACTAAGGGTTCAACAGTCTAAACTTGTATGGAGAGTCATGGAATGCGTTCACCATGAAGTCTGTATCAAATACCTCTGTATTAACATTATTGTTCATCAATGAATTTCTATGTTGTGTTTTTTTAACAACTGTGGAATTAAAGCAAGTAGATTTGAACCTGAGCCAAGTCTGGGCGGAACTCCGAATTGAAGTGGACAGTTTACAGATTGCAGTGGTGTTAATTGTAAACACAGTGGATTGAACATAAGACAACGAAGTTTCAATTAAGACGCATAGGTGTTGTATTAAGGTGCAGTGAAGACGAGTTCCAAACCCAGAAATGGTATTCGCGTGGAAAAATTCTGGTAAGCAGATATTGTTAATTTGAACGCGATCAAATTTTGTGTTAATACATAGAATTGATGGGTTTTAACCTTTTTATGAAGAATGCAGGAAATGCCATTTCTGTTTATCTAAGCATATAAATTGCCGCATAAAAATCTGTGAGGAGTAAGCCTTCGTTCCTTTGTTGAATTCAGTTGAATCGATGTGTGTTTTGCTGATTTATAAACAACAGAGAGGTGGTTGTGAGAAATTCGCTTGCCTGAAGGTTGAAGCATAGTGAATACACGTTTCATGGTTATATATTACATTGTTCAGTTCTGAATAAAATGCTCACTAGTACTGTGTGAGGAGATTCTGATCAAATCAGAATTACACTCAGAAGTTGGCATAAATTTGTATAAAAGATTATGGGTTCGATTCATAAAATCGATATCGATCTTGTCAAGGCCATGAAACAATAAATCAGTGAAGGATTCAAGCCTGTATGAAGGGTTCGATAAGGTCGATGAAGGTTGATCTGTTTTCTAAAGAGCTCGATCTCAATCTTCAACGTAGAAAGAGTTGTAATGAAGCAATTCATTTTTTTTTGCTGGAATGATAATTGTTGAATCAGTCTTAATGCAGAGGTGGAATTCAGTTTGAAGAAACGACTTCTAAGCATGGATTTGAAGTTGAGTAACAGCGCTGGAAGAGGTATGAACCAGAGTTTAAATTTGTTGAACATTTGAATGATGTGGATACCAAATAAATTTAAGGGTTGCTGGTTTCTTAAATGTTTTATAACCTTTGATTTGTGGAATGTGAATGGCAAGTCGTGGACATATATGTTTGATGATAAATCTGTGACTCATTATTATATTGGGCTTTGAATTGAGTATTCACATGAATGGAACATATGTTAATAAGGGTTCTGGGATTCCATTGAAATTTAAATGATATGTGTGGATCGAAGTCTTATAAGGGAAAGGGGAGCTTATATTTGAATTATTTAAAATTCAAATAGTTGATTTAAACTCATGAGATGGGTTTTAGTTATATGGTTTTATAACCATTATGATAAAAATAAGCTTCCGCAAGGAGATGGTTTGGTTTATAATAACCACGAGATCAAATTTTGCTTCTGTGTAGATTGCCCAGATTGTTGGGATTGTTGAGGTTGCAGATTTAAAATTGTTTGGGCATTTATTGAGATGCATTTTTATATGCACATAGAAAGTGTGATTGTGAGTTAGCGAGGTTTGTCCACTACGGGACACCCAAATAATTGGTCGTTGTAACATATGCATGCTAAAATATTGTTGCAGCAAATTGTAGCAAGAAGGTTGTCAGGGATTGGTCCCAGGACAAAGAGAAGCCAAGCGCAGGAGGAGAAGTTGCATTTTGATGAATGACAAGTGCGAAGGATTGCGAGGAAGTGGATTAAATTAAGTCCACACATGAACATATGCAGTTCACAAAGGAGGGGAAGATGACTGTTGATAGTCATTTTCGGAGATCTGATGAAGAGTATGAGCGGGAGAAGGCCGAGATAACAATTCACCTTGAATTGTTAATGAAGTTGTTGCAGGAAAATATGAGGAACCAGACACATGGTTGGACCATGAGAAATAAGGTGAAGTGGCAGAAGCTACACGCAAGAAGGGAAAAGCAGGTAAACATACAGTTGATGGAGGAGCTGAGGAAGCTCGAGCAGATGTTGAGTTGTGAAGAACTCAGAGAGGTTGAGTTGAAAATGGATGTTTCCATTTGTGGCCTGGAACATGGTGAAATTCTGGGTTAAGAGATCAGTGAGGAAGATCTCATGAACTATTGGGATAGTTCAGAAGCATCTGAAGACGTGTTGGAAAGAGAAGCAGGTGAGGCTATGAAGCCTTGCAATTTTTCTCACAGTTTATGTATGTTTGCAAGATGTGCGAAAGGCGGTGAACAGTCTGATGGAACTGTCACAAAGGAGAATGAAATTCTTGAGGTAAAGTCTGGTAGAGAGTTCCTTTCAGAGAAGGAATGTGTTGATTGGTTACAACGTGAAGAAATCATAAATGACTTCTTGTCCGGGGTAAGACAGCAAGTCGAAGCTGTTATGGAACCGAAAGAAAGTGGAAATACTGAAGGAAAATTCCAAGGAGGTAAACAAGTGTATTTTTTTAATGGGATTGCTGACAAAATTTTACAATGTAATGATGTTGAAACCAGGAAAATTCAGGAAGATTTCCAAAGGGAGAATGGAAGTAGTGATGAGACAGAAAGGAAATCTACAGAAGAACTGAATCAAATGAAGGATTCGGAGATGTCGACTGAAGCATTCAGTGAGACCACAAGGTCTTATGTGTTTAAGACTAATGATTGGTGTGTGATTACAGGTACATCACAGAGTGTTGAAAAAACTTTGAAGTTTGTTAAAGAAGAAGAGTTGAATCTGAAATATGTTCAGAATGATGCTGAGATGGCAAGATCTCAAGAGGAAATGAAGACAGAGGGGTCTTATGGAAATATTCAGCATAGTATTGAAGTGGGGGAAGAAGGACCATCTGATGATTGGTTAACAACAAATGAAGGTATCGAGAGTTGTGTAAAGATTCCAAATTCTACTCCAGTTGAGATTTTTCAGTTATATCGGAAGTTAGATCTTCAGAGAAGAGAATTGGAAAAGCATAGGATCTATGTTTAGGGAAAGTTACTGAAAGACACAGAACAGAGAAACATTTTTCAAACAGATGATGTAGAGGAGGGACTAACTGATAGTCTCATAGAGGAATTAAATCAGCATACTGATGTGCTAATGGATGAGGGAATTTCAGAGCAGCACATTGAAATGTTGCCAGCAGCAGAAGGGGCACTGAAGCCTTATGTTTTTTATTCTAACAATTTTTTTGTGAGTACAGGTTTTATTGCTGATGCGGGAGGAAATATACTGGATCGAGAAATTGAACTAATAAGGAGGATAATGATGAAGATATCCCAGAAGAGGCCAGTAGCAGTAAAACAAAGAAAAAACAGCAAAATAAAGATAGCAAAATATTGTGAAAGCATAGTCAGTGGGGTGATGCAGCATAAAGTGTGGAGACCTGGAGAAGAACAACAGACAGAAGCAGCGACAAGTGGGAAGTTCCAGTACAAGATATGGGATCCAGGCATACAATAGATACGAACACATGATCAGGAAATCATGATTAATTTCAACCTTGGGAATCTGATGCAGGAGCATAAAGGCCAATTTTCATTCTTAATTATGTAATAAAGGGCGGTGTGACATTTTAATTGTTTTATTAATTAATTTGTTATTTTTAAATAAAATAGGAGATAAATTATAAAAGTGAGGATTTTGTAAATATTATTTTATTAATTAAAAGGATATGAGAGAAAATAGAATTAGGTAGAAAATTTAGGGAGTAGGAATGCTATGTACGGGACTTAGTTGAGTCCACACCTAAAATGAATTTAAATTAGATTTAGTTGAGGATTAGGTGGAGAGATTTTTGGAATGAATTAAATTCATTATTTATGTATAAATATGAGTGGTTTTGTGAGGAGAAAACACACTTGAATAGTTGAAGAGCTGAGATAGTTGAGAGTGGAGTGAGTGAGGAGTGGTTTGAAGGGCCAAGAGCCAAGAGGCCGCCCAATGTAATATTTGGCCAGAGAATTTTTATATAGTTAATGGAGCTGATTTGCATGGCTCTTTTCGCCTTCATGTAAAATTAAGCTAAATGTTTTTCATGATTTTATTATAGAAATTTTGCGTATTTTCAAAGTTTAGTGAGTAGTTTTGTTTTTATATGCGGGATCTGCTTTCGAGCATAATTCCTACATCAGCGTCATCTCTTTCTCATGCTCGAGTTGAGATTTCAAAATATTGTCCTTTGGATTCTTAGTTACTTCCAACAAAACAATCTTAGACACAATGCCGGAATTATCCCGTTCTTCCTCAGTGTTGAAAAGATGACTATCGCTCAATGTATCATCGTGAGGTATCATAATACCAGAATCGGTGTTGGAAGCAACAGAGTTTAGTCCAAACACACACTATTTCATATGTCCAACTGCGATTTCATCTACAACAGGGTTAATCTAATATTTATCGGTATTTTTTGGTTGAACCTTCCTCGTATCTTATTGAGGCAGCATGACCTCTGAACCTGGTCTCGTATTGCTGGAAGATAACGTAGAAACATAGTGTTCATCGTGTTCCACCATGATTACGACCGGTTTGACTGTGGGCTCGAGGAGCATGGGTTGTGCAATGTGATCTTCTTCATCACTGCTTGTTGGTTGCAGAAACCTCATAATGGAATTTCATGACTAAATTGTGGTTAAAATTTATTTTCACATTTTTAAATAAAATGGTCCACACCTACACTAAATTTACATAGATTATTATGAAATTCTTAGCAGAACTTTAATGTCACTTATTTTTTTTAAATAATAAAACTAAAAATAAAATTCACATTTATTCAAATATATTAATCATAGTTACGTAGATTACGTAGGTTTATGGAATGGTTCGAAACACTCCTTAAACTCATTTTTTTTATCATTTTTAAGTTTTTGGTAGATTTAATCCATCTTATAGTCCCTTTTGAAATATCTCCGGAGATAGACACATTGCATCATTGATCTACAATAAAATTATTTAGCTAATTGTGCATAAGGTATTGATATAAGGGGCTATGCAACTTCGACGATTTGGGAATGGCAACCATTTTTTATGGAAAATGATTGGCTTATATATGAAGGAATGAAGTATCAAGGTTGAGGTTTTTTTGTTGAATCATTTTTTGTCCCAATGCGACCCCTTTCGGGGTTCGTTCCTTTATTTGGGATGTTGCCTACCTCCTATTTTATGCTTTCTATTTGCATAGACAAGCTTAATATTTTTTCTTAACTTCATGTTTTTTATTTTCACATAGAGAAGTGTGCTCTAGGAAGTCCTCCAGGTGGCACTCAAGGCTTTTATGATCATACACATGCATGTGAGGGCACCATATTCCAATATATTTATTTTCCTGCTCTTTCTCACCTTTGGGATTCAAAGTGCAAGCTATGTCGAACTCCAAAATTTGTTCATGTTCAAGGAGAGAAGTTGATGCTCACACTAGGATGTGATATTGATACCCGTAAGGTTCAAATCTTGTCGTCTTAGGACCTAATAGGTAACTTCTAATAAATTTCTTTGTCAAAGGATCATATTCAGTGTTAGGTATCTACTCACTAGAAACCCCCGATCGAGTACACTTCGACCATAAGTTTCTCATAAACCCACTTCATGGATGAACATGATGTGTATTCAATTCTTCAAAAATACTTGGTCATCATTCGGGGATATGTATGGCTTCAAAGATGTCATACAGGGTTTAATCCAATCATGAGAAGCTAAACACTCAATACCTTTGGGTCAAGTTAGGTAGGTTCCCTCTCGAACCATGGACTCAAAAGATAGTTATAAAATTCGTGGACTACATAGGTACTCCCACTCAAAATTTGAGTAAAATGTAAGGAAGACAAGTTGAAAATACAACTAGAAAAAGCAGTTTTATTATTTTATTTTATTTTAATCTTTTTACTTTTTAACCCAAAAAATGGTGAATCATCCCCCATGCTTGATATCATCATATTGAATACTTTTGGTTCTTATAAAGTTTATTTTGGCTGCACATTTTTCTTAGGAGGCCCATTTTAGACCTCAAATGTTCTCTAATGAAGAATATTATCCAGAAGATAGTATTTAAAACCTTAAGTGTTTATAATTTTCTTATAATTCACCTTCTAAAATGTTTACCTCAACCTCCAATCTTTGGCACTTCTTTTTCATACCTTCTTCGACCCTTCTTACTTCTTCTATCATTTAATTTTAAAATCTCTTCTTTCAGCCCATTTTCTTGTTCTTCAAATGTTTGTAGAAGTTATTCATTCCTCTTATTTGATTTTTCTAGATCTTATTTGAGAGAGATGATTTCTTCTTCAAGTCCTTCATTGTGAATGGTTACTTCATCATGCAGCCTTTAACACTAATCTATCGGTTATTTTTGTATTTTCTCAATTCACTTTCTTTCTTGTAACTGATTATTCAATCTAGTAATCATATCTTTGTAGATACATTCTCTTTCATTAAATATAATTTTTTAATCTTCAACTTCATTTTTGAGTTTATAAATTTCTTCTTCTAGATCCATAATATTGCGTTCACTTTCATATTCACTATCTTCAATATTGCATGAACAAGGCATTGGATCACAAGAAAAAAATCACTACCTGTTTTATCTTCTTCATTTATTACTGAACATGTTTTTTGAGTTGTATTCTTCCTTTGAGTAGACTTCCTCTTTTGCTTTCATTTAGGAAGCTAGAGTATGCCCAAAGAGCTTATAATTCATTTAAATCTTCAATAAATTTACTTAGACCAGTGAATTAATGATTCATCAGACATTTAGTAAGTAGTAAACATGTTAAGTAATAACAGAATAAATCATCACACATAAGTAACATACATGAACACTAAGATTTAAGGTGGAAGCCCAATGTGGGAGAAAACCACCGCTTTATTGTTTGTGTCTTCCATATTTATTATATATAAAACTTTTTACAATATTGTATTGGCATAGAATCATACGATCATGCAAGCACCCATGTGAAAAAGGATGCAACCTTCACTCGTTCTCCTACTACTATTAGAAGGGAGATCCAACCCCCTGATCGCGTTTACTAGCCACCATTGGAAGGGAGATTCGACCACCTACTCTAATTTATCATCCAATATTGGAAGGGAGATACAACCACCTGATCTGATCACCAGCTCCTATTGGTAGGAAGCTTTGACTTCCTCACTGAAGGCTCCAACCCTCAGCTCCACCGCGGACCATGTTTCATAAATTTTTAGACTGGATCCGCTGACTTCAACACATCACAACTTGGAGGCATCTTTTCATCACATAATCCATGTTGAACCCTTTAATGTTAAAATGTGAAGTTGGGTACACTTTTTTCCCTTTTTTGAGAAAAAAATATCATTTTTTTTTCGTTCTTCAACTTTCTACATGCCAAAACAATTTTTCTGTTTAAAATTTCATTTTACGATCAAAATAAAAGTTGTCAGAAATTTTATTAGCTTTTTATTACTTAATTTTTGGAATTTTTTTATACACATTTGATATGTCAACTTAACATTAATTTGATTTTGTGTTATTTAACAATCAAAGGATTCATTAAAATTCATGTTCAAATTTGTTGGTGTATTCTTTGAAAGCTTTGTGTTTTTTAGAAACAAAATGTGTTACAACAATCTAGATAGAGTCTACTTCATTTTCGGTATATTTACGAAACCAACTAATGCATATCATAATTACTAGAATTTTTTGAACTTATCGAATATGAAAACACTACATATTTTGAATATGTTTCGGCTTGCACAAAATTTCTCAACATATAAGTTATAAACTAAAAGTCTAAAAAATACCCATTACAAACAATGGACAAATGTAATGCACCATAATTTTTTCAATTTTTTTATATTGTATTTTGGAAGATACAGAATATTGATTTCACTGAATCATAATGACCTTCAGAAATTGTTTGCACCTGTTATATTACAAAAATAATTAAAATAAATGTGTTCAGAGCTCGGCTCTACGTAATTGCAGGTATGTTAGTTCGGCTGAACTTTTAAAAAAAATTTGGCCGAATTGGTTTTTGTCCAAACAACCCGTCAAGTATAACGACGCAAAAATTCAACCGAAGTTTTTTACGAAATTTCGGTCAACTTTTAATTGACTTTACGTCAGCCAGAAAATTCAACAAAGCCCCTCCAAAAAAACCATTTCATAGCAATATAAATAGGCGTAAACAGATTCACTATTTTCGCATAATTTCGCACATTTCTTCATTTGGTCTGATTGTGCAAAGGACATTTTTCGGGCTTAATTTTAAAAGGACTCTTTTTGGCTTAACATTCAAGGGAAATTTTTTGTAGGTATGTGATACATTTTTTGGATGCTTTTTCGGCTTAATTTTCAAAGGAAATTATTTTGAAGGTATATTTTTTTAGAGGTTTCGGGCTTAATTTTTAAAGGACACTTTTTTGGAGGTATTTTGTTTTTAGAGGTTTTTGGGCTTAATTTTCAGAAGACATTTTTTGAATTTTTTTGGGCTTAATTTTGAAAGGACCCTTTCTAGGCTTGATATTCAAAGGACATTTTTGGAGGTATTTTTTAAAGTGATATTTTTTTTAGAGGCTTTTTGGGCTTAATTTTCAAAGGACATTGTTTGGAGGTATTTTGTTTTAATAGATATTATTTTAGAGGTTTTTGAACTTAATTTTCAAAGGACATTTTTTGGAGGTATTTTTTAAAGTGACATTTTTTAAGAGGTTGGGCTTAATTTTCAATGGAAACTTTTTAGAGGTATTTTTTGAAGTGACATTTTTTTAGAGTACATGTTTTAGGTTGAAGTAAATATCTTATAATGATTTTTTTAAATGAGTTTTTGTCTAACTTTTTAAATAAAAACCAAAGGATAAGAGGATCCTAGGGATCCAATGATGAAGGTATGGTTTTTTCCCTTGATAGACCACTGAACCTTTTTTTGCAGGACTTGGAAGGAAATATTTTGAGCTTCATTTCATTTTTAGAAGACATTTTTTTCTCAGATTTTTTAAAGTGTTTTGGATTGAAGTATGTCTTTTGTGCAAAATTTTTAAAATGAGTTTTTTTTTAATTAAATCTTTTGTGATGATTTTTTTAATTGAGTTTTTTTCTAAATTTTTTAAGGAATTTTTTTGAGTTTCATACTCAATTATCATGGGAAATCGAAGGAATTGCAAGAGAAAATATGATCGAACAAGAGACCCTGAGGAACGTAGAGAATAGGGGAGATAATATCGCAAAAAAAAGAGATAAGAACACTCATATATTGAAAGGGAAGATAAACCTCAACTAGAATTTGAAGTAGGTATGTAAATGTAAATATTATAAATCTGATATTTAAAATTTTCCTAGTGTAAATTGTGAAACTTAATTTTATTTGATAAACAAATTTGAAAAATATTTTGCAATGTAAACAGAAAGAAATATTCCTCAAAACATTGATGATGAGATACAAAATTTTAAAACATAAAGTGAAAGAGATATTGAACCAATGATTGAAGATGGTAAAAATGTTGAAATAAATTCAAGTGAAGAAATTGAATCACCAAGTATATATATATATATATATATATATATATATATAAATATATATATATATATATATATATGTTGAACACATGCATGTATTATTGAAATTATGCATATTTATTAATTTAGTTATTTATTGAATATGTAAACTTATTATGTACATTTAATTCGAATATGTACAGATGCAATCAATATCAATGATGAGATGTTAGAAAATGTTGACACTCATACATATGGAGATAAAAAAGCTGACCATGTTATACGATATCGTGTTAATCGCATTTTTTATTTGTTCTTCAAAAATGAAATTGTGGCAGTTCAAGCCCAATTGTTGAAAGGTCTCTTAACATCAAGGAAATTAAAAGAAGCTATGACTTTATTGGTTATTCGAAAATCAATAAAAGATAAATAAATTATGGAAAATGTGATAAAAAATATAAATAGTGTTCTAAATTCAATTAGAAGATCTAAACATAAAAAAGTTTTAGATGCACGTAGAGAAATACATATGGTAGTTTTTTCATCAAGTACTGAAGAGAATCACTTTGTAAAATATATGGCATGAGCATTAGGAACCTCATGAAAAACTTTGCACAAATATTGGAAACTTTGGTTGCAAATATATGTAAATGATAAACTCGCTTGTTGGGCAGCTACTTGTAGGCAACCATACAAACATAGACTTGGAGAAAATGTTAAAAAAATAGTATATGAATATTGGATTAAAAATTCACATGTTTCAATAAAAGAAAGGGATGTGATGTGAAGAAGAATAGCACGAAATTAGTACGAAGAACATCCAAAAAATTTCTTGGACACCACTAAGATAGAGTTTTTCAAAAAGTTTAAAGAAGAGAATCGTGAAATTTATGTCTCAATCAGTGCTTTTGTGCAACAAAAACTATGGTATGTAAAACCTATCACTGTACATGACACTTGTTGTTGTCATTATCATGTGGAATTTCAGTTATATTATGACACATTCCTTAATTTTGGTAAAAAGTTTTGGAAATATTCACCTCCTCCTTCCACTATCCATGATTTCATATCTCAAATTCTATGTGGAAGAGAAATCCATGAATTATTTTACCAAAAGAAATGCGTTGGTGGTAAAAACTGTGATGATTATGGAAATTTGACTAAATTTCAAAACAAATATCGCACTGATATAAATGATCAATCATTGTCCAACATGAAAGTGAAATAGAAGAGATATGGATATATCCATACATTGATTCAAGGTTCAAATGCTAAAATAATTTATTTACAAGAAGAAATTTTTGTGATAGATTTTTTGAGAAAGTTTGAGGCAAAAATTTATAAATAGACCAAGCATTCCCATAGAGCTCGATGGCAAGACTTGAAATTAAAAAAATCCCTTGAATTGTTTCCCCAAGGGACCATTCTTTCAGTAATTGATTTTTCATAAAATTACACATTTGTTCCACAAAAACAAATTAAGAGTGAATACTATCATTCTGACCAAGTCTCCATGCTCATCCATATTCTATATATACATGTTGAACAAAATGTTGATCATATAGAAAGCACGAGTGAAAATTGGCAGGTTATTAAAAAATATCACTTTTATATCAGTGACGATCGTACACATGATACATATTTTGTACAACACTGTTTTGCAAAGATTTATGACTCCTTGAAAAGTCGTTGAATAAAATTCAATGAAAATTTGATATATTCAGATGGATGCATAGGTCAATTCAAATATTCACGATCATTATTTTGGTTGTGTCGTCTTCATATGAAAACCTGTATTAAACATTGTTGGAATTTCTTAGGTTACTAGTGATGGAAAAGGAGAACATGACGGTGGAGGGGCATGCATAAAATGAGCACTTTGAAGATATCAAATGGACCCCTCTGCAAACTAACATGTCTCAGCTAAATAATTTTTTTAATGGTGCATCGCTGCACTAATCCATGAGACTAACCGATCAAGGGAAGCGAAAAGGTACATTCAATTTAATTTTTATTGGATTTCTTATTTTAAACAATGTACATTTATCACAATGATTATCTTTGATGGCATTTTTATGTCATATTTATATTCTTCTTTGAATTCTCCATATAGGTATTTTTGGCATATTGGGGTCGACGATGTAGATATATAGATTGGAAATTACGATGAAACAATAAAAGGGACTCGAAAATTGCATTCAATTAAAATAAAGTTGTCCACAAATGTGTTTACATTCGATAAAATAAAATATTCTTGTTTTTGTCATGTTTGCATAGAAATCACAGAATCCAATGATGTTTGTGAATACAAAATGTATGTAAAATATTGGCAACATACAGAGCTAAATACAAAGGGGAAAATGTTTGTTGCAAGGTTTGAAGAAATTCAATCAGAGGAAACTACGATATCATCTGATGGTGATCGAGTTTCTGATCTTCTTAGAGAAGGTAACATTTCAATTTCTTTCAAATGATAGAGATATATAAATAGATGATAAAATCAAGTACACATGTTAATTTTAAAGTTAATTTTTCATGTTAATTATGATCTAAATTTAAATACATAATTTTTTTTTATTGTGCACGAGATTTTTTTGTTGTAATTGCACCTACTATGAACAATGAAAATGTGAAGTACTATTTGATGTGTTTCACTGAATTAAAGATGAAATTATTAGAAAAATATGATGATCACGGTTTTAAATATGCTAGAGGGTCTATTACAATGAAAGGTTATTTTTCAGACAAACTAATCAAAGTGGGGATTTTTTTTACTTTCAAGACTATGAACCTGATTTCATAAGTTGTAAATATAATCACTTGGTGTGTGCAGCATGCATAAAGTTGACAGAAGTTCAATGAAAGAAAAAAATGAAAAATAAGAATGGAAAATGTCAAAATTTGATCATGAATGGATCATTGAAGATGACATTCCATTGGAATTTTTTTGATTGAACTGCCCAAAAATTTCTTCTCTTTGGATTCATCTTTTAAAACTTCCATAACTCAACTAAAAATTGAACTTCTTTTTTATGTTATTTGTACAAGTGTTTGCACATGTACATTTTTTTGGTACATGCACACGAGTAATTTATACCTGTGTACACATACACATGTCTAGATTATCTGGTCTAAACGATTTCATAATGTATTCTCTGGTAAAATTTGTCATAATGTAATTATTGAAAAATGTATATATATGTGTATATAGCATATTTGATAAAATTCAAATTTGAAGTTGCACAATTTTGTTTCAGAAGTGTGTTTCTATTAGAAGTAAATTATAATATTCATTCTTGAATGCAAAATGTGTGGTACGTTTTTTGTAATTTCTAGTTTACTATCAACTAAAAGTATCTTTTCTATATGCATTGATGAAAAATGTTGCACATACTGGATATATATGTTCTAGAATTCAATTTTAAAATTTTATGATTGTTTGACACATCTAAGAACACCTAGAATATTATGATGGTTTTTAGATATATATTCATCAATATGTATTGTACTTCAATCGTTTTAACACATATTCAAACATGTGCTTAAATCATTTTTATATACATATATTCATGTGAACTTTTTTGTGGTTATAAATTACAACTTTAATTTTAAAAACAAAACATTATATCGTAATCACATGCCAAATTTAGTTCAACCATTCAAACATTTAGTTTTAGAAACAAAAAATTATATATCACAACATTACTTCACATGCCAAATGTAGTTCAACTATCCAATAAAAATAATTTAACATTATATCACAATCACATGCCAAATGTAGTTCAACTATCCAATAAAAATAATTTAACATTATATCACAATCACATGCCAAATGTAGTTCAACCATCCAAAACTTGAGTTTTAAAAACAAAAAATTATATCACCACATTACTTCACATGCCAAATGTAGTTCAACTATCCAATAAAAACAAAAAATTATATCACAATCACATCCCAAATGTAGTTCAACTATCCAATAAAAACAAAAAATTATATCACAATCACATGCCAAATGTAGTTCAACCATCGAAAAGTTGATTTTTAAAAACAAAACATTATATCACAAAATTATTTCACATGCCAAATATAGTTCAAATATCCAATAAAAACACAACATTATATCATGCAATCACATGCCAAATATAGTTCAACCATCCAAAACTTGAGTTTTGACAAACAAAACACTATATCACAACATTACTTCACATGCCAAATGTACTTCAACTATCCAATAAAAACAAAACATTATATCACAATCACATGCCAAATGTACTTCAACTATCCAATAAAAACAAAACATTATATCACAATCACATGCCAAATCTAGTTCAACCATCCAAAACTTGAGTTTTAAAAACAAAACATTATATCACAACATTACTTCACATGCCAAATGTAGTTCAAATATCTAATAAAAACAAAACATTATATCACAATGACATGCTAAATGTAGTTCAACCATCCATTAGATTCATTTTATATTTAAAAAATAAAATATCCATCTAGATTCATTTTATATTTAAAAAAAAAATGCGAACTTGAGTTTTAAAAACATAACATTATATATCACAACATGTGATCACATGCCAAATTTAACTATCCAAAATAAAAAATAATTCTTGATAAGAGTAAATGTAGAAACTACATATCCAAACAGAAAAATATGTCCAAAATTTGTATCTCAGGTGAGAAATAAAAGTATATATATATATATATAGTGTTACAAGTATCAAGTTATATAGAAAAGTAAATATATGATTGCATAGATAACACTATATATAAAAAAGTAAATTTAAAACTAGATCTATCAAATATAATGTTGTACACATGTGCATCATCCATCAAATACAGATGGATCTAGTGTCTCTACCAACGAAGTTCTGATTCTCGAGCTATCATGTGAAGCATGGGGAACCTGTACACAATGTGTACAAACATTAAAATTTTATTTTAAAATTGAATTAGAATATAACTTCATGTAAAAAAAAATATGAAAAAAAAATTCATGCAATACCTCATGAGGTTCCCTCTCCATGGTGTTTTGTTGCTTGTCCATTAAAACTTCCTCCACGGGAACATCTTCCACAATATATATATATATATATATATATATATATATATATATATATATATATATTAAAAATTTTCAAATGAAAAAGCATATATAAAATAATTTTAAATAATATTAAAAAAAAGTTAGAAAACTTGTTCAAATGGTTCAAATGGTGTGGATGTTTCTATCTCCATCATACACTCCATCGCTAGAGTCCATGGAGAAGGGAAATAATCTCTAGGAACCTAAAATTCAAAAATTTTAAAAGTATAAAATGATTCAATTTATAATAAAACTTTTGAACTTCAATTTATAACTTATAACTTAAACATATCTTTAAGTGAAAAAATTGAATACTTGTGATGGTGGATCTGGCACATCTCCTAGGGGTGGCTCCGAAAGAAAATCTCCAAAAACCTAAAATTCAAAAAATTTAAAATAACTCAAGAGCTAGAGATCTAATTTTTTAATGAAACTTTTGAGCTGGAATATATAACTTAAAAACATATTTAAAAGTGAAAATTTGTGCATACTTGTGATGGTGGATTTGGAACATCTCCCAAGGAATTTGAAGGTACCTCCATTCCAAAAAAGTCAGATGGAATTGGAATCTGTTAACATTTAATTATATATACATGTACATGTGTGCACAATTATTTATTTTAAAAATATGTCATCATGTTTCAATATATATAATAATAGATAAAAAATATTTGTACATTATCATGTTCACTTAGAAAACACTAAAATTTTTCGACATATCATCTTGATGATGAGAACCATCTTGATTGTGTGATTGATGGTGAGACTCATCTTGATTGTGTGAACCGGAGTCTCTGATTATCTTCATTCATCAAGTGTGACAACTGCAAATGGTGTTAACATATAATGATACATTTTTGTTATATTAATGTATAACAAATAAATGTGATACATTTGTGTTATATTAATGTATAACAAATAAATGTATGTATATATGTATTTATTACAAATTGTACATGTTTTAAAATAATCACCCTAACCATTAACACATACTGATCCCATGCCCTCTTGCTCATGAATAATTAGGCCCTGCCAACCATTGTGAAAATTATTTGCATATGTTTTGAGATCTTCAACACTCATGCTGTCTATCTTTTCATCTATATAATACACAAAATTAGTGCGTGCATTCTCATGTGCTCTTTTTTTATTTATACAAAAATCAACTCCATCCAGTCCACTCTGAACATCGTCAATGATGGCATCCCTTGCTTCTCGACTGATTTTAGAAGTGACTTCCATCTCTGACTACAAATTTTTGAGATAAAAAGGTCAACTAACCAGTGGCGGCTCAAGGCGAGGCAACTCAGCATCATGCTTAACACCCCTATGGTCACACAATCGACCTTTCCTAGGACCAAAACAAGTAGAGGGAAGATCATTATAATTGGGTTTCATTCCAAAAAATAATTATGCATAAAATAATTTTTCAAAATAAAGCAGAACCTATATCGAGGTGTTTCAAATATTGCACCTTTAGCATCCTTCTTTTCAGCCCTTCTTTGAAATTAAACATAGAATTGGCCATTTATGTTGTAAATATTTGTTTAAATACCTCCCATGTATCGAGACCCATCACTATTTACTTTATTTTTCTCATCACTTCTACAATAGTATCAGTGGTTGGCCCAAGCTTTAGGTACACATATCCAAGTTCGCTTAAAGAGTGTGTAACTATTTGCAAGCTTTGTCGACTCTCAGCAGAGAGTTTCAAAGGCACGATATCTCTCTTCAATTTTGAATGAATATGCTGACACCTTTATAAGGTGCATTTCTGCATTCTTGATTCCTAGGGTATATTGGAAATGTCAGACGAATAAGTTGTGATTGGTGTACAATCTTCTTCTTGAATGACGCGTTATTTCCTACATATTTTTCGAGCAACATTTGGAGCAAAATTTTCACCCTCTGCATCAACATATAAATTTTTTATATTAGAAAAACATGTAAAGAAATATGTACAAATTGGATGAAAATAATATTCAGATTGATGGCCACCTCGATATGGTTGGCTAGCATCTTTTCCGCCTAATACTGTTGTGAACCAGAACGACCTCCGATTGTTTGAGAACCAACACGACCATCCATTGATTGGCCTCTAGGAAAATGCATATCACCACCTTCATGAAATTTTCCACCACCTATTGATGGCCCTCCAAGGGTATGTGTACCACCACCCACCTCACGAGACGAGAGGGAAGCTTCATAAAAGAATATGAAACTATAATCAATTCAAAAATACATTAATACATATAAATACATGTACATATTCATTGATTAAATTTCGTGAACCATACCACGATTGCATGAATGATGGCCACATGAACCATGGCCATGCTCCAATGATGGAGTAGACACTCTTGTCCTACTACCTCCTAAAAAATAAAAAATCAAACTTATTAACAACTAATTTAACTCACAAAATTGATAAAAAATCAATTCCATAGATACGCACATGTATGTATGGAGATAATATTATATTTAAATACCATGAACATCCCTCGATCCATCATCCCCCTCTCTCGTAGAGATATGGGATTATATTGATCTTTTCCTTTCATCCTCTGTGATATATATGGATATATCTATAGTGGACATTTACAATTATTTTTCAATTACTATTTAAAGTAAATTCAAATGAAATTTCAAAAAATTAATGTAATTTAGTGTACATAAATGATGTAAAACACAACTTCCAAAGCAATAATTGATGTGTGAAACTCAATTTAAGAAACAAAATTATAAAAATGTGAAGTTCACCAAGTTGCACTTTACATGGTGGGATCACACTTGGTATATAATTCAAGAAAACACATGTTCATTAAAAAAGACGCGTGAAAATCCATTTAAACAAAAAATTGTTGAAGTCCTCACATTTTGATTTTATAAAAATGTGAAGTTCACCAAGTTGCACTTTACATGGTGGGAGCACACTTGGTATATAATTGAAAAAACACATGGTCATTAAAAAAGACGCATTTATAATTAAAAACACACACATATCAAAGATATGTTACAATGTCCATCAATAAATTTTGAAGGAGACCGTCTCAACACTAATTCATCTTTAAGCGATGAATCTTGAATTTAAAGTACTAATTGATGTGTGAAACTCAATTTAAACAAAAATTTGTTGTAGTCCTCACATTTTAATTTTATGAAAATGTGAAGTTCACCAAGTTGCGCTTTACATGGTGGGAGCACACTTGGTATATAATTGAAAAAAACACTTGGTAATTAAAAGAGATGCATTGATAAGTAAAAAACACACACATATCAAAGATATGTTACAATGGTCATCAATAAATTTTGAAGGAGAGCTTCTCAACACTAATTCATCTTTGAGAGATGAATCTTGAATATTTTAAGAAGAGCGTCTCAACACTAATTCATATATTAATTCAAATTTGATAGATGAATCTTGAATTTTCATTTCCCCACACAATAGATCACTAGACATATTATTAACATTTTCACAATGTATTATACTAAAAAATTGAAATTGGCTAACAACATTGCTTGCTTTTCCATGCAGTTGTTTTAGTGTCTCCTTCTTAACTCGGTACATGCCTTTCATCTGGTCGCACACAAGCTCAGAATTGGTGAAAACTACAATACCATTTGATCCATACTCCCTGGATGTTCCAAAGCCTTCTATCAATGCAATATAATATGCCTCATTATTTTTTGTTCTTCCTGGTATATTCATTTTCCTTTGGAGGGCCTTGCTAGTCGCAATATTACAAAGCACATATGTAATCACTGCTTTCCATGGATTGGGATATCAAGAAACATCTATCCATAATGTCCATTTTTCAACCATATTTAGCGGGTTTTTTAATCCCTGAAAAAAAAAAATATATATATATATATATATAATAAATTAACATTTATTGCAAATGCATGGGAGACATGACATGTGCATGGTCTGCCTTAAATTTTGCGGGAGAAATCACATCTAGAAATAACATGCCTTAAATATTGTCTTGCCTAGAGTCTAAGGGATAAATGACATGTACATGGTTCCAAAAACACTAGCAAATTATGCCTTAAAGTTTATTGGAGAAATGATATGTACATGGTTATCCTTAAATTTTTCCTTGAGTTTATGGGAGAAATGGAAGAAATGACATGTATGTACATGGTTATCCTTAAAGTTTTCCTTAAAATTTATGGGAGAAATGACATAGAAATGACATGCACATTCTTATCCTTAAATTTTGCCTACAATTTATGGGAGAAATGACATAGAAATGACATGTACATGGTTATCCTTAAATTTTTCCTTGAGTTAATGGGAGAAATGGGAGAAATGACATGTATGTACATGGTTATCCTTAAATTTTGCCTTAAATGTTATGGGATAAATGACATAGAAATGACATGTACATGGTTATCCTTAAAGTTTTCCTTGAGTTTATGGGAGAAATGGGATAACGACATGTATGTACATGGTTATTCTTAAATTTTGCCTTAACTTTTATGGGATAAATGACATAGAAATGACAGGTTCATGGTTCCAAAAACACTAGAAAATGCCTTAAAGTTTATGGGAGAAATGACATGTATAGAAATGGATATTACAATGAATAACTTCTATTTAGATATGTTCCAGAGATTGACTGTAGAGGAATTTATTGGATATGTCACCTTCGAGAAAGGATGAGATCCAGAGGCTACCTAGCCCTTTACAGACTCTGTCTTTAGAACTTGTAGAAGTTAACACTCAACAGATATACTAAAATCCTATGGAAGTTCAGCCACTTTGGGTTCATTTTTTAGGCCTTAAATTTTTCCTTGAATTTATGGGAGAAATGAAATTGAAATTACATGTACATGGTTCCAAAAACACTAGCAAATTCTATGGGAGAAATGAAATTGAAATTACATGTACATGGTTCCAAAAACACTAGCAAATGCTATGGGAGAAATGGGAGAAATGACATCCATGTACATGGTTATCCTTAAAGTTTATAAATTTCATAGGAGAAATGACATTTATGGGAGAAATTACACATGTACATGGTTTTCCTTAAATTTTATGGGAGAAATGACATAGAAATGACATGTACATGGTTCCAAAAACACTAGAAAATGCCTTAAATTTATGGGAGAAATGACATGTACATAAATGGATATTACGATGAAGAGATATTTAGATATTAAAGTTTATGGGAGAAATGACATGTACAGAAATGGATATTACAATGAAGAACTTCTATTTAGATATGTTCCAGAGAATGGATATTACAATGAAGAACTATTTAGATCTTAAATTTTATGGGAGAAATGGCATGTACAGAAATGGATATTACAATGAAGAAATTCTATTTAGATTTGTTCCAGAGATTGATTGTAGGGGCATTTACTGGATATGTCACCTTTGATAAAGGATGAGATCTAGAGGCTGCCTTGCCCTTTACAGACTCTACCTTTAGAACTTGTAGACGTTAACACTCAACAGACAGACTAAAATCCTATGGAAGTTCAGCCACTTTAGTTTCAGTTTTTAGGCCTTAAATTTTTCCTTGAATTAATGGGAGAAAGCCTTGAGTTTTTGGGAGAAATGAAATGTGCATGGTTTTCCTTAAATTTTTCCTTAAATTTTATGGGAGAAATCACATCTAGAAATGACAGGCCTTAAAGCTTTCCTTCCTAAATTTTAAGAGAGAAATGACATGTACATGGTTTTCCTTAAATTTTTCCTTATAGTTTGAGGGATAAATGACATTTCCTTAGATTTTATGGGAGAAATAACATAGAAATTATAGAGAAATGACATAGAAATGACACATGATTAAATTTTTCCTTGCCTAGAGTTTAAGAGAGAAATGACATGTACATGGTTTGTCTTATAGTTTATGGGAGAAATGACATAGAAATGACAGAGAAATGACATATAAATGACACATGCCTTAGAGTTTTCCTAAAATTTAATTGGAGAAATGACACATGTGCACGGTTTGCCTTTGGTAGTGGTTTTCACTTACTAAAACAACTAGTGGTAGTGTTTGATTAAGTTATGTCAAAAGTCACACCTTATGAGTTTGTGGGAGAAATTACATGTACTTGGTTTGAAAATTTATTTTATGCACTTACTAAAACAACTAGTGGTAGTGGTTGATGAAGTTATGCCAAAAGTCATACATTGATGAGTTTGTGGGAGAAATGAGTTGTACATGGTTTGCCTTAAAGTTTAGTTTTCCTTAAATTTTATGGGATAGATCACATCTATAAACATTTACTTTGACATCTATAAATAGGCTCATAACATTAAAAAATAATTTTCAACTTGCATTAGCTATGTCCTTAATAATAAGTATGTTTTAGCACCTAGAAACCTTTACTTTGACATCTACAAATAGGCTAAGAACATTAAAAAGGAATTTTAAACTTGTATTAGTTGTTGTGGATCATTTTCTACATATCCTTTTTATATTTCATTTTGAAATTTAAAAATGAAAAAATTCAAAAAAAAAACAAATAAGAATTCGAAAATATGCTTTAGTATGAAGTTTTAATACTTTAGCATAAAAAAGAGAGGAATGCAATGTATTTCAGTTTTTATTCATATACATGAAGCGGGCCAACCTTAGGTTGATATATATATGTATTAAGGTTAAAGCTCGAGCAGCTTCCGGAGCGGAAGTCACATTCAAGAAAAGAAGCGTATGGATATGCAATTGCGGGGGGTCAATTAGCCCGTCGGTTATCAAATCCCGACCCCCCGCAGTTGACTGGTCAGATCTCAGAAATTCGGTGATCGACGGCTCAGATTAATTACGGGGGGTATGGGTAGGAACTCTCCACCATACTCACAGACCCCCCGCATGACGTCATCTGTCGAGGTGGAAAACAAGTTGTCATTCACTGTTAGTTGTTTTTCCACGTCACTCTTGCATTTATTACGATTTCCGTAGTTTATAAAAGGTGTTTTTCCGTTCCATTGTGTTTTATTTGTGACTGTTTGCCCTGTTTAACCGCGTCCCGCCACCTTTGCGCTATTCAGTACTCCGCGAATTGTTTTCAAATTCCTGTCAGTCATGGCCAAGCGAACATCATTGTCTGGTTTGTCAAGTCTCAGTCCCCTCCTAGATAGCGAGAAAGATTTTCATGATACCGTGTCATCCGTAAACCATCCTCTCTTGCATTATCAAGTAACCTTGAACACTGACAAGTCCCCTGTGTTTTCTGCTATGAAAATTTCGGGAGTTTTGTCCGCTTGTATTCCAAAAAATCATTTCTTCCCCGAATTTATTTCTTGGTTAGTTTCGTCTATGTACCCAGGCAAGTGTTTTGTTATGAATTCCCAAGGGGAAAATATTCTACAGGTTTCAACTCAATTAATGCGTCAGGCATTATGTTTTCCAGAAAATGATTCTCCGTTGCAGTTCTCTGAAGATTCGTTGATTCATTATTTAGAGGAGCTTTCAAATGAAGAGTTTAATCGTTGCATGTCGTTTCTGGTATCAAGTCCAGAGAAGACTCAATTTGAAACGGGAAAATTCAGTTTAGAGGCGTTCAATGTTCAATACAGGCCAGTCCTTAGCTGTATTATGGAGATTTTGGGGAGAGATGATGATCGCGAAATTGACAAGGCAGCCCTGGGGATGTTTGCTCTTATGATGAAACCAGGGGTGGTGCTAGATATCCCATCCTTTTGGCAGGAAGTGGTGAATTCTCAATTGATCGCCTTCCCTTTAACAGGTTTTTTCAGATTTCCCTCATTGGTAGTCTACTTATTTTTATATCAGAATGTTGAAGAGTTTATGAGTGTGGGTTTAAATATAATGGATAGTAATAAAAACAAGCAGTCAGTTTTACTCCGGACTGATATGGTTAGAAAAGAAGAAAACGAAGCCGGGTTGTTTGAATTTGTGGACCATTTCATGAACACTGCTTATAAAATTCTGAATGGAACTCTTCCTCCATGCTTCCTGCCAAAGGCCTAGGATTTCTTGCAATTAGGACCTAATTGTAAATTTGGTGATTGGTTTGTTTTTGAAGATTACTCTGAGATAAGGCTATATGGAGTCAGTATCGAGCCTTATAGGCTCCCAACCTTTGTTCCAATGAGACTTTTTGCCTTGGAATTTATAAGGCAAAGTCTTAATGTGGATCAAGTTCATTTTCTGCCCATGAAGAAAGGATTAATGTACAAGTTGCCTATGAGTGTAGGCCCTTTTGTTGTTAACACAAGACAAGCTTTTGAGGAGGTATCAAAAATATTGGGAGAGACACAGTTGCTGTTGGGAGAGAAATGGGCCTATGATCCACATGGGATTATTTCACAAAAAAGGGTCGAGAATGGGTATGATGCTTTTACTCATGTGAGTAAACCTGATTTAGAGAAATTGGCTAATCCAGGAGGGCCAAGTTCATCAAGGATAAATATTCAAACACCTGCAATACTGGAAAGGATGAGAGAGCAAAGAGGGAGAGATGATGTTATCGAGATCGATGAGGAGGAACCCCAGAGGAGAAAAGGACTAAATTAGCAGAAGACCATTCTTCCAATTCACCTGGTTTTACTCTCCAGGTCAGTGAAGAACAAGGTGGCCCTTCATCTCCTAGCAGACCAGAACTTCATTTGGAAAAGGCTCCTTCCATGAAGCAAGTGTTCTCACAGAATGGAGAAAAGAACCAAAGAATAAAGGCCAATAGAAACACAAGCAGAGCACCATATACCTGCTGACCAAACAAGACTATTGATCAGACGGATCCTGAGAGAGATCAGCTTTCAAGATGGTAATCGTCGCATCTCGACAGAATGTCCTCGCACCTCTGTGCATTTTATGAGCGAATACAGTCATGACGGAAAAGATCCCTTGTAATGTAAAAATGAATCTCCACATGCAGATAGTAATTGATTGTCAATGATTTGAGCAAGACCACACAAAGAAATACATAAAATATGTTTTTGCTAAGGTTGTCAAACAATGCAAGATGGAAAATCCAATGCAAGAGCGTAACTACTCGTAATGAAGAGCAAAAAATCATAATGAAAATCAAAGGGTTTTATCCAAATGTTGGTGCGCAATTCAAAAACTTATGAAGAGTGCAGAAGCAGAAATATCTTCATTAAGGAAAAAGTTGAAATTGCCAGCTACAGAGCACTCGTTGGCAGCCGAAGTAGCAGAGGTTGAAAAGGAAAAAGAGGAACTGCGACAACAGTTGATGAAGAAAGACGAAGAACTCAATAAGGTAAAGCAGACTGCTATAACCTTACAGAATAAAATCGAAAACCATACTTGTACTTTTGATTTTTCTGCAGGTAGAGCTGATCCTCAAGCCCAGGTTGTTCAGCTAACCACAGAGTTAAAGATGGCGGAAAGAGATTGCAAACAAGCCCAGTCAGAATTTGCCACAGTTATCAAGTTGATGCAAGGATGGGAAGGAAAGGCAAATGAGAACGAGCAGAAGCTACAGAAAGCTGAGGATGAGATCAAAGAACTCAAGGAAAAATTGAAGGGAAATATCTCCCTGATCAAAGCTAAGGATCTCATCTGGAACGAGATCATTTCAGAGATGTAGTCTAAATGGGATTCCATGAACATAATTTCCAGAGAGAAAAACATTGTCTCAGAGCATGAAAAGGAGTTTTTATCAGATAAGCAGGCAGCTATTAAAAGATCAAATTGGGCCAAAAAATTCATAAATTTTATCAATGCCAAGACAGATGAAGAGTTGAAAGATATGGGGATACTGGATAGGTACTTCTATGCTGAAGAGGTAAACAAAATGATCATTAAAAATGACCTTCTAAAGGCCTCAGAGAAGCGGTTACAGGGAATTAAAGAGATGGTTAAGAAATTTGATATTTCGTTTGATAAGTTAACGAGAACATGTTTGCCCTCATGCTGGAGGGAGGGAGGAGAGATTATGTCCTGGAAATTTTATGAGGATCAATTGGTATTTGCAAAAAGCAGAGCAGATGGCCGACATGAGAAGACACAGATATTGAAGGGAGAAACAGTATTCAAATTCTTACAGAGGCATTTCCTTCTGCCGTGGATGGTGAAGACATTGTTCACAAGTAACCTCACTCATAGTCAAGTTGTTGCCTTTACACTGGAATATCATCGTTATAAGAACGCTCCGATAACTCAAGATAAACTCTGGAAGGAATGCAAGAAATTTTCTATTGACACAGAAAAGGGATTTCCAGCCAAACAGCCACAAGTAGCCGTTCAGCCGCAAGTAGTCATTGAGTCAGCCGCTATTCCAGGAACATCAGTTCCTTTAGATTAGGAGTTATCATCTTTTATTTTGTTTTAAATGAAATCATGTAAATGTAATAAAATGTTTCCGAGGCATGTACCTCCGCTACAGAGAGTAGTTAAGCAGTTACAGTTAGTTGGAATCAGTTTTATAACTGAAAACCATTTTGGTTCAGATTGTATTTAAAGACATCTTAAGGAAGAAAGAAGGTTCGGAGTTTTGAACCTTGAAGGCTAATTTTGTACTGAAAAATATTGAATGAATGAAAAATCTTTGCAAGTTTCCATTATTCCATCTGTGTTGAAGAGTTTTCTTGGTTTTCATTTCATTTCCATATCTGAGAATAAAGTAGAGTGATTAGAGCTGCAGGTCTCTTGATATTTATGTATCTAAGAGTTAAATATCCTTAATGGGTGCTCCTTTACTTTAGCTTATTTGTTATTCACTTCTTCAGGATTTTATTATGGCAGTTTCTGTTTTAAGCAGCATGACAAACTGAAATCCTTTTCTTTCTTCGTCTTCCATTTCACTCACTTCAATATAAAGGGAACATGGCATTGCAGAATTTATAAAGATTTGATATTTGTGAGATATATTATTAATATTTGAAGGTTTTAATAAACAGAGACAGATATATATTTTGTGACATAATCTTTAATGTCTTGAGCACGGATTCCTGTTCACAGCAAGGAATTGTTTCTCAAGGAACAACATTAATTGGCACCGTTGCCGGGTAATCGAAGAGTCGAAGTTCTTCCCTGGGTTTTGTTTTACATTTCCTCTGGTTGTTCAGAGAGGAGGAAATAGTACGCTGTGATTTTTTGAAATTAGCTCTGGCTCCCAAGAAACTTCACACGAGGTCAGACACCTCTCAGCAAACAGTGCCCGTTTTGTCAAATCCTGAGAAGCTTGTTTCAAAGAAGGGCCAGAAACCAAAAATATTAGTTACACCGGAAACTACACTGCTCGCACCTGGCAGCAGTTCACACGTTTTCTCATCCAAGAAAGCTTCCAAGAAACTCATTTTATCGGAAGAAGAATCATCACCATCACCCATTCATTTTCAAGAACCCACATTAGAAGAGCAATCTTTGGAGTTTGTGTCTTTTCCTTTTACAACAACTCAGCCACATACAGCTGCCATCTCTTCTGCAATTATTCATAGTCCAATTCCCATATCAGTTGTTTCACCTCATTCATCTTTTCCCACAACTGGTATTCATTTTACCCCCGCTCAAGGAGCAGTTAACCCAGGCGTAAACATGGCAATTCCTGTAGCCCCTGCTTTCTTGATGAACAGATATGCATCATTAAATCTACTGCAACCATTGCATGATTTGCCTTAGGAGTATCTCAAGTTACTCCCTAGATTTACTGGTGAAGATGAAATAACTGCAAAACAGCACTTGCCCCTGTTTTCCACTTTTGCAGAGAATTTAAACGTTGAACATTTGGATGTTGTCATGAGACTTTTCGTTCAGTCTCTGAGTGGAGAGGCAAGGAAATGGTTCAAAGGATTACAGAATGGTTCCATTAATGATTGGGATGCCCTAGAAAGACGTTTCATTGAAAGGTGGGGCGAAAAGAGGGACCACGGCTATTCTTTGACTGAATTTAATGCAATCAAGAAAAAATTTGATGAAAATATGAATGATTTTGTTAAAATATTTAACAAATTGTATAATAGTTTGCCTGTTGAAATGAAACCCCCTCCTATTAGAGCAAGGGTTGTTTTTGTTGGTGCTTTTGAACCAGATTTCAGTTTCACGCTGAGGGAAAGAAGGTCTCCTACATTGGAACAGATTCAAACTGATGCTTTGGAGATTGAAGCTAATATGTCTGCTGCTGGTAAAGTTTCAGATAAAGGAAAGGCTAAAGAAGAAGCCTCAGCTCAAGATCAGAGAATTGAAGACATGACTAAGGTCATAAAAAATCTTTCAAATAAATTGGTAAATTTGGAAATAGATAGTAAGCCTGCAAGACAAAATAGAGGGGTTTTTAATCCACAATTCAAAAAACAGCCCCTGCAAATTCTACAAAGGGAAAGAAAGGATCAAGATCAGGTGCAAGCACCTTTATACATAGAAGCAGCCCCGTCCCATTCAGCAGATGAGGATGACGAGAGAGAAGATGATGCTCGAATCTCTGCCATGTATATGGAAGACGATGAAACAGAAGAAGAGATCGAGGAAGAAGGGGAGAAGGAAGAGGAAGAAGCTGATCTCTCATTTGATCAAGAAGAAATGGATGATTACTGTAAACAATTCACAGATTTTATGCAATCCGAGTTGCATAAAAAGTATGATTTGATGTCAAAAAAGAGGTTGAGGACGCAAGATAATGAAGAAAAGGAATCAGAAGTAGCCCCTACTCTAGTGGCGACTCCATTACAGAAGGGAAAGCAGCAAGCTGAAACATCCCAGACAAAAGATAAAGATTCTAGTATTTTGGAGAAGGTGGTTACGGTTTCTAATCAGAAACTAAATTCCAAAAAATATCAAGAAGAACCTGAAAAGTTGACAAGATCAAATCAAACTTTCATTTTGTCGAAAGAGTTAGAAAAAGTGAAAATACAAGTACCTCTTCTTGAACTCATAAAAACACCGGGTTACAAAAAAGAAATCGCTGAATTTATCAACCTGTCCCAACCTGACGAAGTGAGCGATACAGTGAATCTGCAAGAAGAAAAGCCAGTGGTGACATTTGGACCTCATGTGGAAGAGGTAGATTCGTCTGTTCCTCCTTTTTATATATCTCTTCTCTTGCATGATTTCGTTTTGCACAATTGTATGCTAGATTCTGGCGCATCACACAATCCGATGCCATTGAGTGTGATGAAGGAGTTAAATTTACAAATCACCAAGCCATACAGAGATCTTTACTCTTTTGACTCGAAGAGGGTTAAGTGTGTAGGTCTCATTAAAGATATGGTTGTTTCATTGGCCCAAATCCCAGCCAAAAGCATTATGATGGACATTGTAGTGGCAGATATTCCAGCCAGGTTTGGAATGTTATTATCTAGATCATGGGGAGCAAAGCTGGGAGGAGTTTTGACACTGGACTTTATGTATGCTATTATTCCCGTTTTCAATGGTGAAGAGAGAATGTTGTATAGAGAGACTAGATTTCAAAAAACTGCTACCAAGAAAGATGCAAGTAATTCACCAATTTATGGCCAAGAGAAGGACGACCTGTCATGTTTCATGCTGCAGGAGGATGCAGAATTTGCTGAGGAATCTCAGGGGAAGCTTGATTCAGAAATTGTACATAAGGAATTACATTCAGATAAACCGTGGAATTGTTATTTTGATGGCGCATTTTCCAAAGAAGGTACGAGAGCGGGTTTCATCTTTGTTTCTCCGGAAGGTAATTTGGTACCTTTTTATTTCAAATTGGAGTTCTAATCTACTAATAATGTCGCAGAATATGAGGCATTAATTATTAGTTTGCAGACAGCTAAGCAGATGGGAATTAAATCTATGATTGTGTTTGGAGATTTAGAATTAATTATAAGACAGATCAAGAATTTATGCCAAACCAAACATCCCAGGTTACGAGCATACCGGAATGAAGTATGGGATCTGATTGAAAATTATTTCGAAGAATTCAATTTACAGTTTGTTCCAAGAGAAGAAAATAGATTGGCAGATTCATTGGCGGTTGCAGCGAGTACGTTCAAGCCTCCTATCAGCGTGAAACTAAGGTATGAAATAGAGATGAGGCATAGACCTTCGATTCCTGACAATATTAAACATTGGCAGGTCTTCGAAGATGATGAGCAGATTAAGCAGTTTCTGTTGATGACTGAAGATTTTGAAGATCATCAGATTGATCTGGAAAGTGATGAAGACGAGTTGGCTGATGAGACCTTTAAAAAGAAGATCGGTGGTCGAGAAATTATTCAGTTCAAATACAATGTCTTACCCAGAGGCTTAGTACCTCTTGAAAGACTGTTTGGGGCTAATGACGTTGCTGTGGATCAAAAGAAGATGAACCAAGATGAGCCGGTAGAAGATTGCAACTTGGGTACTCCACAAGAGCCCAAAGTAGTCAAACTGTTCAAAGGGATTCCGAAGGAATATAAAGAAAGGTATGTAGAGTTGTTCAAACAGTTTAAAGATGTATTTTCTTGGTCATATGATGATTTGAAAACATATGATAAGAACATCATACAGCACAAGATTCCACTCAAGGATGGAGTCAAGTCACATAAACAGAAGCTTAGGCAGATTAATCCCTTGCTGTTGGCTCCAATCGAAAAGGAAATAAAGAAATTGCTGCAAGCCAAGATAATCGTTCCACTCAGGTATTCAGATTGGGTTTCTAATCTTGTACCTGTCCGAAAGAAAAACGAAGAGATAAGGCTATGCGTAGATTTCAGGAATTTGAACAGGGCTTCATTAAAAGACAATTATCCTTTGCCGAAAATGGACTTTGTCTTACAGAAAGTGACCGGTGCTTATAGATTGTCTATGGTGGACGGATTTTCAGGGTATAACCAGGTAACTGTGGAGAAGGAAGATCAGAAGAAAACCGCCTTCACTACGCCTTGGGGAACGTTCATGTACGCCAGGATGCCATTCGACCTGATGAGCGCAGGGGCCACATTCCAAAGGGCGATGGATATCGCATTTGTGGGAGACACGTTTGTGGTGGTTTATTTAGATGATGTCACAATTTTTTTGAAGTCTGATGAGGAACATTTACAGCATTTACAGAAAGCCTTCATGAAGTGCAGAAAGTTTGGATTATCACTGAATCCTAAGAAGTCTTTGTTTGCCCTGGAGGAGGGTAAATTACTAGGCCACATCGTTTCAAAAGAAGGAGTGAAGATTGATCCGGCCAGAGTCGAAGCCATTCAGACAATTCCTCTGCCACGAAGTAAAAAATATATTCAGCGTTTTCTCGGAAAAATTAATTTCCTAAGGCGGTTTGTCCCTAATTATGCTGAAATCGTTAAAAAGATTACAGACATGTTAAAAAATAATGATGAGGTAAGGTGGGACAAGGAAGCGAGGGAATCTTTTCAGAGAATCAAAGAGGCTTTAAAGGAAGCACCTGTTTTAGTCAGTCCAGATTATTTGAAACCGTTTCAAATATTTTCATTTGCTTCTCCCTCAACTATTGCAGCCGTATTATTGCAGAGAAATGAAGAAAAGCAGGAACATCCAGTTGCATATTTCAGTAAAGTTCTCCGAGATGCAGAATTGAATTATAATATATTGGAGAAACAGGTGTACGCTCTGGTAAAATCACTGAAAGCTTTCATAACTTATGTCCTTGATCCTAGCGTATGTTCCCAATTCAGCTGTGAAAGACGTGCTAGTACAAAGCGATGTGGAAGGTAAGAGAGGAAAATGGATCAGTAAAATTCAGGAGTATGATTTGGATGTAAAACCAACCAAGCTGGTTAAAGGATTGGAATTGGCCAAATTACTGACAGAATCCAACTTCCAAGCGTTGGGAATTATTTTGCTGGCCCCTGTAGAAGAAGCCAATGGAGAAACGCGTGATAATCAGTCAAAGACAGCAATTAAGTATAAATTCCTCTGTTTAGAATGGTATAAGGATATTGTACATTATCTATGCTTTCTTTCATGTCCTCCTTCAGTAAATAGAGCTAAATATAGGGCTTTGAAACTTAAGGCCCAGCCTTATGTTATAATCGAAGCGAAATTATATTGGAAGGATCCGGCTGGTATATTGCTGTTATGTCTAACAGAGGAAGAAATTTCTGAAGTGATTAAAGAATACCATGAATGCTTGTGTGGAGGACATTACAGCTGGAAGGTAACTGCTCACAAAATATTCAAATCAGGTTTCTATTGGCCGACTATGTTTTCTGATGTTTACAAAACAGTGAAAAGTTGTCAAAAATGCCAATTATTTGCAGAGAAGAAAAAGCTAGCTCTGCTACCTCTTCTCCCTGTTTTTATTGAAGAACCCTTTAGACAATGGGGGTTGGATTTCATTGGAGAAATCAATCCACCATCCAGTGGGCAGTTTAAGTGGATCCTTACTGCTACAAATTATTTTACAAAGTGGGTGGAGGCAATTCCCACCAGGAAGGCGAATGATTTAGTTGTTATGAAGTTTTTGGAGGAGAATATTTTTAGCAGGTTTGGATGCCCAGTGAAGATTGTGACAGATAATGCCCAGGTTTTCAGTTCACTCAGATTTATTAATTTTTGTCAAACTTACAATGTAATCTTGTCTCATTCTACAGCTTATCATCCGCAGGGAAATGGATTAGCAGAATCCTCCAACAAAACATTGGTAAGAATTTTGAAGAAAAAAATTAATGATAATCAAAAGAATTGGGATACGAAGCTAGTTTTTGCCTTGTGGGCAACAAGGATGACTACAAGGAGGTCTATCGGCAAGTCCCCTTATGAGCTTGTATATGGCACTCAAGCTTTATTCCCCACACAATTGGTAAAACCTGTGATTTCTTTTCTTCAAGATGCGCAAGCAGAACCAAATGCTATGATAAGGAGAATGAACAGTGTGATGGAACTGAATGAAAACAAAAATCAAGTCCGGGACAACTTGCTCGCTTATTAGCAGAAGATGAAGGTAATATTTGATAGAAAAGCAAAGGAAGTTTTGTTTCAGAAAGGAGATTTAGTATTAAGATGGGATACACGAAGGGAAGATAAAGGCAAACATGGTAAATTTGATCCCTTGTGGTATGGCCCATTCAAAATTAATGAAGTCAGAGGAAATAATAATTTCATGTTGGAAAATCTGGAAGGAGAAGTGCTGGATATGCCTGTGAACGGGCAATATCTCAAGCATTATTTCCGACATTAAGCAGTTGCTGGTTCATCATTGTATATATCCGGTGTGTTCATTGTACATTTTCATCAAGCAATATATGACTCCATGCCCAAGGTGAAGGCACTAATCTGCAGGTTCTTAGTGTTTCATGGTAAAAACACTATCCCCAGGTGGAGCCAAATGTTGTGGATCATTTTCTACATATCCTTTTTATATTTCATTTTGAAATTTAAAAATGAAAAAATTCAAAAAAAAAACAAATAAGAATTCGAAAATATGCTTTAGTATGAAGTTTTAATACTTTAGCATAAAAAAGAGAGGAATGCAATGTATTTCATTTTTTATTCATATACATGAAGCGGGCCAACCTTAGGTTGATATATATGTGTATTAAGGTTAAAGCCCGAGCAGCTTCCGGAGCGGAAGTCACATTCAAGCAAAGAAGCGTATGGATATGCAATTGCAGGGGGTCAATTAGCCCATCGGTTATCAAATCCCAACCCCCGCAGTTGACTGGTCAGATCTCAGAAATTCGGTGATCGACGGCTCAGATTAATTACGGGGGGTATGGGTAGGAACTCTCCGCCGTACTCACAGACCCCCCGCATGACGTCATCTGTCGAGGTGGAAAACAAGTTGTCATTCACTGTTAGTTGTTTTTCCACGTCACTCTTGCATTTATTACGACTTCCGTAGTTTATAAAAGGGGTTTTTCCGTTCCATTTTGTTTTATTTGTGACTGTTTGCCCTGTTTAACCGTGTCCCGCCACCTTTGCACTATTCAGTGCTCCGCGAATTGTTTTCAAATTCCTGTCAGTCATGGCCAAGCGAACATCATTGTCTGGTTTGTCAAGTCTCAGTCCCCTCCTAGATAGCAAGAAAGATGTTCATGATACCGTGTCATCCGTAAACCATCCTCTCTTGCATTATCAAGTAACCTTGAACACTGACAAGTCCCCTGTGTTTTCTGCTATGCAAAGTTCGGGAGTGTTGTCCGCTTGTATTCCAAAAACTCATTTCTTCCCCGAATTTATTTCTTGGTTAGTTTCGTCTATGTACCCAGGCAAGTGTTTTGTTATGAATTCCCAAGGGGAAAATATTCTGCAGGTTTCAACTCAATTAATGCGTCAGGCATTATGTTTTCCAGAAAATGATTCTCCGTTGCAGTTCTCTGAAGATTCGTTGATTCAGTATTTCGAGGAGCTTTCAAATGAAGAGTTTAATCGTTGCATGTCGTTTTTGGTATCAAGTCCAGAGAAGACTCAATTTGAAATGGGAAAATTCAGTTTAGAGGCGTTCAATGTTCAATACAGGCCAGTCCTTAGCTGTATTATGGAGATTTTGGGGAGAGATGATGATCGCGAAATTGACAAAGCAGCCCTGGGGATGTTCGCTCTTATGATGAAACCAGGGGTGGTGCTAGATATCCCATCCTTTTGGCAGGAAGTGGTGAATTCTCAATTGATCGCCTTCCCTTTAACAGGTTTTTTCAGATTTCCCTCACTGGTAGTTTACTTATTCTTATATCAAAACGTTGAAGAGTTTATGAGTGTGGGTTTAAATATAATGGATAGTAATAAAAATAAGCAGTCAGTTTTACTTTGGACTGATATGGTTAGCAAAGAAGAAAACGAAGCCAGGTTATTTGAATTTGTGGACCATTTCATGACCACTGCTTATAAAATTCTTAATGGAACTCTTCCTCCATGCTTCCTGCCAAAGGCCCAGGAGTTCTTACAATTAGGACCTAATTGTAAATTTGGAGACTGGTTTGCTTTTGAAGATTATTCTAAGATAAGGCTATATGGAGTCAGTATTGAGCCTTATAGGCTTCCAACCTTTGTTCCCATGAGACTGTTTGCCTTGGAATTTATAAGGAAAAGTCTTAATGTAGATCAAGTTCATTTTCTGCCCATGAAGAAAGGATTAATGTACAAGTTGCCTATGAGTGTAGGCCCTTTTTTTGTTAACACAAGACAAGATTTTGAGGAGGTATCAAAAATATTGGAAGAAACACAGTTGTTGTTGGGAGAGAAATGGGCCTATGACCCACATGGGATTATTTCACAAAAAAGGGTTGAGAATGGGTATGCTGCTTTTACTCATGTGAGTAAACTGGATTTAGAGAAATTGGCTAATCCAGGAGGGCCAAGTTCATCAAGGATCAGTATTCAAACACCTGCAATATTGGAAAGGATGAGCAAAAGAGGGAGAGATGATGTTATTGAGATCGATGAGGAGGAACCCCGAGAGGAGAAAAGGACTAAATTAGCAGAAGACTATTCTTCCAATTCACCTGGTTTTACTCTCCAGGTCAGCGAAGAAAAAGGTGGCCCTTCATCTCCTAGCAGACCAGAACTTCATTTGGAAAAGGCTCCTTCCATGAAGCAAGTGTTCTCACAGATTGAAGAAAAGAACCAAAGAATAAAGGCCAATATAGAAACACAAGCAGAGCCCCATATACCTGTTGACCAAACAAGACTATTGATTGTAATGGATCTGGAGAAAGATCAGTTTAAGATGGCGCTGTCGCATCTGACAGGAATGTCCCTTGGACCTTCAGGCAACTTTAAGGAGTTGAATATAGTCATGGACGTGAAAAAGATCCCCTTGTGGGACAAAATGAATCTCCACATGCAGACAGGTCAGTTGATTGTCAATGATTTGAGCAAGACCAATGCTACAGCAGTCAAGACAGAAAATATGCTTGCTAAGGTTGTCAAACAATGCAAGATGGAAAAAGCCAATGCAAGAGCGTTAACTACTCAGAATGAAGAGCTAAAAAAAATCATAATGAAAATCAGGGTCGATCCAAATGATAAAAGCGCAATTCAAAAACTTATGAAGAGTGCAGAAGCAGAAATATCTTCATTAAGGAAAAAGTTGAAATTTCCAGCTACAGAGCACTCGTTGGCAGCCGAAGTAGCAGAGGTTGAAAAGGAAAAAGAGGAACTGCGACAACAGTTGATGAAGAAGGACGAAGAACTCAATAAGGTAAAGCAGACTGCTATAACCTTACAGAATAAAATCGAAAACCATACTTGTACTTTTGATTTTTCTGCAGGTGGAGCTGATCCTCAAGCCCAGGTTGTTCAGCTAACCACAGAGTTAAAGATGGCGGAAAGAGATTGCAAACAAGCCCAGTCAGAATTGGCCACAGTTATCAAGTTGATGCAAGGATGGGAAGGAAAGGCAAATGAGAACGAGCAGAAGCTACATAAAGCTGAAGATGAGATCAAAGAACTCAAGGAAAAATTGAAGGGAAATATCTCCCTGATCAAAGCTAAGGATCTCATCTGGAACGAGATCATTTCAGAGATGCAGTCTAAATGGGATTCCATGAACATAATTGCCAAAGAGAAAAACATTGTCTCAGAGCATGAAAAGGAGTTGTTATCAGATAAGCAGGCAGCTATTAAAAGATCAAATTGGGCCAAAAAATTCATAAATTTTATTAATGCCAAGACAGATGAAGAGTTGAAAGATATGGGGATACTGGATAGGTACTTCTATGCTGAAGAGGTAAACAAAATGATCATTAAAAATGACCTTCTAAAGGCCTCAGAGAAGCGGTTACAAGGAATTAAAGAGATGGTTAAGAAATTTGATATTTCGTTTGATAAGTTAACGAGAACAGGTTTGCCCTCATGCTGGAGGGAGGGAGGTGAGATTATGTCCTGGAAATTTTATGAGGATCAATTGATATTTGCAAAAAGCAGAGCAGATGGCCGACATGAGAAGACACAGATATTGAAGGGAGAAACAGTATTCAATTTCTTACAGAGGCATTTCCTTCTGCTATGGATGGTGAAGACATTGTTCACAAGTAACCTCACTCACAGTCAAGTTGTTGCCTTTACACTGGAATATCATCGTTATAAGAACGCTCCGATAACTCAAGATAAACTCTGGAAGGAATGCAAGAAATTTTCTATTGACACAGAAAAGGGATTTCCAGCCAAACAGCCACAAGTAGCCGTTCAGCCGCAAGTATTCATTGAGTTAGCCGCTATTCCAAGAACATCAATTCCTTTAGATTAGGAGTTATCATCTTTTATTTTTTTTAAATGAAGTCATGTAAATGTAATAAAATGTTTCCGAGGCATGTACCTCCGCTACAGAGAGTAGTTAAGCAGTTACAGTTAGTTGGGATCAGTTTTATAACTGAAAACCATTTTGGTTCATATTGTATTTAAAGACATCTTAAGGAAGAAAGAAGGTTCCGAGTTTTTAACCTTGAAGGCTAATTTTGTACTGAACAATATTGAATGAATGAAAAAGCTTTGCAAGTTTCCATTATTCCATCTATGTTGAAGAGTTTTCTTGGTTTTCATTTCATTTCCATATCTGAGAATAAAGTAGAGTGATTAGAGCTGCAGGTCTCTTGATATTTATGTATCTAAGAGTTAAATATCCTTAATGGGCGCTCCTTTACTTTAGCTTATTTGTTATTCACTTCTTCAGGATTTTATTATGGCAGTTTCTGTTTTAAGCAGCATGACAAACTGAAATCCTTTTCTTTCTTCGTCTTCCATTTCACTCACTTCAATATAAAGGGAACATGGCATTGCAGAATTTATAAAGATTTGATATTTGTGAGATATATTATTAATATTTGAAGGTTTTAATAAACAAAGACAGATATACATTTTGTGACATAATCTTTAATGTCTTGAGCACGGATTCCTGTTCACAGCAAGGAATTGTTTCTCAAGGAACAACATTATTTATGTTCTTAATAATAAGTATGATTTAGCACCTAGAAACCTTTACTTTGACATCTATAAATAGGCTAATAACATTAGAAATTAATTTTCAACTTGCATTAGTTATGTCCTTAATAAGAAGTATGATTTAGCACCTAGAAACCTTTGCTTTGACATCTATAAATAGGCTAAGAACATTAAAAAGGAATTTTAAACTTGCATTAGTTATTTCCTTAATAAGAAGTATGATTTAGCACCTAGAAACCTTTACTTTGACATCTATAAATAGGCTAAGAGAATTAAAAAGGAATTTTCAATCTGCATTAGTTATGTCCTTAATAAGAAGTATGATTTAGCACCTAAAAAATTGTCTAATAATTTATAATAATTTAATTTTGGGCTTGTACTATCATTCATCCTTGATATGTACAAGAATTTTACAACTTGAACATCAACCTACACTATCATCATATCAGTATACATAATCTAGATTATTAATATCCATTATATCATAAAACACTCCACTTTTAACATTGTACAAGATTAGAAGCATCATGGAAGGTGTAAATTTAGGTACATTAATAAAATACATTCAGCTGATTTAAATATTACAAGAAAATTTTAAATATTACAACAGGAAGCAGAGACCAGTCATAACCTACAATTAATAAAGAAGGTACTCAAGGTACAACATGAGATATAAAGTCACAATTGGTTTCCTTTATTCTTAACACGAAAGACAATGCTAAGAAACATTTCCTTGGCAACAATTGGAGGGTGGAAAATTTCAGAATTTGTGGTATATTTTGAAGGCCTAATCTATGCAAACATATGAGGATATTGCATACATCTAACAACAATCAAATAACATTGTTTGGGAAGGTAATTTTGTTGCGCTAATATGTTTCGAAAAAAAAGAAAATTGTATAGCAAAGGTACTAGAGCTAGATCTATAGCTTCGACCAATACTGTAAAGCACAATTTAGAAGGAATGCATGACATGCATGGTTCTGAATAGAGGGAAAATGACATAATGATCATAGATAACTAGAATTACTAAAATAGATGCTGTCATAAATTGATGAATATTTAGAGCTGATAATCATCACAATTCGAAATATTAAGCATGGTATTTATAGTAAATTTGTAAGCATAAATAATATTAAAAGAAATTATCATCAAGTACTGAATGTTCTATAAATAAGATAGCATATTATTGATTCTATTGAAGCTGGATATCTACAGGATAATGTTGCAGGTATTCCTAAGTTCCTATATGATTTGATAAAAATGTTTTTATTTTTTATATTTTGTAATATCCTTGGACATGATGGGTAATTTACAACCATGTCAAATGTTGGAGGGAAAAAACTAACAGTGAATGTACCATGTGTATTATTCTATGTTGCTTGGAGAAAACTTGAAAAGAAGATAAATATAGAGATTATCTAACAGCATACTTATTAATTTCGCTTCCTATTTTTCTTTAGCACATTAATCTCCAAATAGAGAAAAAGTTCCATAATGATCGTAGATAACTAGAATGACTAAAATAGATGCTGTCAGAAATTGATGAATATTTATATATTATAATCATCACAATTTCAAAGATTAAACATGATTTTTATAGTAAATTTATAAGCATAAATAAGATTAAGAGGACTTATCATCAAGTACTAAATGTTCCATAAATAAGATAGCAAATTATTGATTATGTTAAGGCTGGAGATCTACAGGATAATGTTGTAGGTATTCCTAACTTCCTATATGACTTGATAAAAAGGTTTTTACTTTTTATATTTCTTAATATCCTTGGACATGATGGGTAATTTACAGCCATGTCAGATGTTGGAGGGATAGAACTAATAGTGAATGTAACATGTGGCTTATTCTACGGAGGATGAAAAAGCTATTGTATGTTTCTTGGAGAAAACTTGAAGAGCAGATACATCTAGAGACTACCTAACAACATAACTATTAATTTCTCTTCTTGTTTTCTTTTAGCACATTAATCTCCAAATAGAGGGAAAATTCCATAATTATCGTAGATAACTAGAATAACTAAAATAGATGCTATCAAAAATTGATGAATATTTAGAGTTGATAATCATCACAATTCCAAAGATTAAGCATTGTATTTATAGTAAATTTGTAAGAATAATTAATATTAAGAGGACTTATCATAAAGTACTGAATGTTACATAAACAAGATAGCATATTCTTGATTATGTTGAAGCTGGAGATCTATAGGATAATTTTGCAGGTATTCCTAAGTTCCTATATGATTTGATAAAAAGGTTTTCATTTTTTAACTTCCTAGCTTGATTGAGAGGTATTGAAAACCAATATGAAAGAAATATTGAGATATTATTTATGGAAACTTAAAATCATCCTTTAACAATGTAAGTTAAAATGCTACAAAGGCTATATCCATTCAAAAGTAGACGACCATCATAGACAAAATAATCATTTGAATAGAAAAATGGATATCTTCGACATGAACCGCTTTGAACAAATTCCACTATGAAAAGCTGTGGTCTGCATCCAAAACCATTGGGAAAATAAAATGCATTTAGAAAACCAGCAGAATTTTGGAAAATGAACAATGTTTACTTTCAGATTTCCTAGTGTTGATATAGGAGTTTCTTTCTCACTCACACTTGGTACTCTTTTTGTTAGATTGACATACTTTTTGTGATCATTTGTTGGGAATTAATAAAATTATCTTACCTCATATTCACCTATTCACAGTAAAGATGATAGAAATTCACATAACATTAAACAACTATCTTCAAGAATTACTAGCAATTGAAAATCTTGACAGACTACAAAAAGTGATGATATAAATCCTATATTGTATGGAAAAAATACAAACTTCAAACTAGATTATTATCTTGGTTCAATAGATCTTCATGATCCAAGTATCATAATAATTTCTATTTCAAAAAATAAAATTGAAACTTCGAGCAGGTATGTCTCTATCTGTTTTAGATTGGATCATTTTTCTAGTAATTTTTTTTTGAGTTGTCTTTTTGGAGAAAGCAACATCAATATGCTTATTATGATAGGTGGTTATAAGATCTAGACAAAAAATTGTTTTTTTCTTTTCCTTGCTAAAAACGGAGGAGGATTTTTTTCCATCTCGTTGGCTTCCATTTCTTCATAAATTTTTCATGCATTCCTTGATTTGGAGCCTATATTGAAGTAGTAGGAGGCTAGAACCAAATCGATATGAGTTAGAAGGTGTGGTCAGGGATTTTTTGTGCATAATTGTATCTCATTGTAGGCATAGAGATGAGTTTAGTAGAACATAGATCATAGAGGATTAGAACCCACGGAAGCCTGAGCACATGGAGATACAGAAGCCTAAGTTCATACCTAGAAATTTGGAGACGAGGCCGCAACAAGAAGACAATAGGAGATTTTCGAAGACGTCAAAGCTGCAATGAGAAGACAAGTAGGAGATCGTTGAAGACATCGCGGAGGATACGGATTATAAATTACTTGCAAAAAAAAAAAAAAAAGCAACAAAATTAAAATATAAGAACAACAATAAAAACAATTCACAAAAAAATAAACAACAAAACACCAACAAATTTCTCACCTCCTCGCCCCTGCATAACACCAAGACCCTGCAATAGAAAACAAAAAACACAGCATACATCAAACACAAAAAACAGTTTACACACTTGCGACAATAGTAATAAGCCCAAAACCTCTTCAGTTTTGTGGTTCGGTATATTTATAAACAAAATTTTGGCCGAATTATTTAAAAGTTCAGTGGAACTTTGGTTGCCAGTTTTTCCATCTCCAAGCAAAAATATGTTTTCCCATGTCGTCAATACGTCGTCAATGTAAATGGCAGAATTAGTTCGGTCGAACTAATTTCAAAAGTTCGGTCAAACTGTTGGGAAAATTACTTCCCCCCCCCCCCCCTGATTCTCACAAAAGTGTAACCCACCTGCGTGGGTTTACCCATCATATAAGAAAAATATCAAAATTGAAACTAATTAATGTACACAAAGCACTCATCCAATTCTTGAAAGCAACCATTGAACCAAACAGTCAACAATCACTCAAATATTGAATCAACCACTGAATAAAATAATCACTTAACCAATCACCAACTCAATTCATACAGAACATTGAGGTCACTGTAACCATAATATCATAGCTTAAACCAAACTACTGCATCATCACACTAATTAACCTGCAACTCTAATCATTCATAAAATAAAATGTATATGCTACTTCACTTAAGGAAACCCGCATGTATATGAACTTTTATGTAGAACAACCTACGTATAAAGCTCAATATACTAAGTTCTGAAAATTTTTAATCTAAATCAGTCATAGAATTTGATAGAGACATTCTGAAATATTTTGATAGGTTACAGATCTCTGAACCCTCATACAGTTAGGAGCATCATGTATCTTTTCAACCAATCCACATGTAACCAATTTCAACTTCATAATTCAAACATATCTACTTCAGACATTATCACTAAACCCATATCAACATGATGACATCATTGACAGACAACAGAATCACAAAAAAATTGATCAAACATTTTCTTGAACATTTTTCAGCAAAACCCTGGCTTGCATATGCGCCTTCCAGTATACTTATTCGTGTATGTATGCTCTTATCCCAAAATAAACTCGTGTATAGATCTAAACATATTACTGGACATATAATCTATTTTGCAGAACTAAACTCACGTGTGCACACGCCTTCCTCATGTCAAACCCGCGTATAGATCTATAAATAATTCAAGACTACGCAATACTTCAGAACTTCAAACTTACTCAGATCATACCCTTCACTGTAACAAGCATGTGTCATACCACATATCTAAAAATCTCATAACAATATCATACAAATACACAGTCATTTCATGTTTGTATATCCTGATCCATCATTTTATTCATGAGTGCATCTTTATTTTAGATCTATCAATCAACAATACCCCATTCCATAAAAATATACTTCATATTGAAGTATTCATTAAATACCCTTACTCATGCACACTTAGCACTTTGATCTTCACCTAATTATATATTTTTAGCCTTAGCCAATACCATGATCCAAAACCACACAAGTGTCGATGGTATTCTTGGATAGGATCAAATAGTCGTTATTTCACTCAATATTGTGGGCTAATACCATGGTAAAGACCCTTGGTATTGTTAAAATTATTGCACCAACACATACGCAACTTTTATTCTTTGTACCTGTGTGTATATGTGACTTTTCTTCACCAAACCTTCGTATACACTACTTATTCCTATATACACAACTTGGATTCATTGAACATGCGTATACACCTATGTATATGCGACTTCCCTTCATCAAACTTGTGTATACACCTACATATACGTGGCTTCCCTTCATCAAACCTATGTATAATTCCTGAAACTTTACCTCCTTCATCAGTCCTCTGTCTCTAACTAGTATTCCTTTCTCTGTCACATCTAAACTTGCCTATAGATACATCAAGTTTACATCTTCAACAAGTAGGTTTCTATCAAAACGGAACTCATCGAGTAGGCTGCCATCAAGGAAAACATATTTCATCGTAATTCCAACATTTTTCAAATAGATAAAAAAACCTTATCTGCTATAACTAAGCTTTCCTATCTACAATTAGGTAGTAACCGCTATTTTTTAATTCAATTCCACGTCATTAGGGAGAAGGGATATAACAACTAGGATACAATATTTCCATTGTACAATGTGGAAGAAAGAATTGAGGAGTATATGATGAAATTAAATTAGAGGCAAAAATAAGATATAATCTAGATAGATTGACATGTTATCCTGTATTAATTACAAACCCGGGGAAACTAATTTCATTTGTAATTTTTAATGGTGCCATTATTCTATTGAAATTAGCCAATTTTATAGTGCAGCTTATGTGAGAGAAATAGAATAACCAATACATCATTTACTAAATTGATAAGGTTAATTTACATCCAAAATAATTTGTGACTGTGTTTTGTAGTATTGGTCCAAAGAAAAAATTGATCTTGCTTTGTGCTTACAAATGATATTATAATATTGTTAAGGATTCTCGATGTTGAGAGAATCGTAGAAGTACATGTGATAATATTGTTAATTCTAATTCATTATACACCAATTAAGATATGTAACCAACATCATTTTTATATTATGGTTGAGGGAGATCAAAAAGTGGGAAACTCTAATGTATAAAATTATATAAATTTCATAATCAAAAAATTTCTCACTTTCAATGTGTAAAAACATTTTACCATCATTTCCATATATTGGATACTACAATGTTTTGACATGCTAGTATTTGAAAAATGTTTTACTACACTAATTTTATGTTATTCAAAGACCAAAACTTTCTCACACTTTCTACAGACTTACTTTAAATATCAAAATTAAGGTGTTAGTATCCCTTTCTACATGAAACATCTTAAAGAGACACTTTACAGTCTAAAAAATTAATACAAGGCAGGCCACATACCAAATAAGGAAAGTTACAATTCCTAGAGCCTAATAATGACTAGTTATGTCACTAAGATGTAACTAATAATAATAACCTTTCATTACCAGTAGTCATCCACTAGAAGTACACATGAACTTTATACTATAGAGAGAGAGAGAGAGGTCTAAGACATTCTTCATTTTCTCATGTGAACCACCTAAAGTAGCATTGGATATTTCCCGTGCTACTTCTTTCTTGATTCAAATTCTGCATTTTTTAACAATTGTAGAAGAGGAGCAATGATATTTTCATGAGTGATAGCCTATATATCAATGACAACCTCTAGACCATAGCATAAATTTAAGAAATGTGAATTTAATTGGGGAACAAAAACTTTAAAATGACTAAAAATATAAAAAAATAACATGTCCAATTTTAAGTTTTGAGAGAGCAAGAAGATTGAGAAATCTTTCAGCAATAATCACATCAAAAATATATTTTTCGATGTGTTTCAAAAAATATAGTGTGGTTCACCATCAGGACAAGATGGAGAATTAGATCATTGGCATCAGATTAAATAGAGAGAGTGATGTAGCAACAATTAATTTTGACTGTTAGAATATAACATCTAGTTTTGAATAAGGAAATATTGTTTATTAATTCAAAAAAGAATAAAACAAATAATAATAAATAAATAAATAATATTTTAATACAATATGTTATAAACTTGAACCATTACAAGAAGACATATCGAACATTGGAGAAAGAGAAGAGAGCGATGGATGCAGTAAGGGTTTCTGCAAGGTTTCTGCAATGTTCCGCCGCTGCAAACCTTGTGGATCAGGGTAGCTCAGACCCAGGTAGGCTCTCTTGCGGTGATGGATCCGATCCGATTGCATCAGATCTAAACGGTGTGAGAGAGGTATTTCTGCAGCTGCCTCACGGATCTGAAGGCTAGATTCGAGCCCCATGGGAGGTATATCGTAGAATCCAAGCCATGTCTCCTGCCCTAAAGCATTCAGCGTGTGATCTGGCTCGATCAAGGGCTCCCTACTATCAACCCTTGCTTGTTCGTTCCACATATTTTAGGGAAGACGCCGCCACAGTTTTTTCCCTCGATTTCTCTATGATAGACAGAGAGATTCGGCCGTCGTGGTCTAGGCTGGCTGACGAACACTACTATGGAGTGCAAGGGTCCCTACTTCTCAGAGCGCTTGGGGGTGGGGAGTTTCCTGATCCGGGATCTCTGTTTCTGAACCCACTGTTGAATAAAAAGAAAGGAGAGGCAGAGATGAGGGATCGGCATAAGCAGGGAGCGCTTCTTGCTCTATCTTCAACAACCATAATGTTCTCTGAATCCCAATCAATAGGTAAGAACCCGTTTCTGCTGAACTCTCCCTCCTATCAAATTTTCATTAGACCTCCTATGGGTAAGTCTCGTTTAGTTTGGGTAACCTATGACACCTCTATTCTACATCTCAAGCATAAAATATGGGGATTGACGAGGTACCCAGTATCGATCCAACATCTGGTAAATGGGCACAGCTCTCTCCAGGATTGCAGGATTTTAAAGGACTACTCCATAAAAGCACAGATGACCATTACCCTAAACCTGCGTCTACGAAAGGGTGCTGTGAGTCAGAGCATGCCAAGATCTGCAGGGGGATATAAAGGGAAATCTCCCATTAGTCAACAGCAATCAAATGGAGGCCCCTCCTACAAAAATATCCTACAGGGGAAAAAAGCAGTAGGCTCACCTCCAAAACAGGCTACAAATGTGCCGAGACCCTACATAGTAGAACTACAGGAACAATCCCCAAAACTAAAAATCAACAGTTCAGCAACATAGGAGCATATAAAGACATATGAAGCCCAAGCATTAATATGTCACTTCAACTGTTTCTGGCCCAAACCCATGGACCTATTTCATTGGATTTTCACACAATGGTCTATGGAATGTGAAATACATCTCTGTTCCAAGGGGTTTTTTATTTTTAAATTTCAAACCACGAAGGAAAGAGATATTATAATCAGAGAGGGGCCTTGGTTTTAGGGGTCCATGGGGCTGTTTATAACCCCATGGTTTCCATATTTTGACCCCAACACCATGATTGTTTCCAGACTAACAGTATGGGTGATACTACACAACCTGCCTCTTCATTTCTGGAATGAACAGGTTCTCGAGAGCATTGGGAATAGCCTTGGGCGGTATATCAAAACAGACATGGAAACATTAGAAAAAATAATTTTCACCTTCGCCCCAATCTGTGTAGAAGTAGATTTAAGCAAAGGGCTACCGGAGAAAATCATGCTGATTTATAATCAACAAAACTGGTTGCAATCACTTGACTATGAGAACACTGCGTTCAGGTGCAGGAATTGCAGGATAATAGGACATCTAAAAAATACATGTCCAGAAGCTAAGAAAGAAAACAGCAAAAAGAAACCGAATAGGAAGCAAAGGAAAGGTTGGCAGTTTCCCCCTCCTGACTCAGAGGAGGACGAGTCAGAAGAAGAAGAGGAACTAGCTCCTCTAGAAAGTAAGCAGCCTACACAGGAACTAGAGGTACAAACAGAGGACATGACCACACCCATGGGTCCACACCTTTAGACAAAACAATCAGACAGGAACGTCAAGGACATGGGCAGCGGAGGGATTAAAAGACACCATACATCAGAAATTTCAGATTCGGACAAGGATACAGGAACTCAAAATGCAGAAAACTAGATTGTCCTTGCCACTTGTGTTCCATCCCAGGGAGAATGGCGCAAGTTTGAGAAGAAGAAAGGCAGCAAAACCTGATTTGTGGGACGACTTTCCCACGATCTAGTAGCTTCTAGTTTTTCTGTCTTTTTCTCTCTTCCCTTTTCTCTCCCTTTTTCTTTCATTCTTTCTGAATGCAAGGTAGCCTCGCTACAACACATTGTGTGCCAAAGCACATGAGCCCAATGGGAAATTTCTGAAAATGCTTCAATGCATATGCTATGTGTAACTTTTCATTTTTATAAATAAAAAGTTACTGATTTTTTTCTACGGAAAAAAAATATGTCATAAACTAACAATAATTTTTTTTTAATTAAAAAAAAAGTAAAAGTAATTATTATATTTTGGTCAAACTTAAAGAATCAAAGGAACAAATCTAATGGTTCACGTGAAAAAATAAAGAATTTCTTAGGTCAAGGCCAAATTTAATAATAATAACAAAAAATAAATAATCCAAACATATAAATTTGGAATTATAATAAATATATGAGAATAAATTTAAAAACAAACAATAAAAATAATAATAATAAAATTATATATATATATATCATACAAAATAAATAGAAACAAAAACCTTAAGAAAACAAGGCAGGGACCCAACAACTGCTAATTTTCTAAGGATCATCTCTATTCATATTACTTTGTCTCCTTTCAATTTATATGGCATCCCTAAACTTGCAATGATAAAAATGACCAATCCTAGCAATGATCTAGGACTCTTCAATGCAAATGTGATGTTTATTCTTTTCCACATATTCTTCCAACAGTAACGAGTGGGTCCTCCAATGTTTGATGGTAGTTGCATGCTCATGAATCCTTTGATTTATTGAGTAACCAATTTCATCGATATAGGATGTCCCAAAATAACATGGGCTTACATAAACACCTTTCAAGTGCATTGTGGATCCCCATACATCTAAACTTGTTGAAATTTTCCTTAGCTTTCCTTTCTTCAACTTTAATGGGGAATTCTATGAACAAACTTGTTGTGCTGCCATGGGTTCCCCTCTTTCCCTATAGTGGCTAATATATTAATGGAGGACTTTGAATCTAAGGCCTTGACCTCATTTTAATTCAAACCAAATATATGGAAGAGTTTTGTAGTTGACACATGTGTCATCTAGTCATGGTCAGGAAAGTTGGAACTTGTTTTCCAACATCTTAAAAATAATTCTAGCTCCATAAGGTTCAATGTGGAATGTGAAATCAATGGGAACCTGCTTTTCCTCAATGTCCTTATTTCAAAGAAGGATTATGGTTCTTTCTCCCACCAGGTCCTTCATAATAAAACTAACTTGGAGCAATATCTTCATGTTAAATCCCATCATTTCCCTTCTCAAAATTTGGGTGTTCTCAACACCTTAGCTACTCGGGCATTAAGAGCTTTTGATGAAAACCACTATAATGATGAGAAATCTTGTCTCCTTAATGCTTTTAATAATAATGGATATAGTATGCACTAGAGTCTTAAGGCTTTCCTTAAAGCTAGAAAAGGTCCTAAGATTATAAAATAACCAAAGGATCGATTTTCAAGGGTGTATCTTCCTTTTGTCTAATGTACCACTCACAATATTGCAAGGATCCTAAGGAAGCATAAGGCTCCTTCAACTTTTAGGCCCTTAAACACCATTTGTAGCTCTCTAATATCAATGAAACACTTGGTGGACCCTAAGAATAATAAAGGTGTCTATGTCATTCCATGTTATTCTGGGATGCCATACATTGGTTAAAATGATCGCTCAATAAATCAAGGGATTCATAAGCATGCAATCGACATCAAACAAGGGAGGACCCACTCCTTAGCTCTGGAAAAACATGTGGGGAATACTAAGCATCACATATGCATTAAAGAGGCTTGGTTCATTGTTGCGATTGGTCATTTCCATCACCGCAAGTTTATGGAGGCCATAGAAATTAAAAGGAGGCCAAATAATCTTAATAGAGATTGTGGTTGGAAAATTAACCGTTTGTTGGGTCCCTCCCCTATCTTCTTAAGGTTTATATATATATATATATATATATATATATATATATATATATATATATATATATATATATATATATATATATATATATATATATATAGATATATATATATATATATATATATATTTATTTATTTATTTATTTATTTTTATTTTATTTTAATTTACTATCATATATTTGTTTACAAATCTTGTGGAAAATCACATTATCATTTAAAGGGCCGATGCATTTCGAACTACTTAGTGTCGTTCATTATCAGAAAAATGTTAATTGTGTTGATCCAATTAATTCAATATATATACTACATAGATGCAATGACAATTAATGAAGGTGAACATTAAGGAATTAAAATTGATAGTATAATTATAAAACTAGAATTTAAATCAAATGAAAAATGATAATAAAATAATAATACGAATAATAAAATTAGTAAATATTAGTAATAAGTAATAATAAAAACACTGAATTACTTATTATAAATTTATATTAATTTTATTAGTAGTATTATTATTTTATTATTATTTTTCATTTGATTTAAATTCTAATTTTATAATCATACTGTCAATGTTTAATAATGTTTAATTTCTTAATGTTCACCTCCATTAATTGATCACTGCATCTATGTAGTATATCTATTGAATTAATAACTACACTGAGTAGTTCAAAATGTGTTGCCCCTTTAAATGATAATGTGATTTTCCGGAAGATTTTAGTAAACAATTATGGATCATAGATGTTTACAATCTCAAATATCATATATTTATTATAATTCCAAATTTATATGTTTGGATTGTTTAGTTGTTGTTGTTATTATTATTATTATTATTATTATTGGTCTTCACCTTGATTTACTCATTATTTTTTATTTTTATAAATTGGATTTATTCCTTTGATTCTTTAATTTTGACCAAAAGATAATAATTATTATTTTTGAAATTTTTTTATTGTTATTTTATGACTTATTATATTAAAATATTACTGTTTTATTCAGAAAATTTTCTTTACTTTAATAGTGAGATTTAACATACTAAAATTTTCTTTACTAATAAATAATATTTCTTTATTCAAAACTCTTATTATATACTAACTTTTAAAATTAATTGTCTCTACATCACTCTCTCTATTTAATTTAATGTCAATGATCATATTCTACATCTTGTCATGATGATGAATGACACTAGATGATTCGAAATGCATCAACAAAATATTTCTGATGTGATTATTGTCGAAATATTTCTCAATATTCAATGTATGGATCATAGAAGTCTAAATTCGGAGAGAGAAATAATACCTGCAAAATAGTATAACACAACCAAAAAATATTCAAAATTAGACAGTTCCCATGAGAAGGAAAGATTGACGTACACCTGTAATGTGAATAATAAGTTGATGCAAACAAGTTTAACTACTAACAAACACCTAGAAGGCCAATTTACTTTGAACAATAAGTCATTTAAAACTGAATTTCAAAAAATAATTTCAAAAAGGAAAAATAAAAACATTTCCAAAACATAACACAACATTAGGTTTTGAATTTGATGATGTCTTCCATCATACTGAAAAGATAAATGTAATTTTCTTAATAGTTCCCTGTACATCATGAGAAAATAGGAACAAAGAAAAAATCACTAATTAAAAAAAAAAAAAGTAAAACTAATGAAATATGACTGCAAACCCATAGAAAATGAAATCCTAAACAAAAGACAAGAAAGTCACCTCTCCATCTGAAAATTTCCAACCTTATATCTTGCCAAGTTAATGGTTGTGATAACACCAAAGAGGAAATGTTCATATGTATTGGCAAAAATCCCCACCATTGTCTGAGCCAAAATTATGTCAATGAAACCATTTAAATCCCATTTCTCCCCATCAAAATAGGATGTCACTAAACTCTCAATTCCATGGAAGTAATCTTGCATGGGATAAAAAAAACTTGAAATATGCATTAATAACATTCTGCAACATGATAGCAGTGATCAGCTAATACCATATAGATAATAGTCACAATGAACAAATGACAAGAAAACTGCAAAACCAAATGTTCAAACCAATCATTATTTCATGAACTAAATATTTTTCACAAATACAACAGACAAACTATTGTCAAAGTTCTCAAATAAACACCAGCATAAGACACTTTATGCAAGAAACCTGGCCACATTTTTCCTTTTATTTTGAGATAGCAATTCTCAAGGGACAAACAAACACACATATTCAGTAATATAATCATATATCAGTTCAATATGGAATGATAGGGACACATTTCCCAACTTCCCTTATTCCAGTTCACCAATTATTTTTGTGTCCTTGATCACAAACAAAGATGGAAAACATATGACTAAATGGGATGGGTTTGATATGAATCTATAGATTTGGTGCTAAGAAGATTCTCATTTTCAGTAGGAGGTACATCATGCATGAAAAGGATGTCCAAGTAAGTATATGACCCAACGACTATTCAAATCTCAAAAAAATAGCGCACTCAGCTAGAGACTTACATTATGCCTCTTGCATAAATATTTATAATCATAGTGATTACAGAAAAATGGAAGTAACTCTCAATAATGTAGTATTAGAATGGACGATTCCATAAAAAATTAAACTCCATAGACTAATTTTCTATATATTGACATATTCAAGGTAGAGTAACTTCAAGCAAGCTAGGTGCAACAATTTGTAGCACTAGTTATTCAACCAAATGATTTCCTTCTGGATGGTAAGGACTTATGGAAAGGGTTCTATCCAATGATTAATCTAGTTAAATTTCTTAATAGAGGATATTCTTAGAAAAGTACCTTTTTCATCATTTCTTTGTCAACAATTGGCTATTAGTTTCTCAAACAATTTTACATAGGATTTTCCAAAGTGAAAAACAAGTATTTTTTTACCCAAATGATACAATTATTTTTTAGTATGAATTCCTCCTCAAGGGCTTTGTTATCTAAATCAGTTCTCTTATATTGTACAAAGGAAGATCAGTCCTTATAGGTCTCATATCATCTAAATTAATGCTCTAATTCAAACTCGTAGTGAGTTATTTTCTCTACCTGAAAGAAACAACCTCTGAATAAGAAAATCCCCCCTAGGACTGAACATGCATAAGTCCCCACCTAATCTAGTTTAAATAACTCATAGCTTATATGTTTCCTTCTTCCTTCTCATTTTGCTAGACATCTACCCAAAATTAAGTGTTCACTAATTTCCTTCAGCATTTTCTTCTTAGCTCATTGGCTCTCAAAATTCCGTTACATTGTGTAGAAAGGATCCTATCGTGAGGGTTTATCCATTGAGTTCAAAACTCAAACCCTGAAGCTACTACATAGCCCTAGGCCTTTGGGTGAATATAGTAACTCTTCCTAAGTTGAGTGGGTTGATTTCCTTTCCTATCCTACTCAATTTTCTACATATGGTATGTAGATATTACCCCATATAATGATTTGGAATCTAGGAAAGTAACTCCTTCCCTATATCAAAAATTTTATAGAAAAAATGGAGGATATGTAAGCCTTGCATGCATGGAGTTGAGTTGTCACTTTCTCCCCAAAAAAAATTTCCTTTTTATTTATTACCAACTAAATAGTAAGATAAGTAATTTTACTTTTATTTACTTGTAATATCATAGCCCCCCCCCCTCTATTTGTCCCAAGGAAATAATGTCCACCTGTATCTTTTATTTACATTCTAATATGACTTTGATTTTATAACTAAGTGACTTAATATAATATACATTATGCGACGTTTTAACTACTTATAGTAAACAATAAATCCCATGTTAATGGGATTTTTGCCTTTGAGTTCTCATTTTACAAGGTTGGGTGCCATTTTTATATGTGACATTGACATACAACTTCAAATATTCATCATATTTGAAAAATCAAGATATTTATTGAAGTCATTCAAGAGCAGCATCAGAGAAACAACGAACACAATAATCCATAGAAAGGAAGTTTGCATTTCCATGAATCATAAGAATAAAAACTAGAAACAAAGGGCCTTGGAAAATGCATTGATGAATTTATATATTATATATCACATAATCTATCAAATTCAAAATATGCAACTGCAAGTTTGGTGGTGAAAATTATCTCATAATGTTGATGAAAATAGAAAAGTTTTCCTTTGAGAGAGAAAAAAATTGAATAGCATTTAAATGATTCCACCACCCACATGTAGAGACAATGATTTTACGAGTAGGAAAATGACATGAAGTCCACGTGTCCCACAAATACGAAATGACCAAATGTAATATAAAATAGTGGATATGAAAATAAAATGGGGCTCGCAAATATAGGATATGATTTTTACCTATAGAATTGAATATCATGCATGCACTTTAATAGTATTTTATGAAGGAAAATTGGATGTTAACCATGTTATTCTCTTGTCAAAAATCAGTCCTAGACATATATCAATAAAACCAAGAAAAAATTAGGATAAAATACATGAATTTTATAGTATTGAAAATCATAAATGTATCCCTATTTCATCAATAAAATAAAGACACAATATAATAACCTAAACCTGATCATATTCCTTGTCAAACTCATCATGAGAAACTTTATCTGAGTCATTATGACATGATAATATATGAATTTCAATAGATGAATATGACCCATCATCAGAAATAGATGTTGAACCATCTATTTTCTCTAATAAAACATGGATGTCTTCATAAGAAACAGTTATTGACTTGCATTTATTCATACTTTTTTCTCTTCTTGACTTCATTATTAGTAGTATATGTATTGTGCTTTTTTATCTTTCATGTTGTCTCAATTTCATTTTGATTACCCTTCTCCTTAGGGATTTTCTGCATGTTGCTGCCACAATTTTCACCTATCAAAATTCTCTTAAAATAAAGTTATTTTTCTACAATGAAGTCAGGATTCAGCATCTTTATACATGGGAAGAATGTGATGTATGATTAGGTCGACATGGATCACAAAAAATCATAAACGTTATATTTGACGGAGGGACCTTTCCATTCATTGAAATATACTAGATACTGTGTACCAAAAGTTTTTCTCGTAGACACTACCCAACCAACCTACCCAATTTTCCTTCACTTATCTTGGAGATATTCCAAAGGCATCAAATCTCTAGGACAAAATTTCCCAAATCTCCCCTAACCTTATACCGACTTCCAAAACATGGGATTTACTATTTCACACAAGACCTCGTTAAGAAAAACAACGCATCGGTTAATATTGGAGCCTTGGTTTCAATTCCTATATTATCAAAATAGAAACATGGTTTTGAATCTTTCTAAAGGTTAGATGCAAGGTCGCAAAAATGTTGGAAATGGAAATTCACACCTCAATTTCAAACTATTAAGGGTAACCATCGTGAAGGGGCATGTATCTAAATGATGGTACATAATCCCATTACGAAGAGCGTGTTTTAATCAATTCATGTAGCCTATATAATTTTTAGTATGTATTATTGAATGATGCCAGAACAAACCCTTGGAGATGAATATTAAGGCTTATCTATTTTAATCAATAAGCACAAGATATTTATAATGCTTTCAGATAATTTGAAAAATGTTAGGGAAAAACCTAAAGTAGAATTTAAATACACAAGTCAGATAAGATCATATCAATAAATCATAGTGCCTTTATAATTTAGTATACATCACTAAATCGTTGTAGAACAACAAGACCCTAGAAATGAAGATAAATGGTTTTATAATATAATCATGAATAGCACAACAACTCTAAAAAATTATTTTGAATAATCTGAAAATTTTCATGGAAAAACTTAAAGGTGGAACTTAAATGCAGGGTAAAAATCATCATATCAATAAATCATATAGCATCTTAGTCTCTTCTTATCCAATGCTTGATAACCATGCCCTTAATTTCGAGATATTAACACATGCATTCTGTGCACATAAGGAAACTCTCCACCTAACATATTGAAGTCAATCTTGATATGCACCTTCATTGTAGATATAAACTCAAATATGTTGATTTGGCATCACTGACCCATTAAAAATATAATGTACATGTATATTGAGTGCCTAATCGACACCTAAATAAATTATAGCATAGTTTATTAACATACATTCCAACATATAGATCAAAACTGCAAATAAATAGTGATGTAGTGAAATGCTGCAAAAAAATATTGTAAAAAGTAAACCAAAAAACATTTAATTACAGTTAAGCTCAAAGGCACTTCCAAAATAAATACAAGGAGCATTTCCTGAAGGTTGATAGCATTTGGATTAAATTTTAAATTAGTATAAATGTGTTACATATCTTGAAAACCTAAAATTAGTTTCACATATTCAATTTCCTAAAATAAAAAAGAATTCACAACCAAGGAAATTGATAGATTATGAAAGAAACATAAAAGCGCCAGATTGTTATAAAGGCCTTACCATGACAACGATATATTAATTGAAAACCTGGAAAGTAATGGGAAGTTGAGAAAGAAACAACTCAAATTTGTTTAACTTCAACAGATGTTCTTGGATTGAAACAAGGAGAAGATATTATGGTTGAAGCATGAAAACGGGTTGAAGAGTTGAGGCAACAATATAAAGTAAAGCATTAGTTAAAACCTAGTCAATTTATGTTAGTAACTAATTTAGACATTGAAAAATCCATAGAGGGACATTATCAACAAATAAATAAAGACGGAACTAGTTCTCATATGAATGGGGATAAGAGGACAGATGACACAAGTCATCTACTTCTTACAAATGATATTGAGGTTCTGCATTTTTCTATTTGTATGGAGGAGTGGAAAACTACAGGGAATCATCGTATATGGTAAGTGTAATAATGAAACTGAAAAAGGTTATCATATTTTATGTTGCATCAAAATTAAAACCATGTTCAATGTTTAGAAATCCTTTCTCTAACCTTCAAAATTATTTAACATATGTTTGGTATTACTGAAAGACTACTATAGTTTATGTGTAAATATTACAACATAAAAACATAGAGATAGTTATAATAGATATAACCTTTCAACTTTTAAGGAAATGACACTTGTGTTCTTTGTAATTGATGCATACCTGAAAAGCATATCAAAACATATATTGTGTACCTTTTCATGTTTTTTATTTTAGTATTTCATAAAGGAACATTATCAACAAAGAAATAATGATGGAACTAGTTCTCATATGAATGGGGATAAGAGCACAGATGACACAAGTCATCTACTTCTTACAAATTCTTTTGAGGTTTTGCATTTTTCTATCTATATGGAGGAGTGAAAATTACAGGGAATCATCACATATGGTAAGTGTAATTATGCAACTGAAAAATTTTAATATATTTTTTGTTGTGTCAAAATTAAAACCATATTCAAATTTCAACAATGTTTTCTCTAAGCTTCAAAATTGTTTAGCATAAGTTTATTTTTTTTGAAAGTCTTCTATAATTTATGTGTAAATATTTCAACATAAAAACATAGAGATATTTATAAGAGATAGAACCTTTCAACTTTTAAGGAATTGATAGTTATTTTCTTTGTAATTTATGCATACCTGAAAAACATATGAAAAACAAAGATTGGATACCTTTTTATGTTTCTTATTTTAATATTCCATCAAAGAAAACATGATTTATATTCATAGTTGAATTTAGGATTACATTCCTTAGGCTCTCATAGCACCTGGCATAGACCATACAGTCCTTCAAGACACCCAACAAAGTCCTATGCATATTCTGACACTATATTTTTCCTCCAGCAATCAACACAACTAAAACAAAAATAAAAACACTTTTTTGTAAAGTTCTCTCCATTTTAGTTGACATCACACACATTAAAAACCATGTTAAAAAAAATATGTTTTTTATAGTAACATAAATTATCAGTATCAATTTATAGTAACACAAATTATCAGTATCAGTAGCATCTGCACCCATCACTTTGTACATAAAAATATTTGTTGGGATGCTATAAAGAGAAGACCATATAAAGCTTCCTCCAGTATCCATCTTTGCTCTATTTTCCTTCCTTTTAGTGTCTCTAGAACTCAGCGTTATGTTCTCTATAAATGTGAGTCTTTTGAACTCATAAGATCTATGTTAAAACCTTCAACTTGATGACGTATATATTTCATGTGGGTTTTTTTACCCGAGTAAGCTCTCCATCCTCTAAAAATTGAATATTTCCTCCTAATAAGTGTGTTTCTCAAAGTGTTGACCTGAACAGTGAATCATTTCCATGGAAGTTGAATAGTCTTGTATAACAAACTAGATTGTTGAAGAGTGCTGCTAATCAACATCCACAAAATGTGACTATGTGTATGCTCAAGCCACCATCAAATAATACATGTTTTATTCATCATAAATCCTATATAAAATATGATAGTTATAGGAACATCCTACATGACTACAGGAACACGCAACAGAGCCACAAAAAGTTACAAAAGGATGTAAAACCATTAAAAATAAAATCAAAACTCCTAAAGGGAATGCATGTCATTTGCAACCCTAAAAATTAAAAAAATATCTCTGAAAGATCCAAATCTATCATAAAATTTGATGCAAACAAAATGGAATAATAATTAATCCCAAAAGAAAAATTGAAGAAAGGAAATCATTGTTACAAATATGTACTCGAATGCAAAGGTTCGAAAATATTCCTACAAAACCCTTAAAAATCAAATCAAAACTCCAAAAGATAATGCATACCCCAACAAGAATTCAATAACAGAAAAATTGTAACTTACTTGGGGTTTATTTCTTGCCATCAGTATCATAAAAAATCATAGATATCATTGGTTTCCATAATGCACTCAACCGAAACTAACATTTCCACAACCTCCAATTGAAGGTCAACTTCACTGGAGTTTGTGATTTTTAGAGGCATGTGACCTCAAGTCACACAAGATGAAAAGTGGATGCCTAATAAGAATTAAGTTATATCTGAACCTCGAGGGCTAGCTCAAAAAAAGTAGAAAATCCTGAAGCAATAAAATGTCAAATTCATAAATGTAAAAAAAACAAGGAAAATATGACACAATATAGTTGCAAGACTTAATTCATAATTTTCTGGTAAATTTTTTTTACTTCCACGCATTGAAATGAGATTGGTTGTGTGTCTACATGATCACTGTCAGAATGAAAATCCTCTCCCTACTAAATGAGACTCACTCAGTCTCTTTGCTCTACATGAGCACTATCTTGGGTAGCATCCTCTAGATGGACATCCAATTGAGTAGTTGGTTTTTGGAAATGCTCAAGTGTCTTCTTATTGTGAATATATAAATAAATTTTCTAGTCATTGAAATTTTCCACTCTCCCAACGGTAAATTTGTTCCTCTTAAACAATGGGAAAATATGTAGGTCAACCAATTCAGTTGTAGAGGATATAACAATTTGAGATGACATTGAACAAATGCATAGAATTGGTGATTCATACGTAACTCTTATAGACCATCCCTTACACCTTATTTGTTGAATGGGATAGTAAGTTTAATAGACATGTGCTTCTTGTCATTACTTGAAATTGAGTTAAAGATACAAGACAATTGAAGGATATTTTTTAACTAAAACCAATTCATTAGTTCAAATAATAAAGCATAGAATGTTATATCCCACCATCTACAGACCTAGAAGGCACAAAAGAAAACAACCATAACTAAATTCCTCATGCCTAGTAAGTACTAAAACTTGTCAAGTAATTGATTCAAGTCTATACCAAGAAACAATGTTTATTTCTCCATGGATGATAGCACACAATACCTATAACTAGATATACAATTAGGATCATTAGTATGTACAACCAAATTTAAACATTTAAAAAAATTAGAAGTAAATAAACACATAAATAATAAATTTGTTTAATTGTGGGTCCAAAGAAATTAAAATGTAACAAAGAAAATTGTTTCTTACCAATCACTAATCTATAAAAAAAATAAAAATAAAAAATAGAATACTTGAATACCTTCAATGGAAATCCCCAATGATCATTGGCCTCAACCTTAACAAGGTCATAAATTGACTGAATATCAACATGGTGTACCTTGACATCCAACCCCTTGGAAATTTCCCTTGACTTCAACTTGTTAAGGATATGCAATAAAGGTATTTATTTTTTTAGCTCAGAACAAGAAAAGAAAACAAATATCTAGGAAAATAAGAAGAGTCTCCATTTCAGTTACCTCACAAAATGAAACTTCAGCGTTCAGCCTAGAAATAATATTTGATATCGGCGGCGCATGCCATCCATCTGGAGTGCAATGCAGGTGAAAATTTTCATCCTCTAATTACACTACACATTATTATGCAGGGGCATCTAAGAGATTCAAATTCAAGTTCGAATCTGAAGCTGGGTATGCAAACATTCATGTAGAATTGGGGCGAATTTTTTTTAACCCGATACTAAAATTTTGTAACTGATTAAATCTTCCATGTGTGCATTTGAGAAGACCAAGAGTTTCTTTGAGCGATCTCAATCGACTATTTTATAATCTATAAAATAGCAAGTCTATGATGCGTGAGGGACAGAGTGAGAAAATGTGATGTAGTCATAAGAGGAATTTGACTAAGGCTGAAATGACTTAAATGTTTGTAAGCGATACTCTTGTACATAATAAAATTAGTGTTTCGATTTGTGTTCATTTATAGTTTATGTTTCCGAATGCATTTGGACATTCTCTACATATAATTGTAAGCAATCAATCCTCTATGTGAAGGAGGATTTCATCTTTCGAAATCCCATTCGGTTCATACACGCTTTGCAGAATTCGAATCATAAATTCTATGTGAAGAGGAATTACATGTGGGTAAGCTCTGCATGAGGGAATTGAGAAGAAGGGATTCAATTTATATAATCGATATTGATTCTTATGTTTTTTCACAATACGAGAAGTCAATGAGGTTCGACCTTTGACGAAGGGCGTAATCGGTGTTAACCTCTGCTTATTGAACGTGTTAACTCTGCGTTGAATTCCTCTCACTGAATTGCTATCAGATTGCATCAAATCCTATTAAGCATGTTAAATTCTGCATAAAAGCCTGTTAGGGATCGAACCCTGCCCTTTGCTGAAATCGACAAAATCGATTCATATTCTGTTGATTGAGATTGTCTAATAAATTTCCAGTTTATAAAAGAGAGAAGGCAGTTGAAAATTACGTGCTTGCCATAAGTCAGTGTTGAATGAATTTAATTTCTGTGTAGAGGCTTTCAATAGGAATTGACGAGTTTCTTGATGGACGTAAACAATATTACGACTTTATTATTGAATATACTTGAATCAATGGAGAACCTTGTTCTTGAGTATGTTCGAATTTGTATAAGCCTATGTTTTCCTGAAGCAATATCGATGGAGATTGACTCATAACGCCGAGCTGGAGAAGAACAGCAAGTGTCTTGATTGCATTGAATTAGCGCAGTGGAACTAGAGTGGGCCCATAACCCACAGGCATCAGGATCGAAGTATCGGTGTTACAAATCTGAAATTTGATATATTTTGAGTTTGTAGGTTCAGTTTGGGAAATGAAAGGCGAATCTGCCTCTAGTGCAGTTCACTCTTCATCAAGTGTTATCAGAGCGGGAAAATGATTTCCTGTGGAGAAGAAGTTTGCATACAGAGGAAGTCAAGGTACAATTTTGTGAAGTTTTGTTGAGCTTGTGATTTTTATGTTTTGTGAAGGTAGCAATAGAGGAAGGTGAGAAGATTGCAGCAGCCTAGAGCAGGAGTGCTCAAATGGTTCCATAGGAGCGAACCAAAGAGATTCCAAAAGCCAAAGCTCAGGAGAGAAGCTTGGTGAGGTATCTGGTAGCAAGAAGGACTTGCTATTGCAGAGGTTTTGTTGCAGCTCACAGAGGAAAATTCCGTAGAGGATGCAGGTGATAATTGTTCAAGAGATGTTGCTACAGGAAGATCACAAGGAGAAATTCCACAGATGACGTGGGTAGAACTGTTGACAGTTGGAGAAAACATATGACTAGGAGCTCATAAATTTTTGTGCCTCGGGAGTCTGATACAGGGGCATCTGAGCGATTCAAATTCAAGTTCGAATCTGAAGCTGGGTATGTGAACAGTCATGCAGAATTGGGGCAAATTTTGTTTAACCCGATACTAAAATTTTGTAACTGATTAAATCTGCCATGTGTGCATTTGAGAAGACCAAGAGTTTCTTTGAGCGATCTCAATCGATTCTTTTCTAATCTATAAAACAGTGAGTTTGTGATGCATGAGGGACAAAGCGAGCAAATGTGATGTAGTCGTAAGAGGAATTGGACTAAGGTTGAAATGCCTTAGATGTTTGTAAGCGATACTCTTGTACATAATATAATTAGTGTTTCGATTTGTGTTCATTTACAGTTTTTGTTTCCGATTGCATTTGGACTTTCTCTACGTATAATTGTAAGCAATAGATCCTCTGTGTGAAAGAGGATTTCATCCTTCGAAATCCCATTCGATTCATAAATGCTTTGCAGAATTTGAATCATAAATTCTTTGTGAAGAGGAATTACATGTGGGTAAGCTCTGCATGAGGGAATTGAGAAGAAGGGATTCGATTTATATAATCGATATTGATTCTTATGTTCTGTCACAATACGAGAAGTCAATGAGGTTCGACCTTTGACAAAGGGCATAATCGGTGTTAACCTCTGCTTATTGAACATGTTAACTCTGCGTTGAATTACGCTTGCTGAATTGCTATCAGATTGCATCAAATCCTATTAAGCATGTTAAATTCTGCATAAAATCCTGTTAGGGATCGAACCCTGCCCTTTGCTAAAATCAAAAAAATCGATTCATATTCCGTTGATTGAGATCATCTAATAAATTTCCAGTTTATAAAAGAGAGAAGGAAGTTGAAAATTACATGCTTGCCATAAGTCAGTGTTGAATGCGTTTAATTTCTGTGTAGAGGCTTTCAATAGGAATCGATGAGTTTCTTGATGGACGCAAACAGTATTACAGCTTTGTTATTGAATATACTTGAATCGATGGAGAACTTTGTTCTTGAATATGTTTGAATTTGTATAAGCCTCTATTTTCCTGAAGCAATATCGACGGAGATTGACTCATAACATCGAGGTGGAGAAGAACAGCGGGTGTCTTGATTGCATTGAATTGGCGTAGTGGAACCAGAGTGGGCCCATAACCCACAGGCCTCAAGATCGAAGTATCGGTGTTACGAATCTAAAATTTGATACAGTTTGAGTTTGCAGGTTCAGTTTGGAAAATGAAAGGCGAATCTACCTCTAGTGCGGTTCGCTCTTCATCACATTAGTTCTAGGAAATGAACGTGCTTTGAGTAGCCATTTCAACATGTTACATCAGTTATTCTAATTAAATAGTATAATTAAATTACTTTGAAACAAAAGCCAAATGGCTACCAACATGAATTTTTTTTTAAAAAGTAGCAAATGAAATGATATTATATATAAAGCTTGCTTCCTACAAAGCAATTCCACATTCCACTGAACGTGAGTTGTTCACTCTACAAATTCCATAAACTACTCAAGAATCCACAAAGAAAAATTATATGAAAATAAACTCATTAACCTCTAGACTCCTACATACCTTTTCATTCTTAAAATCGCTATGCAGAAATATTTTAGCAGTTCATAGTGAGTTCACGTATCACTTTAATATTTTTGAGATTATTCTAGAAAAACAAATCAAAATTCGTCAATGATTTTCTAGTCATAGGTATAGGTATACATAAGAAATGTTTCTTTGTTGCTTCTGTTGGCATACGCTTATAAGCTAAAATTCTTGGGCCCTTGTTTTGTGGAAAGTTGAATGGTAAAGTATTTCTCATGTGACTTCCCTTCGTGTGAGTGTCCTAAGGTATTGATCATGTGGTTGTTACAGTGCCCCTTTTATGTTTTTAAGGGCTAGACAATTCTATTTTCTTTCCTTAGCATATGGATGAAACCGAAATAAAGGAACATGCCCTGTAGGTAAAAATTTCTACAATAATATAAACATTGAAATTACATGAACTTTGGGGCTTTCATCACGAGTTTGAAAACTATCACCCAAGAAAATGTGAATTTTGATACATAATTAAGAAGGGAAAAATTTTTAATATCCCTACTTAAAATTCTTGGACAAAATGACAGGTGCAATTTATTGGGAGAAACCATAGCAGAAAAAACCATGTATATGTAATCCTTCCATTGATGATGGTTGAAATTTTCACGTAATGTGTTTTAGTGTTGCTAACTAGACTAGAATTCAAATACTGCAAACATATGTCCTATAATACTTTGACACAACTATTAACAAATTATTTCTTTGTAAGTTGATATAGAGCATACCATACAAACATCTAACTACAAATCCACTTTGGTTTGTATTTATACCAATTGGCTTACCTTTCAAGAATTGAGACGAAAAGGCCACCACTGGGATGAATGCTCCTCTACTCACTTGGGTGAGAAGGCAAGAAGACGTGACCCTCGACAGTTTCATTGTTCTGGAACTGCTTGTTCGGATTTCAAAAAGGAAACTTGTCGCCGATGGGATGCCTATGATTTTTCTCATAGTTTCTTTGAATGTTTCCTTCATCCTGCTCGATATCAGACCCAACCTTGTTAAATATGAGCAGAGTTGTACACATAGAGTTTTTTTATTTTCTCATACACGACAACAACCTCGCAAAACATAAGAAAGAAAAATGCAACACCAAAACATACAATTTGAGGCATGATAGGAAGAATATCATACATCATGTTTTTCTAAAGTAGTGATTGACTGCGAAAATGCCACAAGGTGTAGTATAGCCTCCTCTCGTGAAACCATTGGCTGATACAGATAACTGTCTTCTCAGAGATGAAAAATTGTTGATGTGGAAAATTCTCTATCCTTATGAGATTCAATCTCTATTATCTCCACCAAGATTGGTAATTCTCCTTCATCCACACATTAATACCATAGAGTGCAAGATACATCCAAAATGTAAGTGAAAAATCCAAAAGGGACAGGGGACCCCAATTCCTAGGAACAAAGTGTGAAGAAAGGTACAGAGGCCATGCCATGGTTTAATGGTATACTTATGAGAAAGTATCCATGGAGAATACCGGAAGAAAAATTAGTAGGTTAAAACCCTTGACCAAGTGTAAACACTATTAAGAGGGTTCTACTTATACTTCTATTCACGACATGGTTTTATTTGTACTTCTATTCATGACATGGCTAGAAGCTTGGGGTGTGAGAAAAAAAAAACAAAACATGGTGTAGCCTAGAGAAATTCAACCCGCATGACAATGCATTACCTCAATATTGATTAACACGCAAGGAATTCAACCTGTCAAGAATTCGACCCGCATAACTTCATCTGAATCTATACACTAGCGAATGATCAATCTGTACAGTGTCATCGAGAAGGACCTCACCATAAGAATATCTATCGACGTAATTACATATTTATATGTTAAACTATATATATGTGTGTTATGCTCAATATATATATATATATATATATATATATATATATAACTTTATGTTCACTAATTATAGAATTATGTTATCTTATGTTATGTTATAAATTTATAATAGTTAAATATATAGTTATGTTATGAACTATAATTATGATTAAGTTGTTATATATATATATATATATATGTTAAATGTTTTCTTACAATATAAATGAATGCCTCTGTAGAATTAGCTATCAAATCATTGTGCGGAGGTGGGTCCCTTTTCCCACAAATAAGAGGGCATCATACACCAATTTGGTGGCTAGCTTGGTCGTGACCTTAAAATTAGATAATAATATAATAATAATATTTATTTATTTATTGCTAATAAAATTTAATTAGATATTTTTTTCTAGTTGGTTGAATCTCTCTGTGCTCCAATTACATGATCGAGCTCGCACTCTGTTGGTCAAGTTGTTAATTATCCTATTGTCTATGCAAAATTACATGCACATACTGTGGGTGTGTGTTTGAATAGAAAATAATGGCTCATTTGAGTCTTAATGCTCGGTCGAGGTTTTTTTTTTAAACCCTTGATCAAGATATTATTATAGTGCTCAAGGATTTCGATCATGCACTTAAAAATGGCTGGATTGAGAAGTTAAATGACTCGATCGAACCCTCTTCTTTCCACCTAAGCATCCCCTCCCCTGCCGAAAAATGTAACCCAACTCTGTGTTATTACCTATATATATATATATATATATATATATATATATATATATATGAATTAACAACGAGGTCAATCTCTTACTCACGTGACACAGAGTCAGTTCTTACCACTACCACTATACTTTTAGGGTCAATTATGGTCACTACGACTATACTTCTGGGGTCAATTTTAACTGCTACCACTATACCTCTAGGGGTCTACGACCTGTCCTCCTCTCCATATATCAGGTTACAACCAGGGAATTAAACCTTGATCTCTTGGTTTGCACAATTTCACATCACTTCGATTACCAATTGAGGTGCCCCGAGAAATAATGTAAATATTTTTATTTAATTATTACAAATATATATTTCACGACATGTATTTTTATTATATTTATTCAAAATATCACTATAAAATAATGATTAAATTAAATTTAAATTTTATTTTAGAAATTATTTATATATATTAAAAAAAAAGATTTAAATAATATTCTATTTATACTTATGATATGAATAACTTTTTATGTATGTATGTTTCTCTCAATGAAGAACTAAACAATAAATTCTAATAGATTTTACATTATTTAGACCATCAATTAAGCTTTACCTTAGAATTAGATAGTCTTATTATTGTCAACTAACCATATTATTAGTTTTTATTGTATTTTCATATTATTATAGTATTATTTAGTAATATTATCTTCATAAATTAATAAACTTTTAATTTTTAATGCCTTAATACATTTTGAAATTGATAGAGATACACATAGTAAGAATATGTAGCAATGAATATAAATATCTAAATTTTTAAAAAATTATCTAAATAAATAAATATATATATATATATATATTAAATAATCAATTATTATAAATTAATTAATTTAATTGATTATTAATTATTAATTAATTTATTGATAACTATTAATTAAATAATTAATTATTAATTACATTAACTAATAATACTTTAATAATTAATTTTAATATCTTAAGTTGAAATAATATTATTTTAAAAAAATTATTTTAATACTAAAATAGTAATAAAAACGTGGAAGAGCAGGAGACATGGTTGGCGCACTTCCAAGAGCATGTTCAGTTCAACTTCCACCCTCTTCTTCCTCTAGGAACAACCTCTAATAACCTAGCTTCCATCACGTTGAATGTCTAGTATGTTATCATGTATTTTTTATGTTTGTTTGTCTTTTGGTGTCTTTGGTCTTCCCGTTTATGGACGTTTTACTTAGCTTCTTTTTGTATTTTTGTCATATGCTACAAACAATAGTCAACAAGCTTGGTTAGAGTGAGACCACCTGCTTTTGGTTACTCTGGATGTACATCTTTTTTACCAAATAAATAGAATTTCGACTTTTAAAAAAAAAAAAAAAAAAACTAAAATAATAATACTAATATTTTAATATTTTAAATATTAAATAATACATTAATATATTAACTTAATAGTTAATTTAGTTTATTAATACAATTCTTAATACACAATTAGTATATATGAATATTTAGTGTTTAATATATCACTAATTTTATATCAACAAATGTACAAAACATTATTAAAACATTTAAATAGCCTTAATAAAAGTTTAATATAATATTGATGATACATTAATGATATATTATTCCACATATTTATAATGTCTAACCTATAAATTAATTTATGCATTGAAACATGTTAATTATGGTTGAGTATTGTTCACTTGGTCAACTATAGTCGACATGGTTATGGTTGAGTATTTTTGACATATTTCAATCATGGTCAACCATGGTTTAGCATGGTCCAACATCGCGTTGCGACAAGGTTTGTCTCGATATGAAAACCAACCATGATTAGCCTTGGTCAAACTTGGGTTTATAATATTAATCCATTGGATTTACTATTATTCCCTTAGGTTTAGAATCCCTTGGAGTTTTAGTATTAATCTCTTGGATTTATTCTTCCCGTGGGTTTATAATAGCAATCCCTTAGGTTTATTAATTTAAGGGTTCGTATTCTTAGGTTTAATATTATTCCCTTCGGATTATAATATCAATCTCTTGGGTTTATTAATCTAAGTGTTCATATTCCTAGGGTTTAATATTATTCCATTTGGATTAATATTATTCTCTTTGTTTATAATTCTTTGGGTTTTCGTATTAATCCCTTGGGTTTATTATTTCTTGGGTTTATAATATCAACCATGGTCTGATCATGGTCAAACATGGTGCAACATTGTATTGTGACAAGTAGATTATCTCAATATCAAAATAAACCATGGTCCAACGCCACATTGTCACAAATATTGTCTCAATATGAAAATCAATCATGGTCAAGCGTGGTCAACCATGGTTCAACGTTGCATCATGAAAAGGATTATCTCAATATAAAAATTAACCATGATCAACCATGTTTATTTTAGGGTTTATAATATTCATCTTAGGATTTGTATACCTTGGCTTTATAATATTAATCCCTTTGGTTTAATATTATTCATTTGGGTTCATAATCCATTGGGGGTATTACTATTAACACCTTTCATTTATTAATCTAAGGGTTCAACCATGGTCAAGCATTGTCCATTGCCGCATTGTGAAAAAAATTATCTCAATATAAAAATCAATCATGGTCAACCATCTTTATTTAAGGGTTTATAATATTTATATCTTAAGGTTTATATACTTTGGGTTTATATTATTCCCTTGGGTTTTTAGTAATAATCCCTTGGGTTTATAATATCATTCATGGTAAATCATGGTCAACCATGGTCAATCATGGTCAACTGTGGTTAACCATGGTCCAACGTCACATTATGACAAAGATTATCTCAATATGAAAATCAACCTTGGTTAACCATGGTCCAACATTGCATTGGGAAAAATATTGTATAGATATGAAAAACGCTAGGATTTAGTATTATGGTCTAATGCATGGTCCAATGTCGCATTGTGACAATGATTGTCTCGATATGGAAATCATTCGTGGTCAACCATGTTTATTTTAGGGTTTATATACCTTCGATTTATAATATTAATCCATTGGGTTTATTATTTGGTTGGTTCAACCATGGTCAATCATGCTCCAATGTCACATTGTGACAAATATTGTCTCAATATGAAAATCAACCTTGGTAAACCATCGTCCAACGTCGCATTGTGAAAAAAATTATCTCGATATGAAAATCACTCATGGTCAACCATTGTCCAATGTCACACTATGACAAGGATGGCCCTCAATAAGGAAATCAACCATGTTCAACCATGTTTATTTAAGGGTTTATAATATTTATATTAGGGTTTATATACCTTGAGTTTATATTGTTCCATTAGATTTATAATCCCTTTGGTTTTTAGTATTAATCCCTTGGGTTTAGTATTCGCTTGGGTTTATAATATCAATCATGGTAAACCATGTTTTATGAAATAAATCATGGTCAACAATTTTTTATAAAATCTATCATGGTCAACCATGGTCAATCATGGGCAACTATGGTCCAGCATCACATTGTGACAAATATTGTCTCAATATTAAAATCAATCATGGTCCACCATCACATTGTGAAAAATATTATCTCGATATGAAGATGAATCATGATAAAGCATGTTCAACCATATTTTATTTTAGGGATTATAATATCTAAATTAGGGTTTGTATAATTTAGGTTTATAATATTAATCCATTGGGTTTAATTTTATTCCCTTGGGGTTTTAGTATTAATCCCTTGGGTTTATTATTCCCTTAGGTTTTTAATATCAATCCCTTAGGTTTATTAATCTAAGTTTTCAACAATGGTCGATCAATATCCGACGTCACATTCTAACAAATATTATCTCAATACGAAAATAAACCATGGTCAAGAATGTTTATTTAAGACTTTATAATATATAGATCTTAGGGATTATATACCTTGGGTTATATTATTCCCTTGGGTTTATAATCCCTTAGGTTTTTAGTATTAATCTTGTGGGTTTATTATCTCTTTGGGTTTATTATATCAATCAACGTCAACCATGATCAATCATGGTGAATGATGGTAGATCATGGTCAACCATGGTTAACCATGGTCCAATGTCATAGTGTGACAAATATTGTCTCAATATTAAAATCAACCTTGGTTAACCATGGTCCAATGTCGCATTGATAAAAAAATTGTCTCGATATAAAAATCAATCATGGTCAACCATGATCAACCATGGTCCAACGTCGCATTGTGACAACGACTGTCTCAATATGAAATCAACCATGGTTAACCATGTCTATTTTAGGGTTTATAATATTTATCTTAGGTTTTATATACCTTGGATTTGTAATATTAATCCCTTATGTTTAATATTATTCCCTTGGGTTCATAATCACTTGGGGTTTTAGTATTAATCCCCAAAGTTTATTATTCCCATAGGTTTATAATATCAAACCATTGGGTTTAATATTAACAGGTTCATATTCATAGGTTTAATATTATTTGGATTTGGTTTATAATATCAATCCCTTGCATTTATTAATCTATTTATTAATATTCATGTGGTTTAATATTCCCTTTGGTTTTAGTATTAATCCATTGGGTTTATAATATCAATCATGGTCAATCATGATGTACCATCTTTAACATTGCATTGTGATAAAGATTTCCTGAATATGAAAATCAACCATGGTATGACGTCGCATTGTGATAAAAATTGTCTCAATATGAAAATAAATCAGGTCAACCATGGTTTAATGTTGCATTGTGACAAGGATGGTCTCAATATGAAAATCAACCATGGTCAACCATGTTTATTTTAGGGTTTATAATATTTATCTTAGGGTTTATATACCTTAGGTTTAATATTTTCTTGGGTTCATAATCCCTTGGGGGTTTAGTATTAAGTCGTCTAGCAATGGGAGGAATTGCCCGGACGGTCAAAATTGGCCGGAATCCGGGCCAAAAAAATTTTAAAAATCTTGCAGAAACAGTGTTTGAATCCTGATTTTGACATTGAAAATGGATTCAGCATCATTAAAAACCTATAGGACACCCAAAATATTAAACTTTGATAGTTATAACATGGATTTAGAAAAATTCCTGCCGAATTTTTTGAAAATCTTATCGGAATTTTCATGATTTTCAGGGCAATTCCTCTGGCTAGTTAGACTACGGCTTTTAGTATTAGTCCCTTGGGTTTATTAATCTAAGGGTTGAACCATGGTTAAGCATGGTCCATCATGGCTTTGTGACAAATATTATCTCAATATGAAAATCAATCATGGTCAACCATGTTAATTTAAGGGTTTATAATATTTATCTTAGGTTTTATATAATTTTGATTTATATTATTCTCTTGGTTTTATAATATCAATCATGGTCAATCATGGTCAACCATGGTCCAACATCGTATAGTGACAAAGATTCCCTCAATATGAAAATCAACCTTGGTCAACCATGGTCCAACATCGCATTGTGACAAATATTGTCTTGACATGAAAATCAACCATGGTCAACCATGTCCAATGTCGCATTTTGATAACGATTGTCTCGATAAGAAAATCAACCATGGTAAAACCATATTTATTTTAGGGTTTATAATATTTATCTTAGGGTTTATATACCATGTATTTATAATATTAACCCCTTGGTTTTATTATTTCGTTAGGTTTATTGCTTTGTTGGGTTAACCATGGTCAATCATGGTCCAACGTCACATTGTGACAAATATTGTCTCAATATGAAAATCAACCTTGGTCAACCATGTTCCAATGTTGCATTGTGAGAAATACTATCTCGATATTAAAATCAATCACGGTTAATGGTGGTCCAACATCGTAATTTGACAACAACTGTCTCAATATGAAAATCAACCTTGGTCAACCATGTTTTTTTAGGGTTTATAATATTTATCTTAGGGTTTATATATCTTAGATTTATAATATGAATCCCTTGTATTTAATATTATTCCCTTAGGTTCATAATCACTTTGAGTTTTAGTATTAATCCCTTCGGTTTATTATTCTCTTGGGTTTATTAATCTAAGGGTTCATATTTGTAGGGTTTAATATTATTCCATTTTTTTTATTATTCCTTTGGGTTTATAATTCCAATCCCTTGGGTTTATAATATCATTCCCTTGGGTTATTAATCTAAGACTTCATATTCCTAGGATTTCATATTATTCCCTTAGATTTAATATTATTTCCTTGGGTTTACAATCCCTTGGGTTTATTATTCCCTTGGTTTTATAATATCAATCATGGTCAACCATGGTCAACCATGTTTTATAAAATAAATCATGGTCAACCATTTTCAAACATTGTACTGTGATAAATATTGTGTGAATATGAAAATCAACCTTGGTCGACCACGGTCCAGCGTCACATTGTGACAAATATTGTCTCAATATAAAAATCAATCATGGTCAATCATGTTACAACCTTACATTATGAAAAAGATAGATGTACTTGAATTAGACATAGATAGATGCTCAAGAAGAAGAAATGGTGGAAAAGTCAGATAGAAGGACCATATTCATGCTAACAGGAAATCTCACCCTTGAGGTTAAGCAAACCTTGGCAAGGTCTCAACTACACTTAATCAATACAAACATGAAACATTAGGAAGTAGTCCCGAAAGCCCCCAAACAAGTCATAGAATTTTTTGCAGTAGAGCCTGCAACGAGACAGAGACAGCCTCTAAGAACTAAAAAATCCAACCTGGAAATTTAATAATGAGGAGAAAAACTTCAGCAATAGTGTCTTTTACAGTAACCAACTTTGCAAGCTTGGAGATGGAGATTTCCTCCATTACTCTACAAGAAAATGAGCCAAAGTAGTTGACCACCAATGCCAATAGAAATGAAGGCCAACAACAATAATACCCCAGACCAACTTACCAGCAAGCAGCAAACAATGACATGACATTGATCAAGGTTTACTTTTTGTTTGGAGATAACCAGGGCCAAAAGGCACACAATAAAGATTTAGTAAAGCATTTTGTTATGTTTAAGAAAAATTTTCAAGCAGAAAAATTTGTGTGCAAAGAAAATGAGGGTTAAAATCTTCTCAATGAATATCTATATAGAATAGCTACCCCCTATAGACTCCCTAACAACCCTGAACTGGGGTAGTTTTGTAAATCTATGATAATTATAATGTCAATATAATGAAAAAGAAATTCCAAAAAAAAACAAGTTTTGATATATAAATAACTGCAGTTAAGGTTTAAAACTTCATAAACAAAAATATATTGCCCCGACCAAAAACTAAATACCGCAAGAAAAAAGATAAAACATGTTAAAAGTCCAAAGTATTTAATGGGTAGAAATAATAAATACCTTCAAGAGGGTTGAGCCTGGTTGTCTTGCCACATTGAATCTTGAATGATTTGGTTCCTCCGAAGTAGCGTTTAACACTGATATAATGGTTCCCTGCCTCCTCAAATTTATGCCAAAGATCCTCGAATGTTACACTGGCGACATTGATCTCAACTCTGGTTCCTCAGCTCAAGTGAGCAGAGGAGGGTGAGAAAATGTTTGTGGAGATATTATAAGAGTGTGACCCATAAAGGCTTTGTGTTTTTTTGTTGATGAGCAAGAAGAAAAGAAGTCGGAGCGCGCATTTGGACCAACTAGGGCCAGAACAGGATAATCATTGTTTATGTATGTCTTGGTTGCAGAAATTCTACAACTATATGACTCCTTACGTCTCAAAAAATACGAGAGCAGGTTATGCGAATTATATGGATCTTGATCTGGGTACTTACATGGCTACCTTTTTGAATTGAAATAGGTCACTTTTGGAGATGGGTAGGGCGTGGGGAGAAAAGTAGTTTTTTTTTGGGAATTTTGGATGACTAGCAGAGGTTAAAATCAGGATTGATCCACATGTGTTTAAAAATCTCCAGAGTATCCTCTGGAAAAACTGGCTCAATGGAGATAACGTGGAAGAAGGGCTTTCGTCACAACTTCTTTTTCCACAACAACATGAGCCAGAAATAACACACATCTTACTATTTTATTTTTACTTCTTAAAAATAATTGTGCTCTCTCCAAACTCTAACCAAGTAATAACGTTGAGACTTGTAGCTAATGGAAAAGAGGGAAAGGAAATTTAAATGAAAAGAATAATTCTTAATATTATTTTATTAGTTTTTAAATTTCTTAGGATTTTAATTTATTGGGAGAAATTTCAATTAAAATTTTATTTTTCAATTTTTTAGGTTTTAATTTATTGAGAGAAATTTAGCTCCTCCACTTTTAATTGTGGTTAGAGGTTCTCTAACCTTTATGGTATATATGTTGCCATGTCTAGTTAAAAGTGTAATGTATGTTAAAAATTTTGACTCAGTAAAAATAAACAAAATGAAATAAAAATATAAAAATAAAATCCTAGCATAATAGAGATGTTGTAATGTTTTGTTAAAAATTTTGACCCAATAAAAAATAAATTAAATTAAATTAAATTTATAATTAATTATAATTAATAACTAAACCATCCTAGATCTATCTTAACTCCATATCTACCAAGCATCCAGAGTGGTCAAATATTTGAGGTGGATCTATGTTGGTATAAAAGTAAATTATGGTTATTTAAAAAAACAGAAGAAGAAGAAGAGAGTAAGAGAGAGATGTCACAATGGCTTAAATTTTTTATTTTATTTTAAAACATTCCTATATAATTGTAAAAACATAGTGATTATTTAAGCATGCTATATAATTATAAAAATTTATTCATTGCATAGCAGTGATAGACTTTATCAATTTCCTAGCTAGGAATAACGATATGTGCTTAACCAACATTTTTTAATTGAACCCAAGGGAAGCACCTTAAATTATAAAAAAAATTGAAATTTCCATTTAATTGTAAGTAATGCTACATCATCACCACCCAATCATAGGAAAAATTCTACCACCTCTTCTAAGCCAAGCACTATTGAGCAACTAACCACCCAATATAGAATTGTGTTGTCTCCATCAAGGTCAACCTGGTGTACCCCTCAATGACCATGTACCTAATGGAAACAAGATTCTACTTACATTTCACTGATCAATGATGTTTCCTTTCCATGGATAATACATTATTCAACACATTTCCAATTTACATCATCATCCCCTAAGCTTTTGTTACAATGCTTTGTCAATGATCAACCCTTGTTAAGGGAATCTCCTAGTACACACCAAACTAGTACATCATCCTAATTGTCTCATGAAACAACCTAAGTCACTTAAAAAGTATACTAAACATATAAAATCATTGTGCACTCTTAGCCGTGTTTACCTGATATGCCATCCATTGTCCACTCTTAGTCGTGTTTACCTGAGATATAGAATAGTGGAGGGCGCTCAAAGAAGAAATTCAGTCAAGAAATATTATTGTATCTGAAGGAAGGGATATATTGAGATGAGGATACATGCTTATGGGAATGTTCACAGTCAAAGTAGCTTATATGTTATCCATGGAAGAACCCCTTATCCAAGCTAACCCCTTATAGAAGAAAATCTGGTCATGCCAACATTGGCCAAAAGTAACTTATTTTATTTGTCTAGTATGTAGATGGCACATTTTAACTTGGGACTAGTTAAGGAAACAAGATTTCTCAATACGCAAAAAATGCTACATGTGTGAAGAGGTGGAGGAAGATGGATAACATTTTTTAAATAGATGCGCCTACGTAGAATCCCTTTGGAAACACCTTGAAAATTTATTCAGATGCATGGACAGAGATAGCACTAACATTATGTCAACTCTAGAGAACTGGAGAACATGAATCTTCAATATCTTAATGCTTAATCGAGCCTCGATAATTAGTATTGGGTTCCTTATATGGGGTATCTGAAAGGAGCGCAACCATACAAATTTCAAAAATAAACAGACTTCAAGGAGAGGACTATGGAACGAAATTATTGAGAACATCAGGGAATCGATCCTCTGGAAAAATGGTACCCAGAAGATTACCAGGTGGCACCAGAAGAGGCAAAAATTCTAACTACCTTGAACCTCATGCCATAGATGTTGGCCCCAACCTCATGGAAGTTGCCTCTCCCAAGCCAAGTTTCACTAGCGAAGTATCAAGAACCTCGCCCAGAGTTTATCAAATTAAATTTTGATAGGGCCTCCAAGGGTAACCCGAGAGAGGAAGAGTTTGGAGGCATATTAAAAAATAATAGAGGGTAGACCCTAAATTTATATGCAACGGATTGTGACTTTTCCATCAATAATGAGGCAAAGTTTCATGTATTAAATTAGGGTCTCTTCATCATAAGACATAAGGGATATACAAAACTAGTTTTGGAATGAGTCTCCACATTGGTAATCAACACTCTCAAACACCTTAACCAAGGGCGGCCTGGGAGAAAATAAGAAAGAGGTGGAGAAAGGTGGGTCTAGTTTAGGAAGTGAACAATATTATCCACAATTATGAATACATTATCCCCTAGCATGTACTGTGTAGTGGTAACAAAGTTGTTGACTTTATAGCCAACTAGGGGTGCAATCATAAGGGAGTCAATCTAGATATTCCATGGAACACTGAACACCGAGATGATTCTGTTCCGTTGGTTAGCATCTTGGAACAAGGCTAGCAAGATTCCTACCCTCACGGTGTTGAGGAACGAATAGAACCCTAATCGAGGCGTGAAGCAGGCACTGATACCCAAGTCAGATCATGATGAATGCATTAAGAGTGACATCTTATAGCCGGCATGCTAGGTTGGCTAGAGTTAAGGGGCATCGAGAGGAAGGAGGAAATGGCCACATGAGAAGTGAAGGACACACCTCTTGAGGGAGGCACCACGCAGTAAGCAAGAAAAAATTGGGAAGGAGCCCTAGGCGGGAGGTTATTCTCCAGGTTTTATTTGTTGTGAGCAGAGCTTGGTAGGTGATGACGAAGTCGAATGGTGGAGATAGGAGCGACGGTCCAGGACTTCACAAGCTGTGATGCTTAGCTCTTACAGGAGATGTAGCATCATCCTCTGCATTACCCTATTTCCTGAATATGGATTCTGTTAGCATCTCCCTATTGAAATTTTCACAATGGATGATTGTGCTAAGGTTAATGCCTTTCCCACATGTATGGGTTTTTGGGGAAGTTTATGGGATTTCATTCGGGCTGAGACAGTCAATTTCTCTCTTAATTGGAATTATTATTTGCAAAATGGGAGAAAGGGGGACGGGTAGAGGTGTAGAGTGTTGTGATAACCAAGGTATGTCCGGGTTGGCCACCTAGACTATGGGGTGGTGGCACCACCCTGACCTGCACGTAAGAGTGAGATTGAAATGAGATATAATATCCTGTTGTTTCCCCTGTAGGGATTATGGGAAAGGTGGAAGTAACCCTATTGGAGGTCATCCAGGGAATCCCAAGCACAAAGAGTTGGGTATGGGTATGAACCAAAAATCAGGTGGCACCATGGATAGTTGGATTCCATATCTTCTTTTGTGACACATTGATATCCTATGTCTCTGCTTATGAATATCAATAATGTCATAGCGACAGGGCTTGGATGAGAGAATAAGAACCTAATTGGGGGTGCTCGGGATTGCAGCATAGTTGTTGATCCTACCATTGCAGAGAGGATACCTATGATGGCCCGAGAAAATAAAGTGAAGGAGGAATTGGGACAACATGCAAAAGGCAGACTTGGAAGAGAGGGATGCAGACAGAGCGAAGGGATCCATCCTCTTAGGGACCAAGGAGGTTAGGCTGTAAACCTCAAGTTGAACACATCAAGGATTTTGTTCTAACATATGTCCAAGAAATTCCAAGTCATGTGATGAAGATAATAGCGAAGTGGGAGTAGGCCCTCACTCACCAAGCCGAAGAAGAAGAGGTAGTTCTGGAAGGAGAAATGATTATGCCTGACCTAGGAAACACCAAAGGAAGAGCCTCACAGTACCAGCAGACCCTCCAGATGTATTGGAGGATGAAACATTTGGTGTCGAAAGCCATCATCCATACTACATATTTCATGCAGGTTGATGTGACACTACTCGAAATTCAAAAATATTTCCAGCTGTTGGAGTTCCAAGTCCAACAATAGAATTCTCACCTAGGAAGATTCGAACAACTCCTCAAGCGTTCTCAAAAATCATATATTCTTGGGTCAAGTGTTAGAGATAGGGCACCCATTGAGTCCTCAGAGGAATAATCTCTTTATTTTCCTGTCAATTTATTGTTATGTCTCTATTTACATATGTTTTTGTATATTTTGTTAAATATTATGGAAGGTAGTAGCCGTAACAAGTCAAACTTCTTTACTATTATAGACAATTCGGTATATAGAGCTGAGTATGATAGGATGAAGACATTCTGGTTTTGGATGACATATTTGAATGGCCAACAAACCTGGTTTCCCTCGGGGGCAGGTTGAGGCTCTAAAAAATAATTTATTTTGTAATCTACCCTTTTTTGAAAAATGAACGAAAATGCCTTGTATTACTCAGCTAACAAAAAAAAAAATTAATTTATCATAAAATTAAGTTTTATTGGGTTTTCTTCGCCAAATTTTACCCATAAGATCTGTATATTTTTTTCATCCTCCCTCCAAATAAAAATTGATAAGTGGGATATGTTTCCTTTCAAATTTTATAAATCCCATCCAAAATGAAAAAAGAAAGATTCTAATCTCTATATTTTGAGATATTTTGATTTTTCATAAATAGATACATTTAAATATATTTTATTTGACTATTATACTTAAATATACCTATGTAAATATATATATATATATTTATATAAAAATGTATCTGCTTATGTGATAGTTGCACGTATACGCTCCACTATTCTTACCAAACATTGAACATATTTTCATCGTTTTGAATATATATATATATATATATATATATTAACCCATTTACAGATATATCATATACTATGTATAAAACATAATGACTATACTTCTGGTTTTTGTATTACTCAATATCCTAGTCTTGCCCTTCAGTTATAAAATTTACAATAGCTCGAAGTCTTAGTCCCACAACTTCGATTTGGCATACATGTTTCATATATGTTGATGTGTAATGTTTAGGGTGCCTGCTCACATCTTCCATGTGATTTCATGTGATGATCGACATTGCGGTAGACTTGGTTTATATCATATCCCTCGTTTACGATGTTGTTCGAGATGGCTGCCACATACCAAAATCACGTGATCTTTGCCTCATTGCTTGTGACCCGACTGCACTTTTAGAAACCTAATTAGCTGCATATTTCAATGATATGGATTGGATCTCACTGGATGAATGATGGAGATTTCTAGGGTGGAGGTTAGGGTAACCATTCTACCTAGACCCGCCGCCACAGTTTCATTGGGTCGATTGTTTCCACGATGATAAGGATAGGTTTCTTTAGGAAATACCTTCCATCCTATCCTAGGAATCATTATCATTTTCCCTACAGGTAAAATATTTCTCCTGTTATGAAACCCCACCTCAAGAATTATCAATAATTATTATATACTGTTCCTTTCTAGAGGAAATAAACTTTTTTTTATAGTGATTCTTTGGCAAGAGATGTGGTGAATTGACTTACCTTCATACACGTAATTAGGTTATGATAACCAATCTAGAGGAAATTAACTTCTTTTTTATAGTGATTCTAATTAGGTAATGGTAACCATAGTAGAGCAAATTAACTTTTTTATAGTGATTCTTTGCCAAGAGATGTGGTGACTTGACTTACCTTCATACAGGTACTCAGGTTATGATAACTTGCACAGCTTCATTCCTCTCTTTCTTTTCTTTTTGTAAACGGTTTCGCCTAGGGTATTATCAAGAGCTAACTCTACTCAAGATTCTCTTATAGGTATATTATATTGGCGGTTTGAGAAGGACTATATGGTTACCCTAAGGGTTGGTCTAACATTTCCTTGCCTTTCAGACTCTCACGTGCTCACATAAGCCCTCTACTTTTTCCAGGTCTACCGCAGCTTTATGGCTCTTTTGGTTTATATAATATTTAGTTATAAGTTTATGTTTTACTGAATTTTTCCCTAGATTGGCCTTGGCGTACTTGTTTTGTTAAAAGAAAAACTTTACAGGATTATATGTGGCAAAGTTATGATTTTACAAGAAATTTATGAATGTATTTCAAAACCCGCGATGGTAAATGTCGAGGAAGGGTTTCCTATCCTCCAATAATTTATCTCCTTGGTTGGTTTATTGATATTATATGGTTGTTCCCTCTCTCGGCGAGGACTGTAGTCACTTGTATATTTTTTTTGAAATGACATTTATATGTAATACAATTTTGCATGAATAGTTATTTAAGCATATAACTGATGGTTCAGTTCTTTCCAATGAAATTGTGGTTATGGTTTTAGGCACTCATGGAATACTCAATCAGGCTTGATATTTTTTACATGCTATTAAACATTCTCGTCTTATCCTGCAGCTTTGTATTTTGTAAGTTATAATATTAGTTAAACATATTTATGTATTAAAATATATAGGCCAAAGTCCCAATGGACCCCTCAATGTGGACTTCTCTTCTTATTCCTAGCCTAATCACGTTTAGCACTGGTAATGTTGGCTTGGGAAAATAAATATAAAAAAATCGTACTTTATATTTGTATGTTTAATTTGTACGAAACTTAAACTCTATTTATTCTACTTTCATATATTTAACTAAGGGGTAACTAACGATTCTTTTTACCCTATACCATTTATGGAAACTTTTATTTTGGGACTACTGGTTAACATAAGTATATTTATACATATTTAGATTGCATAGACATTCTTGTACGTACAACAATAGAGTTAGACAAATAAACTATCTTCTTTCTATTCACAAAACAACTTATTTATATTTACTATACATTCCCATTTTACAGTGTCACTATTCACAAACTAATTAAGTATATACTTATCTAAATCCTTCCAAGAATAAGTTAAAGGCTTCCATGATCCTCCTAACCTTGAACCAACTCTCTATCACAATGTCTTTGAGAAAGACCTTTTCTCTATGCATATACATTCTTGTCCCTGCAACAATAGAGTTGGAAAAATAACCTATCCCCCTTCTATTCACAAAACCACCTATTTATATTTAATCTACATTCCCCATTTCTATAGTACTACAATTCACAAACTGATTAAGTATATACTTATCTAAATCCTTCCAAGGATAAGTTAAAGGCTTCCATGATCCTCCTGGCCTTGAACCAAATCTCTATTAGATCCTCGAGCTCCGTCTTGAAGGAAATCCCTATCAGATCACTCGAGTTCTCCCTCTAACTATCATGAAAAACTAGGTACAAGTACTTATCAGTTTTCACCTTCTCTACTCTTAGCAACATTCTGCTAAAATTTTTTGGGTTAATCAATATTTCTCTACCATTAATAATTTCTTTCCAAGGTGGTTTTCTCTACCTCCCATAATCCCTTATTATGTTAACCATTATTTCTCCCAGAGACAATTGATTTCCAATTGATTGTCTTTATCTCCCATAATCCCTTGTACAAAACCCACCACAAGGCATAAATCCCACCACAAGGAATCTCCGTAAATTTATTTTTGGTTTGTATTTGTTAGAACTTTGTTTCTTTTTTTTCTCTAGCCTCTTGCAAAAGCTTCAAATAATAACAGAAAGAGGATTTTTTTTTTTTTTTCCCTCTAAACGTTTTATTTTTTATATTTTCCCTCTAAACATAACTAATGTCAACCACTTTTTTTAGTTAACCGTTAATTTATCATGTTAATCTTTAATATTTTTGTGAAATAATTAACCTACCAAAAATCATTTTTATATTTATCTAAACATTTTAGTCACATGTCTTTTTAATTTTTTCAATACTCCAATAATTTTTTTTTTTTCCAAGGGTATTACAACATAGGTGACCCTACATCATAAGTGCAACTAACTGCCAAAACTCCTAACCTCGTGTGGACAGACAACACCCACCTGTGATTGTAACACCTAGATAGTGACAAGGGTTCATGTTCCACATGGGAAGAATATATGCAGACTACAAGTTATGCATTTGGCTAGTTGACACCCACCCCATACTCTAATACTTAGAGAGTGGCAAGGTTCATGTTCTACATGGGAGGAATAGATGTCGACTACAAGTTTTGAATGTGGCTAGTTGTTGTCACTGCAAACAATGTCATTCCTGCAATGTATTCACCATGAAATGAGTGGAGGGTCTAGTTGGCCAATCAGTGTTATGCTTAGTTGAACGGGAACGGCTCCTTACATGTACAGAACCTGTCCCATAGGTTTTTGCATTTCGAAAGTGTTGGAACGGGAAGGAAACGTTCTATTTTCCCATGGAGCGAAAATAGGAGTGATGAGACGTTTCTAGCAGGTGAAAATAGGAACGGTGTTTTCAAAATTCCCACCCCTGGGAACGACCACGCACTTTAAGCAATATAGATCAGTAACAAGGGTGATGGGACATTTTCGGCACGTGAAATAGTTTAATCCAAGAAAACGGGAACAATTTTTTCAGCATTCCCACCAATGATCAAATTTGAAGGGCAGATCTTAATTTCAATTAGAAGGGCATATATTCATGTCTCCCTTCCTTAATGAAAAGCTTAAAAATAAAAATCATTTCAATTGACGACAATATATTATTTTTACATTTCATTTTCAGAAAGAAAAAAACAGCAATCTATATGTTTATAAAAGACTATTACATATACAAGTGCGAAGGAGGCTCCATCTTGCATTTCTTAAATCTATCATTGGAAATGCTAGCATGAGTATTGAAGACAGTATTATAAGAATTTGGATGGATACCACCAGGATAGAGGAGGTTGGAAAAAGTAGGGAAGTTGGAATTAGGGCCCATGGAATAGGATGGAAGTTGAGCAGCACCATTAGACATATGTTGTGGGATTTGTGTAGGGATGTTGTTGGTACTAGCACCCCCTCTACTATTCCACTCACAATTTTGGGAATTTGGGCTAGAAGTCGATGATGTGGGAACAATTTTCATCATTTAAAGGGGACATGGATATGCTTGTAAACCTAGTGAATGAAGCATTTGTCTCTATTTGAAAATATTAAGGGAGCTCTGGTTTTTTTTTTGGTGGAGAGAGAATTCAGATTAATTCAAAGGAATATTCTACAAAAAATCTTCATAGAAATTATTTGAATGCAACTACTTTTTATTTAAATACGAAAAAAAATTCTGGACATAAAAATTAGGTTTAATCAGAACCAATATATTGAACAGAGGGGTTGCTTTGAGGTTAATCAAGTCTTGGAAGATTGTGGTTAGCTAAGATTATTGGTTGAAATTTCTTCTCTGTTATCATGCGCATCGAAGGTATATTTTCAATAGGCATAGATGGATCTAAATATTTTTCACCGATATCAGGAGAAGCAATTCAGGTGTCTATTCAAGATTTTATTAGTCACGCCTCAAATAATGGACTAGGGAAATTGGTATTGGACCAACTATCAAAGAATTATTCCTATTTGGTTCCAATAAATCACATAATTGTAGATTTTCAACCATGGGATCAACATGAATTAGTGGTCATGTCAAGTGCTTACATGAAACTACCTCCTTGTGCTGGTGTATTAAAAAAGGAAAGATGATCTTTTAGAATTTTTCTTGGAGTGGTGGATATTCCACATCTAAGTCCACCAGATGTTGTTTTTCCTGGATTGTTATATGATCTTGAGCCAAAGATAGTATTTTTTCTCCTAGAGTGGATACAAACTTTATCAACAAATTGTATTGAGACACTTCTAGAAATGGTCATGAAAAGCATAACAAAAGGAAAAAAGAAATTGACTGTTTTTTTAAGAGGACACGATGATCTCTTTTCTCTAGCATTTACTCGTATTGAAGATCACCATTCTAATAATGAGTCATTTTCTCCAAAAATAACCCTAGCCAAACATTGACAAGGCATAAAGGATATCTTTTTTCACTTCATAAGTACATATGTTCTAAATCATTGCTGGAAATTATTCGCCAGTTGGTTTCATAGCAAAGTCTTTTTCTCATTTTTAGCATCCAAGACATGGACTTCTGAAAGATAATAGTTTGAAACAACATAGATTTTTGAAATTTTACAAGAATTTATTGGAAGACTTTGAATATGAATTTTGAAGTCAAGTCCATGATGTTGTATATGATCAAGTGTCATTTTGAAAGGTAACACGAGAAATTTCTTGATACTGATTTGGGAAAGTCATAGATGTAAACCTTTACCATTCATAATAGATGTCAAATTCTTGATTTTTCTTGTGGTTGAATGGAAATTACCATATGGTTTTACTTTGGGAAGAAATTTTCTCTTCCCAAACAGAAAAATGGGAGAAGAGTCTCCATAATTGAGGTCCAGAGCAAGAAAAAGAATGTCATATTGACTAGATCTCTTATTCCGCATGATAGAGAGATTGTAAAATTGAAGACCTTTATAATAGGCCTCACACTTGGCATTCATATCCATTATCATATTTTGTAGAAATGTGAAATATGGCAAGTGAAAGATTCGACCATGTATGTATCATAGAGATTGAGAGGGGTTTGAGCAGATTATTGGCAGAGGGATACTTCCTCTTTGTATCATTCAAAGTGGGAAAGAGTGTGGAAAATTAATTAACTTTTGTTGGAGATTTCTTTTCTTAGGATTTCATCATTGGTTGTAAGAAACATTATTGCGAGGGGGCACCAACTCCTTGCTCCTAGAAGGGTGGAAAGACGCTTGTTTTACATTCGTGGAGCTGCCCCAGCAAGGGTTTCTAAAAAAAACTCCCTGGGAGCCTGCGGGCCTGAGTATTATGTTTCATCCTAATTATTTTATGAATTTACTGTCACGAACAGGGGAGAAGAAAAAAATCAAGGCTCATATTTGAATTCATCATCCTTTGTGCCAAGGAGATCGATGAGCCCTATTTTTGGAAAGACTCATAGGATCGATCATGAATTTGAGAGTGTTCATGCAGCTATTGCAAGCATCGAGAAGAAAAAAATTAATGAGAAAAAAGTTGAGACTGCAACGAGTGAGCTCGATATGGAGAAATGGAAGGGGAAGGGTTTGGTCCATTCCAATTATTCGGGGGTTTGTCCTGTCGGCATCTTTCGCCAATATGGATCACCATGGCCATGGAATTCATTTAGAGTGAGTCAACAACATTTCTTTCATTTTGTGGGAAATTGTGGGAAATTTGGAATTAGTATAAGTAAGAGGAAATTTAAATAGAAGGTTGAGGATATTTCTGTACTTTTCCATGCTCGTTGAAATTCATGAAGGGTTTTTAATTTGCAGCCTTGGGAAAGAATCACATTCCAAATACATTCATTGACAAATTTTCTTATTGGACAGTGAAAGCGGTGAGAATTCCAGTGGATTTTTTCTTTAGGATAAAGAAATACTCTAAAGAATCAGGGTTTGGGCATCTATTTCCTTGAAATAATTTTATATGAGTGATTTTGAATATTTCCGAGGAAATTTTGTTATATATGAATGCAAAAGTAGTATTGTATCCGAGTGATGATGCTAGAGATTTTCGTTGTCGTCCCAAGAATGGTGGGGGAGTTCTCCTCCATTGTAAGTCCCTTGGGAAATTTCAACACAATGTTGGATGGATAAAGGTTCTTCTAGAAGAACCTGAGAATGAGATAATGACCTTATGAAATTCATGGAAGTGACAAAGCCCGATTGGTTTCAGAGGGCCTTGGTCTTTGCAGTGCAAGTATTCTTCTTCAATGCATATTTCCTCATGTACATCCTTTCCCCAAAAATTTCACACATGATTGTGGGTTACCTTGAAGAAGAGGTTGTCTCATCCTATACTAAATTCCTCAAGGAACTTGACAATGGAAAAATTTCAAATGTGTTAGCCTCTGCTATAGTAATAGATTATTAGAGGCCTCCCAAGGATTCAATACTCGGAGATGTTTGGTCTAACTGGAATGTGGGCTTATTAACTCTTCGTTTCAAATGAAAACACAAAGAAAAAATGAGAACTGAAATAGATTTAGGTTGAGGGCTGAGGCTGCAACATACCTACTGCTTGTCAACATTCAATTGAAGAAGATGTTGACTCCTGAGTACTGAGTATGAATGTGCAATAGATTATCAGAACCAAGAATGGTTCTTTTGATGCAAAAAGGGATTTTTCACAGACTATAGTTCTTCTGTGATTAGATAGGATAAAAACGGAAAATCCTTCGCAATGGTAGGGAATATCAATCACGGTTGAGCTTGCCATTATGATTTTTGGGTTGGAGTTGGTAGCTAAAAATTGAAACTCAACAACCTCCACTCTCCATATCTCTTACTCTTCTTCAATGCTGCAACAACCTCTAAAAACAACCAAGAGCTAAGAGTCTAGTCACTAGCGGCTTTAGGCCACAGGCGTACCCTAGGTCTATACCGTATACATGTAGTGACAAATTGACAAGTCAAAGTCTAGTAAATTGGTAAATTGTAATTAAAAAACAGGATTTTTAAAAAATGTTTGCAACTAACAACCCTTCTTATGCCATTTCATAAAATTATTCAATTTTTTTTAAGAACTTGTAAAACTTGGATTTTAATTTTTTTTTACTAGCAAATTTTGTTGACTACTTCTTTGATGTGTCAGAGGCCTTGTGAAGGGCTCTGATGTGTTCAATTTTGAACACTGATTCCCACCACTGAAAATGACCACGCACTCTAAGTGCCACCGTAATTGGACAACTGACTTTCTAAAAATAATTTCTAGACAGACTGTTTGTGGGGTAAATTGAAATGGAAACACCATGAAATGGAAAGGTTCACACATCTCAGCATCATTCACACTCTCTTTTTTCGTGTTGTTGCAGGACCAATGGAGAGTACAGCAACCGTACAATTCCTGTTCACTATTGGTATTTTTGGGATTTTCTTTTATAATAAAGAATGGAACTTCAGATATCCTCAATCTCATATGAATTCCTGTTCACTATTGGTATTTTTGGGATTTTCTTTTATAATAAAGAATGGAACTTCAGATATCCTCAATCTCATATGAATTTTAAAGCATTTTAATATTGTATCATAATAAAGAATGGCACTTTAGATTTCCTTGATCTCATATGAACTTTAAAACATTTTAATATTGTATAAGGTTTTGACGATTCATTGTTTGGAAATCGATTGGGAGTATGTATATATTTGCTTCTTTTATTCTATATTTTTGTATACTCTTATACTAGTTGCTACTTCAAAAAAAAAAAATTCTAGTTGTCTAGAAATAATTTGTGTACTCTTGTGTATTCTTATACTAGTTGTCTAAAAATAATTTATAGACAAACTGTTTGTGAGGTAAATTGAAATGGAAACACCATGAAATGGAAATATTCACACATCTCTGCATCGGTCACACTCTTTTTTTCGTGTTGTTGCAGGACCAATGGAGAGTACAGTAACCTTGTAATTTTTGTTCACTATACTATTAGTATTTTTGGGATTTTCTTTTATATTAAAGCATGGCACTTCAGATATCCTCAATCTCATATGAAATTTAAATCATTTTAATATTGTATGAAAATCAAGAATGCCACTTCAGATTTCCTCGATGTCATATTGTATAAGCGTTTTGATGATTTTTTTGTTTGGAAATCGATTGGTAGTATGTATATATCTGCTTTTTTATTCTATATTTTTGTGTACTCTTATGCTAGTTGCCACTTCAAAAAAAAGTGAGTGTATTTCATCTGAAGTTTAAATTATTCTCATTAACGCTTTCAATAATATTTCATGAAATATGTCATTAATTTATACATATATTATATGTTTCTTTGAATCTTTATAAATATATATACCTTTCATTCTCAATGTATTAGTTACTTAAATTTATATAAATTGATTATATCTGATTTTAAAATATAATACTTATTTAAATCTTTATAAATTGATTTTAAAATATTTATATAGTAGGAAAATAATTTTTTATTATTAAAATTATTTTATATTTAATATAAAATTTAAAAATTTTGTTTTTTTGGAGAAGATTTATATTTCTTTTATGTTCAATTTTAAATTGACATATATTTTTATAATAAAATTAAATGTTGATCAAATAAAAATACAATACCTATTCTAATTAAAAAAAATAAAAAAACAAAAATAGTACTCAAATATAATTAAGTATTATAAAACATATTTCATTAAATTTTGAATAAATTTAAACTAATTTTAATTATTATTCAACATATTTTATAGTTTGAATAAGCTTAATGTTCAAAACCAGAATAATAAAATAGATATGCCTTAGAATTAGAAATCAATAATAATATCTTTAATATTATTATATTAAAATTTTAAATTATATAATTATTATTTTATTTCTAATATTTAATTATATAATATTGCCGCTTCCTATCAAGAGTTTCTTGTAAATTTTGGAGAAACTTTTAGCCGTCCCGTACCCAAATTCCCATCGTTATCTCATTCCAGAAACTTGTGCAGCATAGGTGTTATGCCTTCAATCTATTCATTAGATATGCTTTATAGACGCATCCCGCATTTGTTATATGATTATTAGTTGAGAAATTGGTGGCATGCCTTCAATTTGTTCATTAAATATGCTTTATAGATGCGTCGCATATATACATTAAACACATTTGTTACATGGTTATGTGAATAGGTTCAATCTAATGATTACGTAAGAGCATCTGAATCAAATCGTGTTCGCATTATCAGGTGATGTGGGAGAAAGAGATCATGTGCAGGTCACTGGAATGGAAAAATCTCTATTATTTATAAAAGCTAAAATGAAAGAACTTTGTTTGCTTAAAAATGTTTAAAGTGAATGAATGTGCACCTACAAAAATGGAAGTTCAAAATGTGTTTTAACGACTTTGGTGATTTGGAATAAGAAAGAAGTAATTTTTTTTTTAAATTAATAATATTTATCAATATATTTGGTTCTAATTATTTGATAGTGGTTATTAGTAATTTGAAGGGCTTGTTTCTAATATAAATAAATGGAAAATTGTTTCATTTTATTGACTATAATTAGTGTATAACTATTTTAATTATTGATTTCATTTAATTATTGATTTAGAGAATTAATTGTTTTGTTTTTGAGGTGTAAAATTTGAGAAAATGTTTGTATTTTGAAATACCAATGTTTAATACTTGATAGATCTGATTAATACATATATTTCTCTAAATTAAAAATAAAAATATGTATTAAAATAGTGAGATTATTTGAAATGTTTTAACCATACTTTTTTTCAATTATTTTATATAATGTATGCATAGATTTTTTTTATAAACTATATGTAATATATACATAATTAATATTGGAATTTTTTATTTAGCATAAGCAATGAAACATTTTATTTTCAAACTACATTGTACATAATAAAATATTTCTATGTTATTAACATATTTTTAAATATATCTTAATATTATATAATTCTCAATATTGAATTTTTTTCATTTCTAACTTACATTGAATTTTTTTATTATTAAAAATATTTTAAATCAGACATATTAATTTATTTAAGCTATATATTCAAATATTTTTAAATAAATAAAAATTAAACATTTTTTATACACAAAGAAGAAAATATAATATTTTTATTTTTATTTTTATTTTTAATCACTTTATTTTTCTCTAAAATTGTTATATTTATTTATGCCTGAGAGTGAGAGAAAGATTTTTATCTCCTTTATATTGGGTTGTAATCTCAACTAAGTGAGATAAATAAAACTAACCAAACTTGTATAGTCATTATTAATTTTTATTATAGTAGGGTTTATATTTTTATGTGTTAGGTTATGTGAGTCTTGAGATGACTAACACACTTGACTTGTTTCTTGAGTATCCAGGACCCAAGGGTATATAAGCTATCAAAATCACCATCGATCACAACTGGACTGGGTCACACCAACCTTTGGCATGACTAGTTTTTTCGTCACAAATTTTCCAATCAGTGGCCTTTACACCATGAAGTGCCTTAAGAGAACACCTTGTCATCATCTATTATCCTCCATATTTATATTTAGAGAATATTTTATTTTTATATTAGAGAGATAAGATTCAAGTAGAGGTTGAACATGAAGAGAATAACACATCACCCTCATATCAGGTTGTAGAATATACCCCTTAGTGCAATAAATAATTATACATTTTTATTTAAAAAAAGTGTTAATTAAAATATTACATTTCAATCAAATATATTCTTACTACATAAATCAATAAATCCAAAATATCACCTTAATTTTCATAAATATGTCTACAAAATATCACCTTGACGCTTACAAAGCATAGATTCAAATATTCAAATATCATATGCTGCATTTTTTTAATATGTTTTTAGCATAACTAGTACAGTCATATAAAGTAAATGGATGGAAAATTACAATAGGCATCAATTCATAATAAGCATCAAAACAATTACTTCACGTACATCTTAAGTTGTTAAAATTTTAAAAATCATAAAATTTAATTAAATTATTACTTTATTTAAAATTATAGGGTGCTTGGATGAAGCTCGTTTACATTTTTTTGGAAAATATGAGGGCTTTTGCGTGAAGAAAAGCAACATGATCGATTGTTTTTTAAGCGCTTTATGGAGCAATATTTTAGCCCTCCATCGAGTTATATGAGGGCTTAAATATTTCTCCATCGAGCAATAAAACAAACCCTCGATCATCTGAAATTATCTAGGAGCTCAATAGAACATTTTTTAGAACATTTTTTTTTCAACTTTCCTGCTAATAGAGCTTGAGAGTGGTTTACTAAATAAGAAGCTTGATTGAGACCTTGTTTAGCAATGTCAAAACCTTGATCGAGGGTTCTATAAAACCTTGTTTGGGTTATATCAAATTTTACCTTAGCCCTCTATTGAGCTTTTTAAGTTCTCCATCAAGTTGTTGAGGGCCTAAAATACAGATTTTTAGCATCCCATATATAGATTTCTCTACAACAGCGTTTTGTAGCATGATGAACATAAGGTAATATTTTTCTTTAGACGTCAGAGTCAATCATGTTGGATTCATGAAGGAATCCTCTATCCAATGAATCTTCTATCCAATGGAATATGACTTTGGCATTTTCTAATTCATATGATATTTTTTATCAAATTTATTTAAAATGTTATGCTTGAAATTTTTTTGGACATTTTCAAAGTGGCTTAATGAAAAATCAATAACATAAAATATACAAAATTTCAAAAAATACCACCATTTTCATTTACTAGTATTCTTAGAAAAGGTGCTCTTGCTTTTTGAATTTATTTAAATAGTAGAAAAAAAATGTATGTGACTGCATGAATCTAAAAAATAAAATTCAAATATTAATTTATAACTTCAAAAACTAATAAAAAAATACAAATTTCCAAAAAAATTAAAATTTCAATATGCCTGACTTATTTCTCTTTGTAGAATATGCGGAGATGTGCTAAAAAATGCAAGGACACGGATTTAATTTAATAGGAAATTGATAGATTTTATGAAACTATTTTTTTTTGCTAAAATATATCATTAAGAAAATAATATATTTCCCTCCAAATTATACTTTTACTCCAAACCAAATTTTACAAAGCTTATATAAATCTGGAAGGCTTCAATTTTATAAAAGAGTAAATTTTTGAAATTTCATCTAAAAGTGTAACCCATCTTCAAATTTTCACCCAATACTAATAGTAATAGAATTAACATATAAGTTAGTCATATATACATTAAAAAAACATGTAATAATATTCTTAACCATGAAGGTTTATTCTCACTTTATTATGGAGATTCTTAATTTATAAATAAACTTTGTTAGAATACCATGGGTCCATAATATGGCTTATCAATACCACATCCCTAAAAAACCATAACTCATTTCTCATTTCACATGACACTTGTGCATATGAAATTTTATTTTTAATCAATTAATTTAATGAGAGATTGAAAAATGCATAACCACTTTGAAGTTAAATCTAAACCTTTGATTTGTGTATATTGGTAAGAATATTTTAGAATATTCTATGGAGGATAAATCTCCACCATATGCTTAATAATTATTGACAATTATAAGACTTATTCCAAAATAGACATCCCTATCAATATAATTAATAAAATAATTAAAAATATATATTATTGTAATGTATAGATATACAACCTCAAATCTATGAATGAATTAATCATTCAAACTAGAAATTTATCTTTCTATTTCTTTTTAATCATTATTTAATGGAATATTTAATTGATTGTAAAAATAATCCAAAGGGTTGGATTCAATGGTGGAAATTGAGGAGTTTTTCACCATTATGAAAGGTTCAATTTCCCTGAGGGCTTCCTTGGAGACATGGTGGAACCTTGAGGCAATGCTAGAATTTTTTACAACAAGGCAAGGTTCAATTCCCATGAGAGCTTCTTTGGATCCATGGGGGCACCATAAATGGGTTCATGAACCATGCATACGCAAGTGGATAAAATCTCACTCCCATGTCCTCTTTTAATAAAGAGTGGAAAGATCTTAGCTTGTGTGGATTTTAGTTGAGGCATGAAGACTAAAAAGATCTTAGCTTGTGTGGGTTTTCGTGGAGCCATAAAGGCACCTTCAAAGCCCACCCCCTGTCAATTTTTAATAAAGAGTCAAAAGATCTTAGCTTGAGTGGTTTGTGGTATTTATGATATAGTTGTATCTGGTGTAATATGTGGTGTAAGTTTGACAAATAAGTGGATCAAATCCCACAACCATTTGGTATAAGAAGCACACATAAGTAGATCTAATCCAACCCCATGTCCTCCTTTAATAAAAAGTGAAAGGATATCAACTTGAATAGGCTTCTTTCGAGCCACTGAGAAACTTCAAAGCCCACCCATATCTTACTTTAATAAAAATCCAAAAACCTTTGAGATTTATTAATAAAAATAAAAAAAACCTTAGCTTTAGTAGTTTTTGACATTTATTAAATAGTTGTATCAAGTTTAACCAATTCTCGCTTAAAAAATGATTACAAAAATAATAGAAGTTAACTCCAAATTTAGACGGCCCACGAACTTTCGAAATCAAGCTATTCATAAATATTTCATTTCATCTCTCTTCAAACCGAGAGTAGTTGATCCACAAAAATAGAATTCGTCATTATTGTAGCTAATAGTGAACCCACAACAAATAGCTAAGACATGAACGAATAATGAAGAAGTCGTGGGACGGCCGGAGAATGAGGGGATGAAATTGGAAATTTAGCAAATTTGCATAGATTGAAAAATTTGCATATATAATCAAATTAATAATGAATCACTAATTACTTGATCGTTATAGTGGTCTTGAAAAGGGACTAATAAATAGATCAACAATTATATAGGGCCTTTCTTAAATTCTTTTGTATGCTATAAATCATAAAACTATGTAATGTTTTATGCTGAATCAAATTAACATGTATAATTGAAAGGTGATATAACTTTGTTTAAAGATATTTTTTCAAATAAATCATAATTGTGTGTGAATGGGAGTAATAGACTCATGATTATTATATCGCTGTAGATCACTCATTACATTTAGATATTTTAATGGATTTAAGCTTTTCTCAAATGTTAACTCGTGGTTTTTATATAAACGTAAATGAATGATACGCTTAATACTATAATAATCAATATAATATTTACTAAAATGGAATATGGTTTATTTGGTTTTTATATAAACGTAAATCAATGATACGCTTAATACTATAATAATCAATATAATATTTACTAAAATGGAATATGGTTTATTGAATTTTAAAAATAAAATATTATTGAAAAGTTTTTTAAGTTTTATTTTTATGTTTGAAAAGTATTAAAAAAACATGTCGATATCTTCATAATTTTGTAGAGATAAAAAGTTTAAAAAGTTGGTAGTGTGAGAAATATTTTGAAATTTATATTTAATTTAAGTTTGACATTTTGAAGAGAAAAAAGAAAAAAAATGTGTTTCTCATCTTTAACCTTCTTAGCGTCATAAAGGTGTAAATATTTTGTCGTCCCATAGTATTTTTGGAATTGACCAATGAATAGTTTTACTATGAAGCTCTAGAATTTAGTTTTATGTTAGCAATGTTTATTTTCTTCTTTACACTATTCAAAACAGAGAGGTACTTTTGACTTTAAATATTTTGGTTCAGTATCTCCTTATAATATCTTAGTTTCCATTTTCCCTCTAACTCTTTATCACCCCACATTTTTTTCTTAAATATTTTTTTGTAAATTTTGTAGCACCTTACCATTTTCTATTTATCAAAAAAGAGAACAAGTTGCAACATATAAAAATTTGGTAGCCTCAACTTGCCCGAAGGAAACCAGGTCTGTTGGCCACCTTAAAGCGTTAAACGACATCCAGTACTGAAACATTTTCTTCCATCTACTAGCCGCTATATCCATTTTACTATGAAAAGCAAAGTATAACTGAAAACAGTATAAGTAAAAGCTAGCCGCAAAATTCATTGGAAACATAGAAAATCATGGTTTAACCGTCTGAAGAGTCAATAAGCGTCGAGTCTTTTGCAGTGGAGCCCTTCATGTCAACTTGCTGCATAGATTGAAGTTTCCGTTCAATTATTCCAATTCGATCTATAGCATGGTACTGAGATACTCTAAGCTCCTGAAGTTCTTTTTTAATTTCCCATAGAATTGAAACCACATTGGGATTTCCTTCATTTTCCTGTAAATTGAGCAAAGCCTTGGCCAACACACATTTGAGAGTCTAGGAAGTATGGATGGACTGGTGAAAAAGGCATAGTGTCCCTCTTGTATTCCCAGGGTCTGAAACGAAATCCATGGTATCCTCTTGTAATTCGATATCTTCTTCCTTCCTAGTACTTTCCTTTTCCTAGCCTTGGATTATATTACGAATCTGTAGTGGATTCTAGAGGAGTAAACATCGAAGAGATTCTCCATGACCTCTTTCTTCATTTTTCTGCCTCGCTTGCTGGGGTCGGCAGTGGTTTTGGAAGCTTCTGCTTCCCTTTTGCTTTAGGCTAATGTTTGACAGGTTGACCTTTAACCACTTTTATTTTTAGACAGACAAACACTGACAGCAATTGAGCTACACCTGTGAGAATTTTTAACAGGCCTGTATATGGGGAGAGAAAGTCAATAACAAAATGCATGGGAATTCTTATGGGACCCACATCTTCCATCGCAGTCGAAATGCCAGTGCAGATTTCCATGCACTTACTCATAAAGGTGGTAGAACCAGCTTGTTTAAAGACTAGGTAGAATGAAGAGGGAAGTGTGCCGCACACAATGTTTAATATCCCTACCAAACATGCCGCACACAAGGTTCAACACTACAGTAACGAAAACTGAGGTGACTAACTGACAGACACAGACCATTCCTCTCACATTTTGCAGAGGTGAGGTTTCTTGACTAACCCATTTACAGTGGACAGAGATGGGGTTACAGACTCAGGCCAGCTTATCTTGGCATGCCATGCAAGCAATCTCATAGGTTTGAGATACAATTTCATTATTAAATAGCCACAAAACGAAAGCATGAGAGTAATTTACCCAAGAACTCGGAATGACAACAAACAATATAGGTTATAAATTGTGTTTGAATTTGTTTTATCTTCTTTTGTAGATATTGCATCCCCAAATCTTTCCCCAACCTCTCATCCATACAAAAAAAGAACAAAGATAACTAGAATTTTAAAGAAAAGTATTATTTATCTTGTATTCAGAAATCTTTTAACGTGCAATTTTTTATAAGTAAATAATAAACTTTCTAACTTTCATTTATTCACTTTTCAATATTAAAATAATTTATAATTTTCACAATATTTATTTATATTACAGTGCTATTTGTTTAACCATGGTTTTATTAGAAATAATAAAATTATATAATTATTTTGAATTTTTTTGTTCAAAACATAGGATAATAATATGTTTTTTTTAATGTGATAAACAAAATATTTAAAAAATTATATATATATTTTTTAATTATAATTATATATCTAATCGTTGAATATTTTAATATGTGGTTTGTAAATGTTAAAGTGATATTTATATACAATATGCAAATCTTTAAGTTATATTTAAATTTATTAATTTATCTACAAACAAATATTTAATTAAAAATATAATATTTTATCTAATATATTTTTAAATAAAACATATTTTTCAATGTTTTTTTAACTAAAATTAAAATCAAATTTTCAAATTCATTAATTTATTATTTAAGAAATATATTTTTAAATTAAAACTAAAAATTTCTAGTAAATTTGCAAAGATATTTTGAAGAAATAGAATATTTGAGAAAATCATTTTGAAAAACTAAAACACTAAATACAAAAACTCTATTAGCAGAGTAAATAGTTGTTGCTTACTTGATAATGGAAAATTTTCATTGAAGCATTTGGTTATTCCTAAAATAGGATGATTGATGGAAAATTACGCAAGTAAATAGATAAATGACCATAGAAATTATACAATTCCTTATTTAATTCTTTGAGTATTAAGGAAATTGGTGATTAAGTATATTGGCATGTTGGGTAGGTAAAATTGTGAAGACAAAATGGATTGTTTTTCACATTGTTGTTTTTACCAGTCGAGTTAATGCAACTCAAAGGACAACTTCAAATAGATAGACAAAAAAGAAAGCAAGTATGGATTTCCCGTGAGAGGTTGGAGCCACTCATGAGTTTCCAAACAACTATTATAGATCTCATTGGCTTGCCCATGTGCAACGCTTCTCTTCTTGACGAAAGGACTGTTGTAGTAGAATCCATGTTGATTGAGGTAAGTTCCCATGATATGATGGTACTTAAGGTTGTTTTGAAGGATTTCAATTATAGTAATTATAAGGATGTTTGGAGTGTTCTGGACTAGCATCTTGGAACTAAAGGGGAGGTCTAGGATTAATTTGATTTCATCAAAAGTGCACATTCCAATGGTGTTAAGATTTTCATGGCCACATATTTTGGCTTTGATGATATTAAAGTATCACGGGGAGTTAAGAGCCTATATGGATTTTGGATCTACTAACAGGTTTGAGATTTTAATGACATTTGGAGGGCCTCATTTTTTTTTACTAGATACTTTGCGAGAGTATAAGAAAATCATGCATGGTGTGTGAGACTACTTCGCAAATTCCTTCTTCGATCATTGTTAGAAATATTTGCATTGACCAGGTCAAAGAATTTGGTGATGATGAATTATTCATAGTGCCAAGAAATATTGGTACTAAGGTTGATGTATTACACTGTTCAGAGTGTCGCATGGTCAAAAATGGTTTGATGGAGGTAGATAAAAATGGATGGATATTATTGGTTGGGATGAATAATGCTTGTTTATCCCAACCTCACAAAGAGACGCCTTCGGTGTAATAATAATTTCAATCTATTTCCTTGCTATAAGGGTTGATATTTTATTGAATCAACATCTAAATAAATAGGAAAATGTAGAATCATGGTTGGAAATTAAGGCTGACGTGGTACAATATTGGGTACCTAATTTATTTATTGTGCCTTCTTATTGAATATAGAAGAAATAAAAATATGCATGCATTGTATTAGATGGAGTAGGCTAATTACTCTAATTTTGGATTTATAGTGGATTAAAATCAATTAATTCACAATAAATAAAATAACTATAAATCACACTTATTCGTTGCCAAGGATATAACTTTGATCCACACCCTTTATTTTTTTCACCCTTTTCCTTTCTTCCCATAATTCCCATTCTAATTCTTTCTTTGTTATAGCTATGGAATTTTTTCTACCAAATATAGTAGAAGGGTTTGTCGAGGAGTGATGGTCAATTTCCCAAGTGATCGTTATTATAGTTTGAAAGAATCTTAGGAATATTCTTATATTTAACGTTAGTTAATCCATGCTTGAATATTAGGTACTTATCCATCACCATATTGTCAATAATGGAGATACGAACTCTTATGAGGAGGATAGGACATGACTTATTTCTTTTAATTTTACAGTGAAATAAAAATAAAAATAAAACTTTTAGATTTGTTTTATCTTTCTCTATAATACTATTGCAACCTTAATCTTTATACACATTTAGGAAATAAGTATGATGAAAATCACAGAATAAGGATGTTATTTTTCCACACTCAAAAGTCCATTTATTTGTATTGTTTTCAACACCAAATTAGAATTCCCATCTTTTATCATCTTTTGTTTAATACTATAATTTTAATTAAATTTGTGTTAAAGACATATTTTAAAATATTTAAATGAATTAATTTTCTCTAAATTTTATCAATATGTAAATAAAATAGCATAAATAAATATTTTAACTTAGACATTTGTAATATTTATTTTTTATTTATGTTTTAAAGAAAAGTCTTTTGAAAATGACGACTTAGTAAGAAAAATAAACAAATTATACATTTTTTTTTACACAATAAAAAAATTGATCAAATTTTTTGGAGATAAAAAACCTCTATCATTAGTATCCTCTAAAACTACTTTTGTTTGGTTAAGCGCTTGTTTTCCTTAGGAAAGATTGTGATATCCTTCATTGAATTTCACTTATTCTTCTTCTATACCTGAGTGTTGAATAACACCAAAAATCCATAAAACCCACACCATTTCCATCCCCATCATTCTCCTCTTTCAGAAAACTAATTTAATATTTAAACACCCAAGTAAATCAATATTATGACTTGGTTATTGAAATTAACACAACATTACACTTAGATGGATACCATTATCATGTTGATGTTTAAATTGAAAGTAATATAAAAAATATTAATTTATATCTTACTATAAATTTATTTTAACCATTATCATTTATGTTAATGGTATTAAGACTTACGCACACCAAATTACTGTGTTGGTGCTAAATATTTCAAAGTTCAAAGTGTGTGAACTAATATATAGGCTTTTCAGCTCATTAAATTTAATATCATTCACAACTTAAATATAGAATGCATAGTTTACATTTGAAATAAGTTTGATATTTACTTTATATAATTTTATCACTAATTTGTTTCAAATAAAATAACTTACAAGAATTAAAACATAAAAAAATACTTGAAATTTTTTATAAAATTCTATTTAGAAATAATAAATATGATAAAGCGTATTATGATACTCATTCTATCTCTTTTAATTTTTGAATAGATAAATAAATTATACATATAGGCTATTTTTTAAATTTTAAATAAATAAATAAATTTTATATATATATAAGATTTAGGGTTTTCTATTTTAGATAGACTTGATGAAACTTTTTAATTTAAAGCAATTGTATGGTTTGATTAAACATCCTTTCTTAACAAATAGATCCCGTAAGGATGATATTTATAATAAAGTTGTATAGATTATCTCACTAAGAGAATGTATTAAAATTTGATTTCCTATTGTAATCAAACTAGTCAATGGAGGCCTATGATGTGGAAAAACGAATATACATTCTTCGTCAAAGGGAATACACGTGGTTTGTGAAAGGGAAAATTTGATTGTTTTTTATTGTAATGAAAGACGACGGTTGAAGTTTATGAGGGCCTATAGTGGAGGAAAATGAACAGACATTGCTTGTCAAATGTTTTTGATATTTTTGATAAGATGTGTTAAAATTGATTGAATGCTTTGTATTTAAAATGAATGGATGCGTGGAATGAGGCACCATGACTAGATTGAGATGCATGAAAGGGACGTTGTAGCTTTCAATTAAGTGTTTGTGTCGAATAAATATAGTATGCTATTATGACACATATTTCAAGGTTTAACCAAGCGTATTAAAATATGTCGTAAAGGAAAATAGAAATTTAAATTTAGCAATTGAATTTTTTTCAAACGATATATTCCATACATAGCTACTATTACTCACTAAGAAAAATAGAGTGAATCTCCTTTAGAACCAAAAAACTGTCTCTTTCTTGGTGGATACATAGATGTCATATTCTAGCAATAATTGCGACAAATCGTGTTATTAAATCATAGAGGCTCTCATGGTACTACTCTGCAATTTCAAACAAATTGTTCCCACATGAACCTAGGTTTCTAATTAGGACCAACTTCAAAATTCCTGCTACTAAACTCTCTCAAATATTTTAATGTCTCGTCTAGTACTAAGAGAAGCCCCCATAGTCTCAAAACCTGCAACCGAAACCTTGATTGTGGATAGGGTTAATTTGTACCTATTGAATAGAATCATCAATTTATAAGTTGAATGGGCCTAATAAACAATACTCTAGAATTATGTTATGTCTTCATACCTTGAGTCAATCCTATCCACTGCAAAAATTTCAAGATTTAAGTAAGAAGTATGTAGATGCTTGTGATGGTTTTCATTTTTCTTTAAAGATGTTCAAGGCACTTGTGTATGGAAGCAATGACATTTCCTATTGGAAAAAAGCAATTGGAAAAACTTGTAAAGATACTTTTGGGTGAGATACAAGAAAGGCTTTGAATTAGTTATGATGCAATCGATGAAGAAGAAAATAAAAAAATTGGACATTGCATGTTTTCTAGTGGGAGAAAATAAGCATACAACCACTAAAATATTCGATGGGTCAAATTGGGTAGGCGAGCCGGGGTTTAGAAATCTATAAAAAAAAGTGTCTAGTGGAAGTGGTGGAATGAGACACTTGGATGGATATTCGTATCTCTATTCGAATGAGACTGAGGAAGACACATATGCATGACCACTTGAGATATGGGAAGATAGGTTGTCGTGTATTCGTCCCCTTATCGTCTTTTTCATTGGACAAAGCATCTCATTGATGATTCAATTTGGAATAAATCTACACGTAGTCCATATTTCAATCCTTTATATAATATACAAATTTCAATTGTTTAGTTTTTGATCTTTCTTAAGAAAAAACATGTAGTAGTTATCATTTTTCTAGAATCAACAAGTACTAATAATTGTGATTGATATTAGAATGGTTCTCATTGAATATCATGAATATGATTAATTCTATAGTATTCATATGAGGAATTTACAACTTATTGATACAGAAGGTTTTCTCTCAGAACACATTCTAAGGAGAGTGTGGTTTCCAAATTTTAGATGGATTTTCCATAAAGAGTGTATATACTCTTCCCTGCCTTTCTAGATTCCAATGAAAATTTTCAAGGTTCTTCAAGTGTCTAGTGGCACATTAGAAACATGGTGGCGATAGAAAAATAACACATTAGAAACATTGTGGCAACATGAATAACAGAAAAATTGAAATTTTTGTGTTTTTTTTTAGGGACTATTAATGCCACTAGTCTTTATGCGTTTAGTGGTAAATTGAAATTTGTTGCAACGAATGTTTAGGGTAAAATGAATTTTGTTTTGTAAAATTTTGTGTGTTTAGTGACTATTAATTTTCAATGGTTGTGTGTTTAGTGGCTATTAATATCACCATTATGTTTGTGTTTTGTAATTGTCGGTATGTTTGGAGGAGTTGTTAATATATTCAGTACGCAACTGAAGAGCATTCATGGGATGCCCCAACTTACAAAGATTCAACGAATATCAATTTCAGGTTGTGTTGAGTTAAAAGAGTTTCCTACTATTGAGACACTGTTATGTTTAGAGGAGTTGCAGATATTCAAATTTGTGAAGGTAAAAAGCATACCGGTGTTGGCACAACCAATATATATTTGACACCTAAATTTTAATGGTTGCTCTAAGTTAAAATAACTACCAAGTATGGAAACACATGTATCTTTGGAGGAGTTGCGAGCATGGATTTGTGTGAAGTTACACATCCTCAGGGGTTTGGAGCTTATAACAAATATTTAACTATTAGATGTTGTTGACTACTTAGAGTTAGGAGAGTCAGAGAATCCCAGAATGCAAGAAATGGTACCTTTGGATGAATTGTGGGAAAAAAAGGTGTGTGAAGATGAAAATCACAAGGAATTTGGACCATGCAACAAATATTCTAAAGCTAAGTGTTAATGGGTGCTCCGAGTTAGGGAAACTATTGACTATGGATTGGGCAACAAAGCTTCAACTATTATACGTTAGTGGGTGATCTAAGTTAAAAGATTTTCCAAGTACATAAACATTGGTATATATGGAGGAGTTGTGAGAAAAAATATGCATTACGCTGAAGAGGATGAGAGGGTTGGAGCTTACCAAAAATATTCCTAGCCTTTATGTTAATGAGAGCTCTGAGTTAGAAGAGTTTCCAAGTATCAAAACATTGGTATCTCTAAAATATTTGTAGGCAAGAAAATTTGTGAAGCTCAAGAGCATCAAGGGGTTGGAGAATTTGACAAAGCTTCAGAAGAAAAGTGTTAATTGGTGCTCTTAGTTAGAAGATGTTCTACATATGGAGACATTGGTATCCTTGGAAGAGCTATGTGATTCATGGGTGTGTGAAGCTAAAAAGTATCAAGGGTTTGGTGCCTACAACAAAGCTTTAGAAAATAAATGTCAATATGTTATTTGAGTATAGTCTAATGGATTCTATAGAACATACCTTCAGCTCGCTTCGGTCTCGGGGTCAAATATTGGCATGAATAGTTCCCGTTAGCGAGTTTTGATCCTCCGACAAAGCTTCATAATTTAAGTGTTAATGGGTGCTCTGAGTATATCCTGATGGAGTTTTTAAAACTTAGCTTTGAATTGCATTGGTCTCAGGGTCGATTGTCGGCATGAAAATTTCTTGTCTTAAAGTATATGAAGTGACATTTTCCCAACCTAATCTTCTTCCACATTTAAAATTTTAACGGGACAGAGGTGGAAAAAAATAGAGCAGTAGGATTGGTTGCGCTAAACAGTGTCTACCCAACCCAATCCCACAGACAAAACACCTCTAGTGTAATTAAAAATAAGCCTTTAAAACTCAATTTTTCATAGTTTCATTTTTTTCCTTTGAAGTCATAAATATGATTAAAATCCCACCTCGTTAGACATTTAATAATATATACATGTAGCATTGATTTCCAACAATTCCAAAGTATTGGCGATAGTCTAATTGTGACTTAAGTGTGTCATAACTACTTCTTTTAACATAAATATTTCATTTTTGGAAGGAGCATGTACTTGTACATCTCAACTGTCTCTTATGTGATGCTGAGATCCATTGAGTCCGCCCATAAATGGAATTTGATGGGAAAATTTCCCATCATGTTGTGATTTTCGCAGCAAATACAAGTAAAAAATTTCTCAGACAGTAAATGTCGTTTGTTAAAATGAACAAAATGGGAATTAGAGTTATAGAAACTATCAAATTTGACGAGTGTTTAAAATTTGAAATTTCTACCATGATTCCACAAAACTACATATATCACTATGCACATGGTATATTCTTGCATTTAACCGAAAACTGACCACGTTATCTATATATATCAATTGGAATGTTTTATGCATTTAATGATATTTAATTTCTTATAGATTTGAGGCTTTTGCAATTAGTATTTTGTGTAGAGATGTTTTCCGGATCAATCACATCTATTATTGATAAATTCGATGTTTCTAACCAAGCCACCATGGTCCATCTTTAGGAAATGATCCATGGGTAAGACTAATCTCACAAGTAAGGTATAAATATGCGAGAGAGAGATGATGAACGGTAGGGAGAGGCCAACCAAAAAGGTCTACAAATCAAATAGATTAATAAATTGAATAAAAGTATATTAATTAATTAATTATAGAGATTTATATATATAGTAATAGTTTTCTTTATAAAAATTCTTTATTGTAATGGATTCAAAAATAATTTAATTTTAACTTAGTTTACAATTTTTATTTATTTAAATTTTTAAAAAGTTAAATATTCCAATCCTAATTATTAAGTTTATCAATATATTAAAAAGGTGATCTAATAAGTGATAAAAATTATTTATAATGATAAAGCCTGATGAGAAATGAAAATGATGTATGAATATACACTAAAGTAATGTTTAATTTATTAATTATTTTATTGATTAGTTTATTTATAGCATGATATTAAAGGATAAATCAATTATAATTAATATGTGATGGAAAATATTATTATTCATATTTAATGGACAGTGGAGTATTATATTAATTAAGGAATTTATTAGAAATTAATGAAATGAAGAAAATTATATTAAGGGAAAACTAAGGATAAGTTATTTTTAATTTATGATATGATTAAGGTTAAAGGATATTTAAGAAGGAAAAGTTATAAGAGATGGTATAAAGGAAAGGATAATTACGGGATTAATTTAATGAAAATGGGTATTAATAATGTTTTTTCAAGGTTGATGAATTAAAAATTAATGGAGTTCCAAGCCAAAGAGGGAGAGGGAGGGAGGAATGATAGAAAAATAGGATGGACATAAGAAATATGAAAAGGGTGTGGGGGGAGGATATTAGAGGAGGTCAAGGGTAGGGAGAAGAGCATGATTAAGAAATCAGGATGAATGATAAAAGACAGGGAAGGGAGCGAATTAGGTATGGGTATCAATGTTGTTTAAGGTCGAAATCCAATTATTGCTTATTTTCCATCCATCATCACGGTTAATGTTTTCAGGGTGCTTACCAATTTCAATTGCTTCCATAAATTTTCTGACATGATAGTGGTCAATTTTGGCCACTACCCGAGAGTTTTCAATAAAAACATGATGATTGGTTTTGATATAATGTTGAGCCAAAGCTCATGTTTTGAGGCGGTTATGTTTAATATCAACAATATATTCTTGAATTTTGGTTAAGATAGATCGACCGGTTTCCCCAATGTACAGTTTACCACATGAACAAGGAATTAAGTAAACCCCTTTATGGCATCTAGGGTCAATCGGATCTTTGACAGATTTGAGACACTTACTGATGGTATTCATAGGTTTAAAAGACGTTTTTATGTTGATTATTTTTAGAATGTGAGATATTTAATCCGTGATGCCTGATATGTAGGGTAGGTGAACATTGCTCGTTACATCATCCATTTTTAGTTTATTTGTGGCACAATTTTTAGCTTTATTAAAGGCTTTGATTATTTGGTTTCTCTTATAACCATTCTTTTCAAATACTCCCATGAGATGGTTTTCTTCTTGTTCATAGTGATAATGATCTGACATGCGCATAGCTCTAGTTGCTAATGTGTTGAGAACCCCAAGTTTATGAGTTGGATGATGATGGGAGTTGGCATGCAGGTATTGTTCATTGTGGGTTTTCTTTCGATAGACCTAGTGTGAAATAGAGCCATCATGGTTCCTAGTGATGAGGATGTCAAGAAATGGGAGATTGTTATTATTTTCAATCTCCATGGTAAAGTTGATAAAATCAGAGAGACTATTCAAGTGTTTTAAGAAAATGTCCAATTTTTCTTTTCCATGTGGCAAGATAATGAAGGTATCATCCACGTATCTTTTCCAAAGCTTTGGTTTAAGAGGGGTCGATTTAATAGCTTTGTCTTCAAAATATTGCATGAAGATATTAGAAATGATAAGGGATAAAGGGGATCCCATAGCAACCCCACAAATTTGTTCATAAACTTCATCTTTGAAACTAAAAAAGGTAGATTTGAGACAAATTTCTATTAAGCTCATTGTTTGCTGATCAACGATCTTGTGAACCACCTGCATGGCTTCATCAATGAGAATGTTGGTGTAAAGATATTTCACATCAAAGCTAAGAAGGATGTCATTTTTATCTAAGTGTACTTGTTTGATTTCATTAATGAAATGAGAGGAATATTTAACAAAGGGTTATGTGTTACCAACTAAGGGCTTGAGCTTTTTGGCGAGGTGTTTTACAAGATGGTAAGTGGGACCTCCAATGGTGTTAACAATGGGTCTTATGGGAGGACCATCCTTGTGTATCTTAGGGGCTTCATAGATGCCGGGGGTCAAGGGGTTATTTTCTAAAATATTTTTGATATTAGGTACACTGCAATAATTTAGTAGGTTTTGAACATTTTTAGAGATTCTTTTTATAGGGGTTTTTTTTTAATTTAACGTAACAACCCGAGTTATTAAGGTGGTCTAGCATCTTGTTATCATAATATTTAGAGTTCATGATGTTGTTACTCCACCTTTGTCTACTTTTAGGACATCAATATTAGGGTTTTGAGTTAAATATTTGAGAGGAGTGAATTCTTGTTTGGAAATATTTCTTCTGGGAGGTTTGGATTTTATCAGTATGATGGAGCAGTCTTGTCTGATGATCTCTTTTATGTTTTCTGGGAGATCCTTGATACCATATTCAATGCTACAAAGGATATTCTTTGGGAATGTTGTGAGGGGAAGTGGCATAATTAGCCCTTTTTCAAGAAGTTTTAGAGTGGGTTATTCAATGAGCATGCTGGACAGATTTATAACTCTGTTGTTGATGGGAGGGGAGGCCAGGCTACTGAGCGTCGTCTCTTTCTCATGCTCGGGTTGAGATTTAAAAATATTGTCCTTTGGATTCTTAGTTACTTCCAACAAAACAGTCTCAGACACAATGCCAGAATTATCCCGTTCTTCCTCGGTGTTGACAAGATTACTATCACTCAATGTATCATCGTGAGGTATCATAATACTAGAATCGGTGTTGGAAGCAAAAAAGTTCAGTCCAAATACACACTATTTCATATGTCCAACTTTGATTTCATCGACAACAGGTTTAATCTCATATTTATCGGTATTTGTTGGTTGAACCTTCCTCGTAGCATATTGAGGCAGCATGACCTATGAACCTGGCTTCGTATTGCTGGAAGATAACGCAGAAACACAGTGTTCATCGTGTTCCACCATGATTACGACCGGTTTGACTACGAGCTCGAGGAGCGTGGATTGTGCAATGTGATCTTCTTCATCGCTGCTTGTTGGTTGCAGAAACCTCATAATGGAATTTCATGACTAAATTGTGGTTAAAATTTATTTTCACATTTTTAAATAAAATGGTACACACCTACACTAAAGTTACATAGATTATTATGAAATTCTTAGCAGACTTTTAAGGTCACTTATTTTGTTTAAATAATAAAACTAAAAATAAAATTCACATTTATTCAAATATATTAATCGTAGTTACGTAGATTACGTAGGTTTATGGAATGGTTCGAAACACTCCTTAAACTCATTTTTTTCATCATTTTTAAGTTTTTGGTAGCTTTAATCCATCTTATAGTCCCTTTTGAAATATCTCCGAAGATAGACACATTGCATCATTGATCTACAATAAAATTATTTAGCTAATTGTGCATAAGGTATTGATATAAGGGGCTATGCAACTTGGATGATTTGGGCATGGCGACCATTTTTTATGGAAAATGATTGGCTTATATATGAAGGAATGAAGTATCAAGGTTGAGGTTTTTTTGTTGAATCATTTTTTGTCCCAATGCAACCCCTTTCGAGGTTTGTTCCTTTATTTGGGATGTGGCCTACCTCCTGTTTTATGCTTTCTATTTGCACAGACAGGCTTAGTATTTTTTCTTAACATCATGTTTTTTATTTTCACATAGAGAAGTGTGCTCTAGGAAGTCCTCCAGGTGGCACTCAAGGCTTTTATGATCATACACATGCATGTGAGGGCACCATATGCCAATATATTTATTTTCCTTCTCTTTCTCACCTTTGGGATTCAAAGCGCAAGCTATGTCGAACTCCAAAATTTGTTTACGTTCAAAGAGAAGTTGATGCTCACACTAGGATGTGACATTGATACCAGTAAGGTTCAAAGCTTCTCGTCTTAGGACCTAATAGGGAATTTCTACTAAATTTCTTTGTCAAAGGATCAGATTCAGTCTTAGGTATCTACTCACTAGAAACCCCTGATCGAGTACACCTCTACCATAAGTTTCTCATAAACCCATTTCATCGATGAACAGGATGTGTATTCAATTCTTCAAAAATACTTGGTCATCATTCGGGGATATGTATGGCTTCAAAGATGTCATACAGGGTTTAATCCGATCATGAGAAGCTAAACACTCAATACCTTTGGGTCAAGTTAGGTAGGTTCCCTCTCGAACCATGGACTCGACAGATAGTTATAAAATTCTTGGACTACATAGGTACTCCCACTCAAAATTTGAGTAAAATGTAAGGAAGATAAGTTGAAAATACAACTTGAAAAAGCAGTTTTATTATTTTATTTTATTTTAATCTTTTTACTTTTTAACCCCAAAAATGGTGAATCATCCCCCATGCTTGATATCATCATATTAAATATTGTTGGTTCTTATAAAGTTTATTTTGGCTGCACGTTTTTCTTAAGAGGCCCATTTTAGACCTCAAATGTTCTCTAATGAAGAATATTATCTAGAAGATAGTATTATCTTGAAACCCTAAGTGTTTATCATTTTCTTATAATTTACCTTCTAAAATGTTTACCTCAACCTCCAATCTTTGGCACTTCTTTTTCATACCTTCTTCGACCCTTCTTACTTCTTGTACTTGTTCATTTAATTTTAAAATCTCTTTTTTCAGCCCATTTTCTTGTTCTTCAAATGTTTGTAGAAGTTATTCATTCCTCTTATTTGATTTTTCTAGATCTTATTTGAGAGAGATGATTTCTTCTTCAAGTCCTTCATTGTGAATGGTTACTTCATCATGCATCCTTTAACACTGATCTATCAGTTATTTTTGTATTTTCTCAATTGACTTTCTTTCTTGTAACTGATTATTCAATCTAGTAATCATATCTTTGTAGATACATTCTCTTTCATTAAATATAATTTTTTGATCTTCAACTTCATTTTTGAGTTTATAAATTTCTTCTTCTAGACCCATAATATTGCGTTCACTTTCATACTCACTATCTTCAATATTGCATGAACAAGGCATTGGATCACAAGAAAAACAATCACTACCTGTTTTATCTTCTTCATTTATTACTGAACATGTTTTCTAAGTTGTATTCTTCCTTTGAGTAGACTTCCTCTTTTGCTTTCATTTAGGAAGCTAGAGTATGCCCAAAGAACTTATAATTCATTTAAATATTCAATAAATTTACTTAGACCAATGCATTAATGATTCATCAGACATTTAGTAAGTAGTAAACATGTGCAGTAATAACAGAACAAATCATCACACATAAGTAACATACATGAACACTAAGATTTAAGGTGGAAGCCCAATGTGGGAGAAAACCACCGCTTTATTTTCTGTGTCTTCCATATTTATTATATATAAAACTTTTTACAATATTGTATTGGTGTAGAATCATATGATCATGAAAGCACCCATGTGCAAAAGGATGCAACCTTCACTCGTTCTCCTACTACTATTAGAAGGGAGCTCCAACCCCCTGATCGCGTTTACTAGCCACCACTGGAAGGAAGATTCGACCACCTAATCTCATTTATCATCCACTATTGGAAGGGAGATACAACCACCTGATCTGATCACTAGCTCCTACTGGTAGGAAGCTTTGACTTCCTCACTGAAGGCTCCAACCCTCAGCTCCACCACGAACCATGTTTTGTAAATTTATAGACTGGATCTACTGACTTCAACACATCACAACTTGGAGGCATATTTTCATCACATAATCCATGTTGAACCCTTTAATGTTAAAATGTGAAGTTTGGTTACACTTTTTTCCCTTTTTTGAGAAAAAAATATCATTTTTTTTTCGTTCTTCAACTTTCTACATGCCAAAAAAAAATTTCTGTTTAAAATTTCATTTTATGATCAAAATAAAAGTTGTCAGAAATTTTATTAGCTTTTTATTACTTACCTTTTGGAATTTTTTTATACACATTTTTTATGTCAACTTAACATTACTTTGATTTTGTGTTCTTTAACAATCAAAGGATTCATTAAAATTCATGTTCAAATTTGTTGGTGTGTTCTTTGAAAGCTTTGTGTTTTTGAGAAACAAAATGTGTTACAAAAATCTAGATAGAGTCTACTTCATTTTCGGTATATTTATGAAACTAACTAATGCATATCATAACTACTAGAATTTTTTGAACTTATCGAATATGAAAAGACTACATATTTTGAATATGTTTCGGCTTGCACAAAATTTTTCAACATATAAGTTATAAACTAAAAGTCTAAAAACTGCCCATTACAAACAATGGACAAATGTAATGCACCATAATTTTTTCAATTTTTTTATAGTGTATTTTGGAAGATACAGAATATTGATTTCACTGAATCATAATGACCTTCAGAAATTGTTTGCACCTGTTATATTACAAAAATAATTAAAATAAATGTGTTCAGAGCTCGGCTCTGCGTAATTGCAAGTGTGTTAGTTCGGCTAAACTTTTAAAAAAAAATCGGCCGAATTGGTTTTTGTCCAGACAGCTCGTCAAGTATAACGACACAAAAGTTCAACCGAAGTTTTTACAAAAGTTCGGTCGACTTTTAATTGACTTTACATCGGCTAGAAAATTCAACAAAGCCCCTCCAAAAAAACCATTTCATGGCAATATAAATAAGCGTAAACAGATTCACTATTTTCGCATAATTTCGCACATTTCTTCATTTGGTCTGATTTTGCAAAGGACTTTTTTTGGGCTTAATTTTAAAAGGACTCTTTTTGTCTTAACATTAAAGGGAAATTTTTTTGCAGGTATGTGATACATTTTTTTGGATGCTTTTTTAGCTCAATTTTCAAAGGAAATTATTTTGAAGGTATTTTTTTTAGAGGTTTTGGGCTTAATTTTAAAAGGAAACTTTTTTGGAGGTATTTTGTTTTTAGAGGATTTTGGGCTTAATTTTCAAAAGATATTTTTTGGATTTTTTTGGGCTTAATTTCGAAAGGACCCTTTCTAGGCTTAATATTAAAAGGACATTTTTGGAGGTATTTTTTAAAGTGATATTTTTTTTAGAGGCTTTTTGGGCTTAATTTTCAAAGGACATTGTTTGGAGGTATTTTGTTTTAAGAGATATTTTTTTAGAGGTTTTTGAACTTAATTTTCAAAGGAAATTTTTTGGGGGTATTTTTTAAAGTGACATTTTTTAAGAGGTTGGGCTTAATTTTCAATGGAAACTTTTTAGAGGTATTTTTTGAAGTGACATTTTTTTAGAGTACATGTTTTGGGTTGAAGTAAATCTTTTATAATGATTTTTTTAAATGAGTTTTTGTCTAACTTTTTAAATGAAAACCAAAGGATAAGAGGATCCTAGGGATCCAATGATGAAGGTAAGGTTTGTTCCCTTGATAGACCACTAAACATTTTTTTTCAGGACTTGGAAGGAAATATTTTGAGCTTCATTTCATTTTTAGAAGACATTTTTTTCTCATATTTTTTAAATTGTTTTGGATTGAAGTATATCTTTTATGCAAAATTTTTAAAATGAGTTTTTTTTAAATTAAATCTTTTGTGATGATTTTTTTAATTGAGTTTTTTTCTAAATTTTTTAAGGAAATTTTTTGAGTTTCATACTCAATTATCATGGGAAATCGAAGGAATTGCAAGAGAAAATATGATCAAAGAAGAGACCCTGAGGAACGTAGAGAATAGGGGAGAGAATATCGCAAAAAAAAGAGAGAAGAACACTCATATATTGAAAGGGAAAATAAACCTCAACTAGAATTTGAAGTAGGTATGTAAATGTAAATATTATAAATCTGATATTTAAAATTTTCCTAGTGTAAATTGTGAAACTTAATTTTATTTGATAAACTAATTTGAAAAATATTTTGCAATTTAAACAGAAAGAGATATTCCTCAAAACATTGATGATGAGATACAAAATTTTAAAAGATAAAGCGAAAGAGATATTGAACCAATGATTGAAGATGGTAAAAATGTTGAAAGAAATTCAAGTGAAGAAATTGAATCACCAAGCATATATATATATCTATATATATATATATATATATATATATATATATATATATATATATATATATATATATATATATATATATATATATATATATATATATATATATATATATGTTAAACACATGTGTATTATTGAAATTATGCATATTTATTAATTTAGTTATTTATTGAATATGTAAACTTATTATGTACATTTAATTCGAATATGTACAGATGCAATCAATATCAATGATGAGATGTTAGAAAATGTTGACACTCATACATATGGAGATAAAAAAGCTGACCATGTTATACGATATCGTGTTAATCGCATTTTTTATTTGTTCTTCAAAAATGAAGCTGTGGCAGTTCAAGCCCAATTGTTGAAAGGTCTCTTAACATCAAGGAAATTAAAAGAAGCTATGACTTTATTGGGTATTCTAAAATCAATAAAATATAAATAAATTAAGGAAAATGTGATACAAAATATAAATAGTGTTCTAAATTCAATTAGAAGATCTAAACAGAAAAATGTTTTAGATGCACGTAGAGAAATACATATGGTAGTTGTTTCATCAAGTACTAAAGAGAATCGCTTGGTAAAATATATGGCACGAGCATTAGGAACCTCATGAAAAACTTTGCACAAATATTGGAAACTTCAGTTGCAAATATATGTAAATGATGAACTCGCTTGTTGGGCAGCTACTTGTAGGCAACCATACAAAGATAGACTTGGAGAAAATGTTAAAAAAATAATATATGAATATTGGATTAAAAATTCAACAAAATAAAGGGATGTGATGCGAAGAAGAATAGCACGAAATCAGTACGAAGAACATCCAAAAAAATTCTTGGACACCACTGAGATAGATTTTTTCAACAATTTTAAAGAAGAGAATCATGAAATTTATGTCTCAATCAGTGCTTTTATCCAACAAAAACCATGGTATGTAAAACCTATCACTGTACATGACACTTGTTGTTTCCATTATCATGTGGAATTTCAGTTATATTATGACACATTCCTTAATTTTGGTAAAACATTTTGGAAATATTCACCTCCTCCTTCCACTATCCATGATTTCATATCTCAAATTCTATGTGGAAGAGAAATCCATGAATTATTTTACCAAAAGAAATGTGTTGGTGGTAAAAACTGTCATGATTGTGGAAATTTGACTAAATTTCAAAATAAATATCGCACTGATATAAATGATCAATCATTGTCCAACATGAAAGTGAAATAGAAGAGATATGGATATATCCATACATTGATTCAAGGTCAAATGCTAAAATAATTGATTTACAAGAAGAAATTCTTGTGATAGATTTTTTGAGAAAGTTTGAGGAAAAAATTTATAAATACACCAAGAATTCCCATAGAGCTCGATGGAAAGACTTGCAATTCAAAAAATCCCTTGAATTGTTTCCACAAGGGACAATTTTTTCAGTAATTGATTTTTCATAAAATTACACATTTGTTCCACAAAAACAAATTAAGAGTGAATACTATCATTCTGACCAAGTCTCCATGCTCATCCATATTCTATATATACATGTTGAACAAAATGTTGATCATATAGAAAGCACGAGTGAAAATTGGCAGGTTATTAAAAAATATCACTTTTATATCAGTGACAATTGTACACATGATACATATTTTGTACAACACTATTTTGGAAAGATTTATGACTCCTTGAAAAGTCGTGGAATAAAATTCAATGAACATTGGATATATTCAGATGGATGCATAGGTCAATTCAAATATTCACGATCATTATTTTGGTTGTGTCGTCTTCATATGAAAACCTGTATTAAACATTGTTGGAATTTCCTAGGTGACTGGTGTTGGAAAAGGAGAACATGACGGTGGAGGGGCATGCATAAAACGAGCACTTTGAAGATATCAAATGGACCCCTCTGCAAACTGACTTCTCTCAGCTAAAGAATTTGTTTAATGGTGCATCGCTGCACTAATCCATGAGACTAACCGATCAAGGGAAGTGCAAAGGTACATTCAATTTAATTTTTATTGGATTTCTAATTTTAAACAATGTACATTTATCAAAATGATTATCTTTGATGGTATTTTGATGTCATATTTATATTCTTCTTTAAATTTTCTATATAGGTCTTTTTGGCATATTGGGGTCGACGATGTAGATATATCGATTGGAAATTACGATGAAACAATAAAAGGGACTCAAAAATTGCATTCAATTAAAATAAAGTTGTCCACAAATGTGTTTGCATTCAATAAAATAAAATATTCCTGTTTTCGTCATGTTTGCATAGAAATAACAGAATCCAATGATGTTTGTGAATACAAAATGTATGTAAAATATTGGCAACATACAAAGCTAAATACAAAGTGGAAAATGTTCGTTGCAAGGTTTGAAGAAATTCAATCAGAGGAAACTACGATATCATCTAATGGTGATCGAGTTTCTGATCTTCTTAGAGAAGGTAACATTTCGATTTCTTTCAAATGATAGAGATCTAGAAATAGAGAATAAAATCAAGTACACATGTTAATTTTAAAGCTAATTTTTCATGTTAATTATGATCTAAATTTAAATACATAATTTTGTTTTATTGTGCAGGAGATTTTTTTGTTGTAATTGCACCTACTATGAACGATGAAAATGTGAAGTACTATTTGATGTGTTTCACTGAATTAAAGATGAAATTATTAGAAAAATATGATGATCACGGGTTTACATATGACAGAGGGTCTATTATAATGAAAGGTTATTTTTCAGACAAACTAATCAAAGTGGGGATTTGGTTTACTTTCAAGACTATGAACCTGATGTCATAAGTTGTAAATATAGTCACTTGGTGTGTGCAGCATGCATAAAGTTGATAGAAGTTCAATGAAAGAAAAAAATGGAAAATAAGAATGGAAAATGTCAAAAGCTGATCATGAATGGATCATTGAAAATGACATTCCATTGAAATTTTTTTGATTTAACTGCCCAAAAATTTCTTCTCTTTGGATTCATCTTTTAGAACTTCCATAACTCAACTAAAAATTGAACTTCCTTTTTATGTTATTTGTACAAGTGTTTGCACATGTACATTTTTTTGGTACATGCACACAAGTAATTTATACCTGTGTACACGTACACATGTCTAGATTATCTGGTCTAAACGATTTCATAATGTATTCTCTGGTACAATTTGTCATAATGTAATTATTGAAAAATTTATATATATATGTGTATATAGCATAGTTTATATAATTCAAATTTGAAGTTGCACAATTTTGTTTCAGAAGTGCATTTCTATTAGAAGTAAATTATAATATTCATTCTTGAATGCAAAATGTGTGGTACATTTTTTGTAATTTCTAGTTTACTATCAACTAAAAGTAGCTTTTCTATGTGCATTGATGAAAAATGTTGCACATACTGGATATATATGTTCTAGAATTCAATTTTAAAATTTTATGATTGTTTGACACATCTAAGAACACCTAGAATATTATGATTGTTTTTAGATATATATTCATCAATATGTATTGTTCAAACATGTACTTAAATCATTTTTATATACATATATTCATGTGAACTTTTTTTGTTTATAAATGACAACTTGAATTTAAAAAACAAAACATTATATCGTAATCACATGCCAAATTTAGTTCAACCATCCAAACATTGAGTTTTAGAAACAAAACATTATATATCACAACATTACTTCACATGCCAAATGTAGTTCAACTATCCAATAAAAATAAAACATTATATCACAATCGCATGCCAAATGTAGTTCAACCATCCAAAACTTGAGTTTTAAAAACAAAAAATTATATCACCACATTACTTCACATGCCGAATGTAGTTCAACTATCCAATAAAAACAAAAATATATATCACAATCACATGCCAAATGTAGTTCAACCATCGAAAAGTTGATTTTTAAAAACAAAACATTATATCACAAAATTATTTAACATGCCAAATATAGTTCAAATATCCAATAAAAACAAAACATTATATCGTGCAATCACATGCCAAATATAGTTCAACCATACAAAACTTGAGTTTTGACAAACAAAACACTACATCACAACATTACTTCACATGCAAAATGTACTTCAACTATCCAATAAAAACAAAACATTATATCACAATCACATGCCAAATGTAGTTCAACCATCCAAAACATGAGTTTTAAAAACAAAACATTATATCACAACATTACTTCACATGCCAAATGTAGTTCAAATATCTAATAAAAACAAAACATTATATCACAATGACATACTAAATGTAGTTCAACCATCCATCTAGATTCATTTTATATTTTAAAAAAAAAATGCGAACTTGAGTTTTAAAAACATAACATTATATATCACAACATGTGATCACATGCCAAATTTAACTATCCAAAATAAAAAATAATTCTTGATAAGAGTAAATGTAGAAACTATATATCCAAACAGAAAAATATGTCCAAAATTTGTATCTCACGTGAACAAAAATATATATATATATATATATATATATATATATATATATATATAGTGTTACAAGTATCAAGTTATATAGAAAAGTAAATATATGATTGCATAGATAACACTATATATAAAAAAGTAAATTTAAAACTAGATCTATCAAATATAATTTTGTACACATGTGCATCATCCATCAAATACAGATGGATCTAGTGTCTCTACCAACGAAGTCCTGATCCTCGAGCTACCATGTGAAGCACGGGGAACCTGTACACAATGTGTACAAACATTAAAATTTTATTTTAAAATTGAATTAGAATATAGAACTTCATGTAAAGAACAAAATGAAAAAGAAAAAAAAAATCATGCAATACCTCATGAGGTTCCCTCTCCATTGTGTTTTGTTGGTCGTCCATTAAAACTTCCTCCACAGGAACATCTTCCACAATAAACTATACAATATATATATATATATATATATATATATATATATATATATATATATATTAAAAATTTTCAAATGAAAAAGCATATATAAACTAATTTTCAGTAATATTAAAAAAAAAATAGACAACTTGTTCAAATGGTTCAAATGGTGTGGATGTTTCTATCTCCATCATACACTCCATCGCTAGAGTCCATGGAGAAGGGAAATAATCTCTAGGAACCTAAAATTCAAAAATTTTAAAAGTATAAAATAACTCAATTTATAATAAAACTTTTGAACTTCAATTTCTAACTTATAACTTAAACATATCTTTAAGTGAAAAATTGAATACTTGTGATGGTGGATCTGGCACATCTCCTAGGGGTGGCTCCGAAAGAAAATCTCCAAAAACCTAAAATTCAAAAAATTTAAAATAACTCAAGATCTAGAGATCTAATTTTTTAATGAAACTTTTGAGCTGGAATATATAACTTAAAAACATATTTAAAAGTAAAAATTTGTACATACTTGTGATGGTGGATTTGGAACATCTCCCAAGGAATTTGAAGGTACTGCCATTCCAAAAACATCGGATGGAATTGGAATATGTTAACATTTAATTATATATACATGTACATGTGTGCACAATTATTTATTTTAAAAATATGTCATCATGTTTCAATATATATAATAATAAATAAAAAATATTTGTACATTATCATGTTCACTTATAAAACACTAAAATTTTCCGACATATCATCTTGATGATGAGAACCATCTTGATTGTGTGATTGATGGTGAGACCCATCTTGATTGTGTGAACCAGAGTCTCCGATTATCTTCATTCATCAAGTGTGACAACTGCAAATGGTGTTAACATATAATGATACATTTGTGTTATATTAATGTATAACAAATAAACGTATGTATATATGTATTTATTACAAATTGTACATGTTTTAAAATAATCACCCTAACCATTAACACATACTGATCCCATGTCCTCTTTCTCATGAATAATTAGGTCCTGCCAACCATTGTGAAAATTATTTGCATATGTTTTGAGATCTTCAACACTCATGTTTTCTATCTTTTCATCTATATAATACAAAAAATTAGTGTGTGCATTCTCATGTGCTCTTTTTTTTATTTAGACAAACATCAACTCCATCCAGTCCACTCTGAACATCGTCAATGATGGCATCCCTTGCTTCGCAACTGATTTTAGAAGTGAATTCCATCTTTGACTGAAAATTTTTTACATAAAAGGGTCAACTAACCAGTGGCGGCTCAAAACGAGGCAACTCAGCATCATGATTAGCACCCCTATGGTCACACAATCAACCTTTCCCAGGACCAAAACAAGTAGAGGGAAGGTCATTATAATTGGGTTTCATTCCAAAAAATAATTATGCATAAAATAATTTTTCAAAATAAAGCGGAACCTATATCAAGGTGTTTCAAATATTGCACCTTTAGCGTCTTCCTTTTCAGCCCTTCTTTGAAATTAAACATAGAATTTACCATTTATGTTGCAAATATTTATTTAAATACCTCCCATGTATCGAGATCCATCACTATTTACTTTCTTTTTCTCATCACTTCTACAACAGTATCAGTGGTTGGCCCAAGCTTTAGGTACACATATCCAAGTTCGCTTAAAGAGTGTGTAACTATTTGCAAGCTTTGTCGACTCTCAGCAGGGAGTTTCAAGGGCACGATATCTCTCTTCAATTTTGAATCAAGATGTTGACACCTTTATAAGGTGCATTTCTGCATTCTTGATTCCCATGGTATATTGGAAATGTCAGACGAATAAGTTGTGATTGGTGTACAACCTTCTTCTTGATTGACGCGTTCTATCCTACATCTTTTTCGAGCAACATTTGGAGAAAAATTTTCACCCTCTGCATCAATATATAAAAAAATTTATATTAAAAAAACATGTAAATAAATCTATACAAATTGAATGAAAATAATATTCAGATTGATAGCCACCTTGATATGGTTGGCTAGCATCTTTCCTGCCTAATACTGTTGTGAACCAGAACAACCACCGATTGTTTGAGAACCAACACGACCATCCATTGATTGGCCTCTAGGAAAATGCATATCACCACCTTCATGCAATTTTACACCACCTATTGATGGCCCTCCAAGGGTATGTGTACCACCACCAACCTCACGAGACGAGATGGAAGCTTCATAAAAGAATATGAAATTATAATCAATTCAAAAATACATTAATACATATAAATAAATGTACATATTCATTGATTAAATTTCATGAACCATAACACAATTGCGTGAATGATGGCCACATGAACCATGGCCATGCTCCATTGATGGAGTAGACACCCTTGTCCTCCTACCTCCTAAAAAATAAAAAATCAAACTTATTAACAACTAATTTAAATCACAAAATTGATAAAAAATCAATTCCATATATACACACATGTATGTATGGAGATAATATTATATTTAAATACCATGAACATCCCTTGATCCATCATCCCCCTCTCTCGTAGAGATATGGGATTATATTGATCTTTGACTTTCATCCTCCGTGATATATATGGATATATCTACAGTGGACATTTACAATTATTTTTCAATTACTATTTAAAGTAAATTCAAATGAAATTTCAAAAAATTAATGTAATTTAGTGTACATAAATGATGTAAAACACAACTTCCAAAGTAGTAATTGATGTGTGAAACTCAATTTAAGAAAAAAAATTATAAAAATGTGAAGTTCACCAAGTTGCACTTTACATGGTGGGATCACACTTGGTATATAATTCAAAAAAACACATGGTCATTAAAAAAGATGCATGAAAATCCATTTAAACAAAAATTTGTTGAAGTCCTCACATTTTGATTTTATAAAAATGTGAAGTTCACCAAGTTGCACTTTACATGGTGGGAGCACACTTGGTATATAATTGAAAAAACACATGGTCATTAAAAAAGACACATTTATAATTAAAAAACACACACATATCAAAGATATGTTACAATGTCCATCAATAAATTTTGAAGGAGACCGTCTCAACACTAATTCATCTTTAAGAGATGAATCTTGAATTTAAAGTACTAATTGATGTGTGAAACTCAATTTAAACAAAAATTTGTTGAAGTCCTCACATTTTAATTTTATAAAATGTAAAGTCACCAAGTTTCACTTACATGGTGGGAGCACACACTTTGGCATATAATTGAAAACACTTGGTAATTAAAAGAGATGCATTGATAAGTAAACACACACATATCAAAGATATGTTACAATGGTCATCAATAAATTTTGAAGGAGAGCTTCTCAACACTAATTCATCTTTGAGAGATGAATCTTGAATATTTTAAGAAGAGCGTCTCAACACTAATTCATCTTTGAGAGATGAATCTTGAATTGGCATTGCCCCATATAATACTAATTCATATATTAATTCAAATTTGATACATGAATCTTGAATTTGCATTGCCCCACACAATAGATCACCAGACATATTATTAACATTTGCATAATGTCTTATACTAAAAAATTGAAATTGGCTAACAACATTGCTTGCTTTTCCATGCAGTTGTTTTAGTGTCTCCTTCTTAACTTGGTACATGCCTTTCATCTGGTTGCACACAAGCTCAGAATTGGTGAAAACTACAATTCCATTTGATCCATACTCCCCGGATGTTCCAAAGCCTTCTATCAATGCAATATAATATGCCTCATTATTTTTTTTTCTTCCTGGTATATTCATTTTCCTTTGGAGGGCCTTTCTAGTCGCAATATTACAAAGCACATATGTAATCACTTTTTTCCCTAGATTGGGATATCAAGAAACATCTATGCATAATGTCCATTTTTCAACCATATTTAGCGGGTTTTTTAATCCCTGAAAAAAATCAATAAAATATAATAAATTAACATTTATTGCAAATGCATGGGAGACATGACACGTGCATGGTTTGCCTTAAATTTTACGGGAGAAATCACATCTAGAAATAACATGCCTTAAATATTGTCTTGCCTAGAGTTTAAAGGAGAAATGACATGTACATGGTTCCAAAAACACTAGCAAATTATGCCTTAAAGTTTATCGGAGAAATGATATGTACATGGTTATCCTTAAAGTTTTCCTTGATTTTATGGGAGAAATGGAAGAAATGACATGTATGTACATGGTTATCCTTAAAGTTTTCCTTAAAATTTATGGGAGAAATGACATAGAAATGACATGCACATGCTTATCCTTAAAGTTTGCCTAAAATTTATGGGAGAAATGACATAGAAATGACATGTACATGGTTATCCTTAAATTTTTCCTTGAGTTTATGGGAGAAATGGGAGAAATGACATGTATGTACATGGTTATCCTTAAAGTTTGCCTTAAATTTTATGGGATAAATGACATAGAAATGACATGTACATGGTTATCCTTAAATTTTTCCTTGAGTTTATGGGAGAAATGGGATAAATGACATGTTTGTACATGGTTATTCTTAAAGTTTGCCTTAAATTTTATGGGATAAATGACATAGAAATTACAGGTACATGGTTCCAAAAACACTAGAAAATGCCTTAAAGTTTATGGGAGAAATGACATGTATAGAAATGGATATTACAATGAATAACTTCTATTTAGATATGTTCCAGAGATTGAATGTAGGGGAATTTATTGGATATGTCACATTCGAGAAAGGATGAGATCCAGAGGCTACCTAGCCCTTTACAGACTTTGTCTTTAGAACTTGTAGAAGTTAACACTCAATAGACATACTAAAATCCTATGGAAGTTCAGCCACTTTAGGTTCAGTTTTTAGGCCTTAAATTTTTCCTTGAATTTATGGGAGAAATGACATTGAAATTACATGTACATGGTTCCAAAAACACTACTAAATGCTATGGGAGAAATGGGATTAATGACATGCATGTACATGGTTATCCTTAAAGTTTATCAAGTTCATAGGAGAAATGACATTTATGGGAGAAATGACACATGTACATGGTTTTCCTTAAATTTTATGGGAGAAATGACATAGAAATGACATGTACATTGTTCCAAAAAAACTGGAAAATGCCTTAAATTTTATGGGAGAAATGGCATGTACATAAATGGATATTACGATGAAGAGATATTTAGATCTTAAATTTTATGGGAGAAATGACATGTACAGAAATGGATATTACAATGAAGAACTTCTATTTAGATATGTTCCAGAGAATGGATATTACAATGAGGAACTATTTAGATCTTAAAGTTTATGGGAGAAATGGCATGTACAGAAATGGATATTACAATGAAGAAATTCTATCTAGATTTGTTCTAGAGATTGACTGTAGGGGAATTTACTAGATATGTCACCTTTGATAAAGGATGAGATCTAGAGGATACCTTTCCCTTTACAGACTCTACCTTTAGAACTTGTAGAAGTTAACACTCAACAGACAGACTAAAATCCTATGGAAGTTCAGCCAGTTTAGGTTCAGTTTTTAGGCCTTAAATTTTTCCTTGAATTAATGGGAGAAAGCCTTGAGTTTGTGGGAGAAATGAAATGTGCATGGTTTTCCTTAAATTTTGCTTTAAAGTTTATGGGGGAAATCACATCTAGAAAATGACATGCCTTAAAGCTTTCCTTCCTAAAGTTTAATAGAGAAATGACATGTACATGGTTTGCCTTAAATTTTTCCTTATAGTTTGAGGCACAAATGACATTTCCTTATATTTTATGGGAGAAATAACAAAATTATAGAGAAATGACATAGAAATGACACATGCCTTAAATTTTTCCTTGCCTAGAGTTTAAGAGAGAAATGACATGTACATCGTTTGTCTTATAGTTTATGGGAGAAATGACATTACCTTATAGTTTATGGGAGAAATGACAGAGAAATGACATATAAATGACACATTCCTTAGAGTTTTCCTAAAATTTAATTGGATAAATGTTACATTTGCACGGTTTGCCTTTGGTAGTGGTTTGCACTTACTAAAACAACTAGTGGTAGTGGTTGATTAAGTTATGTCAAAAGTCACACCTTATGAGTTTGTGGGAGAAATGACATGTACTTGGTTTGAAAAAGTATTTTATGCACTTACTAAAACAACTAGTGGTAGTGGTTGATGAAGTTATGCCAAAAGTCATACCTTGATGAGTTTGTGGGAGAAATGAGATGTACATGGTTTGCCTTAAAGTTTAGTTTTCCTTAAATTTTAGGGGATAAATCACATCTATAAACCTTAACTTTGACATCTATAAATAGGCTAAGAACATTAAAAAATAATTTTCAACTTGCATTAGTTATGTCCTTAATAATAAGTATGTTTTAGCACCTAAAAGCCTTTACTTTTACATCTACAAATAGGCTAAGAACATTAAAAAGGAATTTTCAACTTGTATTAGTTATGTTCTTAATAAGAAGTATGATTTAGCACCTAGAAACCTTTACTTTGACATCTATAAATAGGCTAATAACATTAAAAAATAATTTTCAACTTGCATTAGTTATGTCCTTAATAAGAACTATGATTTAGCACCTAGAAACCTTTACTTTGACATCTATAAATAGGCTAAGAACATTAAAAAGGAATTTTAAACTTGCATTAGTTATTTCCTTAATAAGAAGTATGATTTAGCACCTAGAAACCTTTACTTTGACATCTATAAATAGGCTAAGATAATTAAAAAGGAATTTTCAATCTGCATTAGTTATGTCCTTAATAAGAAGTATGATTTAGCACCTAAAAAATTGTTTAATAATTTATAATAATTTAATTTTGGGCTTGTACTATCATTCATCCTTGATATGTACAAGAATTTTACAACTTCAACATCAACCTACACTATCATCATATCACTATACATAATCTAGATTATTAATATCCATTACATCATAAAACACTCCACTTTTAACATTGTACAAGATTAGAAGCATCATGGAAGGTGTAAATTTGGGTACATTAATAAAATACATTAGGCTGATTTAAATATTACAAGAAAATTTTAAATATTACAACAGGAAGTAGAGACCAGTCGTAAACTACAATTAAGAAAGAAGGTACTTAAGGTACAACATGAGATATAAATTCACAATTGGTTTCCTTTATTCTTAACACGAAATACAATGCTAAGAAACATTTCCTTGGCAACAATTGGAGGGTGGACTATTTTAGAATTTGTGGTATATTTTGAAGGCCTAATCTATGCAAACATCTGAGGATATTGCATACATCAAACAACAATCAAATAACATTGTTTGGGAAGGTAATTTTCTTGTGCTAATACATTTTGAAAAAAAAAAGGCAAATTGTATAACAAAGGTACTAGAGCTAGATCTATAGCTTGGACCAATATTGTAAAGCACAATTTAGAAGGAATTCATGACATGCATGGTTCTGAATAGAGGGAAAATGACATAATGATCATAGATAACTAGAATTACTAAAATAGATGCTGTCAAAAATTGATGAATATTTAGAGCTAATAATCATCACAATTCGAAATATTAAGCATGGTATTTATAGTAAATTTGTAAGCATAAATAATATTAAAATAAATTATCATCAAGTACTGAATGTTCTATAAATAAGATAGCATATTATTGATTCTATTGAAGCTGGAGATCTACAAGATAATGTTGCAGGTATTCCTAAGTTCCTATATGATTTGATAAAAAGGTTTTTATTTTTTACATTTTGTAATATCCTTGGACATGATGGGTAATTTACAACCATGTCAAATGTTGGAGGGACAAAACTAACAGTGAATATACCATGTGGATTATTCTATTGATCCAGGTGGATATTGGTGGCCACCCACCTATTCCACTTGGCCCCCCACCATTGTCTCTTTCAGTTTTTCAGTTTCGGCATAACTTACTATTTTTAGCAGTTTTTCGGGTCCTGAACTTCTGGAGCCGTTTTGAGGCCCTAAACGGCGTTTTTTGGGCATCGTTTTACTAGCAAATTTGATCATCAAATTCATCCCGAAAGTTGTATTCCTCGGATAGAGCTTTCTAATGATGTATCATGTGCATCAAACGGAGATAGTATGCCAAAGTTACGTCTCTAGGAAGTTGAAACACCAATTTACCCAAACGGGGCCCATAGTTTTGGCGCTTCATCTCCTAGGGTTAGTTTTTTGGGATGTTTAGGGTTCTCCATTGTTTCTCAATAATAAATAGGCCCTCGAGCCTCATTTTAACGCAGTTTAGAGGCCTGTAGCCGCCACATCTCTTCTTAGAGATAGCTACCAGTGCCCTAGCTAGTTTTATTTCCATTCTGTCTGTAAGCAAATTTCAGTTCTTTTATATTAATGAAATGAAGTGCTATTTCTGCTGCATCTCTATATTTATGGTTATGTGTTTATTCTGTTGCGTTCCTGCATAAATCCGGATCAGTGGTATCAGAGCGGTCTGCTTTTTCTCGATCCTTCTTTGCATGTCCCCAACGAGGTCGGGGTATAAGGAGCTAGGGCTTGATCCTGTGGAACCTTTGCAAGATCAAATTTCGCAAACCTCGACGGACGCCCATGGGGGACGAAAAGAAAGATGAGGGAGCAGGAGATCCTATCAAAATATTGCTCGAGGAGGCCCTCGAAAAACAAAGCAACGCGATGATGGATAACTTTGCCCAGATCCTTCAACGACTGCCCACCGGCGGCACATCTGCATCCAGTAGCCACTCTGGAGTTGCGACTCCCTTTAAGGTACAAGTAAATTTTGACATTCCCATATTTGAGGGTCAAACAGACGCAGATGCCATAGATAGATGGTTGAATCTATTAGAAGGATATTTCTCTGTTCATGACTTTTCAGACCGGGAAAAGATTATTTTTGCACTCCTCAAAGCTACCCCCCATGTTAAGGACTGGTGGGAAACCTACTGTGAGAACAAGGACCAGACATAACCCTCTTTGTTCTTGGCCATACCAACTTGGAATTCTTTCCGAGACGCCATCAAGGAACAACACTATCTCGTGGGGAGCTATGAGGACAAGCACATACAATGGACCACGCCGCGACAACAAAGGGACCGAAGATGTGCACGAGCCGACGAATCTGTTCCACACCGTGGCCAAAGTTGGGTATCAAAGATTCAGAGAAAGAACATTTACATATGCTACATCGTTGTTTGAATACCACAGACATATCTGGTGGAGGAAATGAAAGCTCTCTATTATCTCATCTCCTCGCTTGGTACGACATATCGGTATGCTGCCAAGATTGAGCAGAAATTCAAGCAGAAGAAGCGAGACTTTGGATCTGCGAATCAAAAGCAAGGGAAAGGTGCTTCCAAACCGCAGAACAAAGGATAGATCCAAGGCATGGTGGCTAAAGACAACTCATCGAAGCCACAAGAAAAGAATAGCACCGTAAAGCCAAAGAAGGACACGGGAAAGTGGTGTGAGTTCCATAAGAGCTCCACTCACAACACAAGTGAGTGTCGGGCCAAGCAGTTGCTAGTGGCCGAGATGAGGGCTTAGGTCGTATGCATGTCTACCCGAATCGTAACCCCGAAAGGGGAGAATGAAAAAAAAGGGGAATGAAAAATGGAAACAGATTATTGATGCGGAGCCCAACACCACTGTTGCCACTATGAAGATCTAGAAGGAGGAGCCGGAAGATCCAAAGGAGGAGGAACATCTCTTCCACTCCCAGATGGGGGTAAAGGGTTCCCCAGTACAGTTCATTGTCGACAATGGGATCCAAAATAACCTCATTTCAGTAGACGCCGTAATAGCTGCCTTGCTTGTTGGCCACCACCCACTTCCACACACCCTACTTCCGGTGTGGTTTATTTCAAGGACGAGATCTTCCGTTGCCGCCCGTTGCCACCTTCCCTATAGCATCAAGCCCTTACGAATAGGTATTATGTGACGTTGCTCCTATTGATGTTTCGATGTATTATTAGGACAACCATACTTGTGGAAGCGTCATGTCGTGTATGAGTCTTAATTTCGTGTCATTATTACTTTGGGAAATAAGTTGTACAGGATACCAGAGGTACCACCCCCTACGGCTATCTCTTTGGTTACTGCAAAAAAATGCAGTAAGCTCATTTCCCAAACCAGGAAATTCATTTTCCTAATGATCCGCCCCCAGGGCAATAAGAAGAATGTGGCCACGACCTCCAGACACAGCCCCTCTGTACGACAACAACAAATGGATAAGGTTGTGGAGGAGTACGGGGACATCTTCACCTCACCCAAAGGGGTTCCTCTGCACTGTCAGGTCAAGCACCCGATTGATCTGACCCCAGGTGCGCCGCTACCCAATGGACCGATCTATCGATGCTCTATTGTGGAAAATGATGAAATCAAGAGGCAGATTCAGGAGGTGTTACAGAAAGGTCACATCATACCAATTTCATCGCCCTATGGGAGCCCGATCATGTTGGTACAGAAGAAGGATGGGGCATGGAGACTCTGTATTGACTATCGAGCATTGAAAAAGATCACTGTCTGGAATAGGTACCCAATCCAATGAATTGATGACCTTCTGGACCAACTCCAAGGTGCAAAATATTTTAGTAAGATCGACCTAAAGTCTGGGTATCACCAGGTACCAATTGAACCCACTGATGTGTGGAAGACTGCCTTCAAAGCTAAGGAAGGCCTTTTTGAATGGCTGGTCATGCCTTTCAGGTTGACGAATGCTCCCACAACCTTCATGAGGATGATGGACGACATCTTGCCATTCACCAACTCATATTCGTAGTGGTGTACTGGATGACATTCCGATCTTCAAAGAAGATTTCTGGGAAGAGCACCTCCACCACATCCAAGAAGTCCTCCAAACACTGCGGCAACAGAATTTGTGTGCCAATTTGGAGAAGTGCACTTTTGGCATGACCGAGGTTCAATATCCAGGATACATTATTGATGAAATGGGGGTGCATGTGGATCCAGCCAAGATCTAAGTCATTCAGGATTGGCCAGCCCCAACCACCCTAAGGGAGCTTCGCAGCTTTCTGGGTCTTGCTAATTTCTACCTCAGGTTCATGTTGGGATTCTCTCATATCACTTGGCCCTTGATTCAAGTCACCAAAGGTGGAGCAAAAGAAAAATTTTGTTGGTCGAAATCTCAACAAAAGGCGTTTGTAGAATTGAAAAACGCCCGTTCGCCCTGCGCGTTCACCTTTACCGTACTTGGCAAGAACCTATTTGGAGATTGGAGACAGAGTATGTTTCCGACTATGCTATTGGGAAAGTTCTTACTCAACAGTGGGATCCAGTGGCATATCACAGTGAGACATTGTCTGAGATAGTTCGCAAGTATCCCACCTATGATAAAGAAATGTATTCCATTGTGCAAGCCTGTCGATAATGGAAGCATTAAATTTTGGGGAAGGAAACAATCATCCACACAGACCACCGGCCCCTGTAGTTCATACAGACACAAGAGAAGTTGCAGAATGATCGCCATCAGAAGTGGTCCACATATATGCAACAGTTTCATTTGAACATCAAGTACAAGAAGGGTAGCACCAATAATGTTGTAGACTGCCTCAGCCGACCACCGATCGTGGTGCTCACAACCGTGCTCAACTCTTGTGGGCACGAGACTTGTGATTGGCCGCTTCTCTATAAGAGTGACCCAGAATTCGGCCACACTTACAAGGGACTCTTGGGGGGCACGCAAGTTCCAAATTTTCACCTCCAAGATGCACTTTTATGTCACCTAGGACACCTTTGTGTTCCTTCAAGCGAGCGTGCCAAGATGATATGGGAAGCACACTACAGTCGAGTCGCTGGGCATTTCGGGGTCGAGAAAATAGTAGCAATACTACAGAAGTATTTCTATTGGCCGAACCTTCGAAAGGATGTCGAGAAGCAAATCAGATCTTGCACTGCTTGTGCCATTGCCAAACCGACCATCAAGAAGCAAGGCCTATATACTCCACTACCTACCCCAAGTCGACCGTGGGAATCCATCTCCGTGGATTACATGTCGGGCCTGCCCTCTACTAAGAATGGCAATGACTATGTTTTCGTGGTCGTTGACAGATTCTCGAAGATGGCCATTATGGCGGCCTGTAAGAAGAATATCATAGTAGAAGCTACTGCTAAACTCTTCTTTGAACGATTATGGGTGCACTTTGGGATCCCACAGTCTATCATATCAGATCAAGATAGCAGGTTCCTCAGCACCTTTTGGTCTAGCGTCTGGTCAATGATGGACACAAAGCTCACCAAGTCCACAGCTTTCCATCCCCAAACAGATGGCCAGACAGAGGTCGTCAACAGAATGATTGTACACATTCTGCGCATGTACAACTCAAAGCATCCACGCACGTGGGACGAGAGCCTCCCCTATGTACAACACAGTTATAACCGGGCTCTCCACAGTTCAATTGGCCATAGCCCCTTTCAGGTGGGCTTGGGATTCCAACCACTATGTCCCATTGACATAGCCATGCCGTTTGCAGCTGCTCAGGCCGATTCAGCTCATGTCCGGTCTGAAGTTGACAAAGCAAGTAGCTTCATCGAGCGCATTCAACACATCCGCCAACAGGTTCATGATATATTGGACAGAGCCAATGCGAAGTACAAGCAGCGCCATGATCAACACCGGGTGCCACACAACTTCGAGGTGGGCGACAAAGTATGGCTGCATTTGCAGAAGGAGCGCCTCACTGGACCTCACCGCAAGCTTCGCCCGCTCCGATACGGGCCGTACACCATCACCAAGGCTGTAGGGAACAATGCTTTCGAGCTTAGTATTCCACCATTCCTTGGTCTGCACCCAATCTTCAATGTGGATCGCCTTCGTCCTTACTTCCCACCTCTACTGGACACTTCGGACATTGCAGAACAACTCACACCAACAGAGTTAAACCCAGACTGCATGGAACAGGCCACCACAGATTGTATCATGGACATGCAAATTAAGAACACTCGCCAACAGAGGATCCAATTTTATCGGGTTGTCAAAGCTGGCCAACTCCTGCACCAAGGAAAGTGGTTCACCAGGGACCAAGTTCAGCAGAAATTTCCTCATCTCATCGAGGAACTTAACGCAATGGGGACCATTGCTTCCTAAGGGGGGAGGAATGATCCAGGTGGATATTGGTGGCCACCCACCTATTCCACTCGGCCCCCCACCATTGTCTCTTTCATTTTTTCAGTTTCGGCATAACTTACTATTTTTAGCAGTTTTTCGGGTCCTGAACTTTCGGAGCCGTTTTGAAGCCCTAAACAACGTTTTTTGGGCATTGTTTTACCAAAAAATTTAATCATAAAATTCATCCTGAAATTTGTAGTCCTCGGATAGAGCTTTCTAATGATGTATCATGTGCGTCAAACGGAGATAGTATGCCAAAGTTACGTCCCTAGGAAGTTGAAACACCAATTTACCCAAACGGGGCCCATAGTTTTGGCGCTTCATCTCCTAGGGTTAGGTTTTGGGATGTTTAGGGTTCTCCATTGTTTCTCAATAATAAATAGGCCCTCGAGCCTCATTGTAACGCAGTTCAGAGGCCTGTAGCCGCCACATCTCTTCTCAGAGATAGCTACCGGTGCCCTAGCTAGTTTTATTTCCATTCTGTCTGTAAGCAAATTTCAGTTCTTTGATATTAATGAAATGAAGTGTTATTTCTGCTGCATCTCTATATTTATGGTTATGTGTTTATTCTGTTGCGTTCCTGCATAAATCCGGATCAGTGGTATCAGAGCGGTCTTCTTTTTCTCGATCCTTCTTTGCATGTCCCCAACGAGGTCGGGGTATAAGGAGCTAGGGCTCGATCTGGTGGAACCTTTGCAAGATCAGCCTCGCAAACCTCGACGAACGCCCATGGGGGACGAAAAGAAAGATGAGGGAGCAGGAGATCCTATCAAAATATTGCTCGAGGAGGCCCTCGAAAAACAAAGCAACGCGATGATGGATAACTTTGCTCAGATCCTTCAACGGCTGCCCACCGGCGGCGCATCTGCATCCAGTAGCCACTCTGGAGTTGCGACTCCCTTTAAGGTACAAGTAAATTTTGACATTTCCATATTTGAGGGTCAAATAGACGCAGATGCCGTAGATAGATGGTTGAATCTATTAGAAGGATATTTCTCTGTTCATGACTTTTCAGACCGGGAGAAGATTATTTTTGCACTCCTCAAAGCTACCCCCATGTTAAGGACTGGTGGGAAACCTACTGTGAGAACAAGGACCAGACAGAACCCTCTCTGTTCTCGGCCGTACCAACTTGGAATTCTTTCCGAGACGCCGTCAAGGAACAGTACTATCCCGTGGGGAGCCATGAGGACAAGTACATACAATGGACCACGCTGCGACAACAAAGGGATCAAGATGTGCACGAGCTGACGAATCTGTTCCATACCCTACGCACAAAGTTGGGTATCAAAGATTCGGAGAAACATTTGGTGCTAAAGTATCGCAGCTGTCTGCACAGATACATTCAGGAGGAAATGGAGTTCCTCGACATCTCCTCGCTTGGTACGGCATACCGATATGCTGCCAAGATTGAGCAGAAATTCAAACAGAAGAAGCGAGACTTTGGATCTGTGAATAAAAAGCAAGGAAAAGGTGCTTCCAAACCGCAGAACAAAGGACAGAGCATGGCGGCTAAAGACAACCCGTCAAAGCCACAAGAAAAGAACAACACCGTAAAGCCAAAGAAGGACACGGGAAAGTGGTGTGAGTTCCATAAGAGCTCCACTCACAACACGAGTGAGTGTCGGGCCAAGCAGTCGCTAGTGGCCGAGATGAGGGCTTCTGAGTCAGATGCATGCTCCGACTCCGAATCAGAACCTGAAAAGGGGAATGAAAAAGGGAAACAGATTATTGATGCGGAGCCCAACGCCACTGTTGCCACTACAAAGGTCCAGAAGGAGGAACGGGAAGATCCAGAGGAGGAGGAACGTCTCTTCCACTCCCAGATGTGGGTAAAGGGCTCCCCTGTACAGTTCATTGTCGACAATGGGAGCCAAAAGAACCTCATTTCAGCAGACGCCGTGAAGCGGTTGGGCTTGCCGACCACAGCTCACCCACATCCATACACCATCGGGTGGCTTCACCAAGGACGAGATCTGCGCGTCAGCCAGCAGTGTCGCCTTCCCTATAGCATCAAGCCCTTCACGGATGAGGTATTATGTGATGTTGCTCCTATTGATGTTTCTGATGTATTATTAGGACAACCATACTTGTGGAAGCGCCATGCTGTGTATGAGTCTCGACCTCGTGCTGTCATTGTTACTTTGGGCAATAAGTTGTACAGGATACCAGAGGTACCACCTCCTGTGGCTATCTCTTTGGTTACTGCAAAACAATGCAGTAAGCTCATTTCCCAAACCAGGAAATTCGTTTTCCTGATGATCCGCCCCCAGGGCAAGAAGAAGACTGTGGCCACGACCTCCAGACAGGGCCCCTCTGCACGACAAAAACAAATGGATAAGGTCGTGGAGGAGTACGGGGACATCTTCACCTCACCCACAGGGGTTCCTCTGCACTGCCAGGTCAAGCACCCGATTGATCTGACCCCAGGTGCGCCGCTACCCAATGGACCGATCTATCGATGCTCTGTTATGGAAAATGATGAAATCAAGAGGCAGATTCAGGAGCTATTGCAGAAAGGTCACATCAGACCAAGTTCATCGCCCTATGGGAGCCCGATCGTGTTGGTACAGAAGAAGGATGGGACGTGGAGACTCTGTATTGACTATCGGGCACTGAACAAGATCACTGTTCGGAATAGGTACCCAATCCCACGGATTGATGACCTTCTGGACCAACTCAAAGGTGCAAAATATTTCAGCAAGATTGACCTGAAGTCTGGGTATCACCAGGTACCAATTGAACCCTCCGATGTGTGGAAGACTGCCTTCAAAGCCAAGGAAGGCCTTTTCGAATGGCTGGTCATGCCTTTTGGGTTGACGAATTCTCCCGCAACCTTCATGAGGATGATGGACGACATCTTGTGGCCATTCACCAACTCATTTGTAGTGGTGTACTTGGATGACATTCTGATCTTCAGCCAAACTTGGGAAGAGCACCTTCACCACATTCGACAAGTCCTCCAAACACTGTGACAACACAAGTTGTGTGCCAATTTGGAGAAGTGCACTTTTGGCATGACCCAGGTTCAATATCTGGGATACATTATTGATGAAAGGGGGGTGCATGTGGATCCAGCCAAGATCCAAGTCATTCGTGATTGGCCAGCCCCGACTACTATAACAGAGCTTCGCAGCTTTCTGGGTCTTGCTAATTTCTACCATAGATTCGTGTTGGGATTCTCTCATATCACTTGTCCCTTGAGTTAAGTCACTAAAGGAGGAGCGAGAGAAAAATTATTTTGGTCGGAACCTCAACAGAAGGCGTTCAAAGAATTGAAAAATCGTCTCTGTTCTGCCCCAGTGCTCACCTTACCAGAATTGCAGCAACCATTTGAGATCGAGAGAGATGCCTCTGACTATGCTATTGGGGCAGTTCTTACTCAACAAGGACATCCAGTGGCATATCACAGTGAGACATTGTCTGAGACAGTTCGCAAGTATCCCACCTATGACAAAGAAATGTATTCCATTGTGCAAGCCTGTCGACAATGGAAGCATTACATTTTGGGGAAGGAAACGATCATCCACACAGACCACCGGCCCCTACAGTTCATACAGACACAAGGGAAGTTGCAGAATGATCGCCATCAGAAGTGGTCCACATATCTGCAACAGTTTCATTTGAACATCAAGTACAAGAAGGGTAGCACCAATAATTTTGCAGACTGCCTCAGCCGACCACCGATCGTGGCGCTCACCACCGTGCTCAACTCTTGTGGGCACGAGACTTGTGATTGGCCGCTTCTCTATGAGAGTGACCCAGAATTCGGCCACACTTACAAAGCACTCTTGGGGGGCACGCAAGTTCCAAATTTTCACCTCCAAGATGCACTTTTATGTCACCTGGGACACCTTTGTGTTCCTTCAAGCGAGCGTGCCAAGATGATATGGGAAGCACACTACAGTTGAGTCGTTGGGAATTTCGGGATCGAGAAAACAGTAGCAATACTACAGAAGTATTTCTATTGGCCGAACCTTCTAAAGGATGTCGAGAAGCACATCAGATCCTGCACTGCTTGTGCCATTGCCAAACCGACCATCAAGTAGCAAGGCCTATATACTCCACTACCTACCCCTAGTCGACCGTGGGAATCCATCTCCATGGATTACATGTCGGGCCTGCCCTCTACTAAGAATGGCAATGACTGTGTTTTCGTGGTCGTTGACAGATTCTCGAAGATGGCCATTATGGCGGCCTGTAAGAAGAATATCACAGTAGAAGCCACTGCTAAACTCTTCTTTGAACGAGTATGGGTGCACTTTGGGATCCCACGGTCTATCATATCAGATCGAGATAGCAGGTTCCTCAACACATTTTGGTCCAGCCTCTGGTCAATGATGGACACAAATCTCACCAAGTCCACAGCTTTCCATCCCCAAACAGATGGCCAGACAGAGGTCGTCAAAAGAATGATTGTACACATTCTGCGCATGTACAATTCAAAGCATCCATGCACATGGGACGAGAGCCTCCCTTATGTACAACATAGTTATAACCGGGTACTCCATGACTCGGTTGGCCATAGCCCCTTTCGGAGTGGGCTTGGGATTCCGGTACTATGTCCCATTGACGTGGCCATGCCATTTGCGTTGTGCTCAGGCCAATTCAGCTCATGTCCAGTCAGAAGTTGACAAAGCAAATAGCTTCATCGAGCGCATTCAACACATCCGCCAACAGGTTCATGACATATTGGACAGAGCTAATGCTAAGTACAAGCACCGCCATGATAAACATCAGGTGCCACACAACTTCCAAGTGGGCGACAAAGTGTAGCTACATTTGCAGAAGGAGCACCTCATTAGACCCCACCGCAAGCTTCGCCCGCTCCGATACGAGCCGTACACCATCACCAAGATTGTAGGGAAAAATGCTTTCGAGCTTAGTATTCCACCATTCCTTGGTCTGCACCCAGTCTTCAATGTGGATCGCCTTCGTCCTTACTTCCCACCTCTACTAGACACTTCGGACATTGCAGAACAACTCACACCACCGCAGTTAAACCCAGACTGCATGGAACATGGTACCATAGATTGTATCATGGACATGCAAATCAAGAACACTCGTCCGTAGAAGATCCAACCGTATCAAGTTGTCAAAGTTGGCCAATTCCTGCACCAAGGCAAGTGGTTCACCAGGGAGCAAGTTCAATAGAAGTTTCCTCATCTCATGGAGGAACTCAACGCAATGGGGACCATTGCTTCCTAAGGGGGAGGAATGATCCAGGTGGATATTGGTGGCCACCCACCTATTCCACTCGTCCCCCCACCATTGTCTCTTTCATTTTTTTAGTTTCGGCATAACTTAATGATGTATCATGTGCGTCAAACAGAGATAGTATGCCAAAGTTACGTTCCTGGGAATTTGAAACACCAATTTACCCAAACGGGGCCCATAGTTTTGGTGCTTCATCTCCTAGGGTTAGGTTTTTGGGATGTTTAGGGTTCTCCATTGTTTCTCAATAATAAATAGGCCCTCGAGCCTCATTGTAACACAGTTCAGAGGCCTGCAGCCGCCACATCTCTTCTCAGAGATAGCTACCAGTGCCCTAGCTAGTTTTATTTCCATTCTGTCTGTAAGCAAATTTCAGTTCTTTGATATTAATGAAATGAAGTGTTATTTCCGCCGCATCTCTGTATTTATGGTTATGTGTTTATTCTGTTGCGTTCCTGCATAAATCCGGATCAGTGGTATCAGAGCGGTCTGCTTTTTCTCGATCCTTCTTTGCATGTCCCCAACGAGGTCGGGGTATAAGGAGCTAGGGCTTGATCCGGTGGAACCTTTGCAAGATCAGCCTCGCAAACCTCGACGGACGCCCATGGGGGACGAAAAGAAAGATGAGGGAGCAGGAGATCCTATCAAAATATTGCTCGAGGAGGCCCTCGAAAAACAAAGGAACACGATGATGGATAGCTTTGCTCAGATCCTTCAACGGCTGCCCACCGGCGGCGCATCTGCATCCAGTAGCCACTCTGGAGTTGTGACTCCCTTTAAGGTACAAGTAAATTTTGACATTCCCATATTTGAGGGTCAAATAGACGCAGATGCCATAGATAGATGGTTGAATCTATTAGAAGGATATTTCTCTGTTCATGACTTTTCAGACCGGGAGAAGATTATTTTTGCACTCCTCAAAGCTACCCCCCATGTTAAGGACTGGTGGGAAACCTACTGTGAGAACAAGGACCAGACAGAGCCCTCTCTGTTCTCGACCATACCAACTTGGAATTCTTTCCGAGACGCCGTCAAGGAACAGTACTATCCTGCGGGGAGCTATGAGGACAAGTACATACAATGGACCACGCTGCGACAGCAAAGGGATCAAGATGTGCACAAGCTGACGAATCTATTCCATACCCTGCGCACAAAGTTGGGTATCAAAGATTTATAGAAACATTTGGTGCTAAAGTATCGCAGTTGTTTGCACAGATACATTCAGGAGGAAATGGAGTTCCTCGACATCTCCTCACTTGGTATGGCATACCGGTATGCTGCCAAGATTGAGCAGAAATTCAAACAGAAGAAGAGAGACTTTGGATCTGTGAATCAAAAGCAAGGAAAAGGTGCTTCCAAACCGCAGAACAAAGGACAGAGCAAAGGCATGGCGGCTAAAGACAACCCGTCAAAGCCACAAGAAAAGAACAACACCGTACAGCCAAAGAAGGACACGGGAAAGTGGTGTGAGTTCCATAAGAGCTCCACTCACAACACAAGTGAGTGTCGGGCCAAGCAGTCGCTAGTGGCCGAGATGAGGACTTCTGAGTCAGATGCATGCTCCGACTCCGAATCAGAACCTAAAAAGGGGAATGAAAAAGGGAAACAGATTATTGATGCGGAGCCCAACGCCACTGTTGCCACTACAAAGGTCCAAAAGGAGGAACCGGAAGATCCAGAGGAGGAGGAACGTCTCTTCCACTCCCAGATGTGGGTAAAGGGCTCCCCTATATAGTTCACTGTCGACAATGGGAGCCAAAAGAACCTCATTTCAGCAGATGCCGTGAAGCGGTTGGGCTTGCCGACCACAGCTCACCCACATCCATACACCATCGGGTGGCTTCACCGAGGACGATATCTCTGTGTCAGCCAGCAATGTTGCCTTCCCTATAGCATCTAGCCCTTCACAGATGAGGTATTATGTGACGTTGCTCCTATTGATGTTTATGATGTATTATTAGGACAACCATACTTGTGGAAGCGTCATGCTGTGTATGAGTCTCGACCTCGTGCTGTCATTATTACTTTGGGAAATAAGTTGTACAGGATACCAGAGGTACCACCCCCTACGGATATCTCTTTGGTTACTGCAAAACAATGCAGTAAGCTCATTTCCCAAACCAGGAAATTTGTTGTCCTGATGATCCGCCCCCAGGGCAAGAAGAATACTGTGGCCACGACCTCCAGACACGGCCCCTCTGCACGACAACAACAAATGGATAAGGTTTTGGAGGAGTACGGGGACATCTTCACCTCACCCAAAGGGGTTCGTCTGCACTGTCAAGTCAAGCACCCGATTGATCTGACCCCAGGTGCGCCACTACCCAATGGACCGATCTATCGACGCTCTGTTCTGGAAAATGATGAAATCAAGAGGCAAATTCAGGAGCTGTAGCAGAAAGGTCACATCATACCAAGTTCATCGCCCTGTGGGAGCCCGATCGTGTTGTTACAGAAGAAGGATGGAACGTGGAGACTCTGTATTGACTATCGGGCGCTGAACAAGATCACTGTCCGAAATAGGTACCCAATCCCACGGATTGATGACCTTCTGGACCAACTCCAAGGTGCAAAATATTTCAGTAAGATCGACCTAAATTCTGGGTATCACCAGGTACCAATTGAACCCTCTGATATGTGGAAGACTGCCTTTAAATCTAAGGAAGGCCTTTTTGAATGGTTGGTCATGCCTTTCGGGTTGACGAATGCTCCCGCAACCTTCATGAGGATGATGGAAAACATCTTGCGGCCATTCACCAACTCATTCGTAGTGGTGTACTTGGATGACATTCTGATCTTCAGCAAGACTTGGGAAGAGCACCTTCATCACATCCGACAAGTCCTCCAAACACTGCGGCAACACAAGTTGTGTGCCAATTTGGAGAAGTGCACGTTTGGCATGACCCAGGTTCAATATCTGGGATACATTATCGATGAAAGGGGGGTGCATGTGGATCCAGCCAAGATCCAAGTCATTCGGGATTGGCCAGCCCCGACTACTATAACAGAGCTTCGCAGCTTTCTGGGTCTTGCTAATTTCTATCGTAGATTCATGTTGGGATTCTCTCATATCACTTGGCCCTTGAGTCAAGTCACCAAAGGAGGAGCGAGAGCAAAATTCTTTTGGTCGGAACCTCAACATAAGGCATTCAAAGAATTGAAAAATCGCCTCTGTTCTGCCCCAGTGCTCACCTTACCAGACTTGCAGCAGCCATTTGAGATCGAGACAGATGCCTCTGACTATGCTATTGGGGCAGTTCTTACTCAACAGGGACATCCAGTGGCATATCACAGTGAGACATTGTCCGAGACAGTTCGCAAGTATCCCACCTATGACAAAGAAATGTATTCCATTGTGCAAGCCTGTCGATAATGGAAGCATTACATTTTTGGGAAGGAAACAATCATCCACACAGACCACCGGCCCCTGCAGTTCATACAGACACAAGGGAAGTTGCAGAATGATCGCCATCAGAAGTGGTCCACATATCTGCAACAGTTTCATTCGAACATCAAGTACAAGAAGGGTAGCACCAATAATGTTGCAGACTGCCTCAGCCGACCACCGATCGTGGCGCTCACCACCGTGCTCAACTCTTGTGGGCACGAGACTTGTGATTGGCCGCTTCTCTATGAGAGTGACCCAGAATTCGGCCACACTTACAAGGGACTCTTGGGGGGTACCCAAGTTCCAAATTTTCACCTCCAAGATGCACTTTTATGTCACCTGGGACACCTTTGTGTTCCTTCAAGCGAGCATGCCAAGATGATATGAAAAGCACATTACAGTCGAGTCGCTGGGCATTTCGGGGTCGAGAAAACAGTAGCAATACTATAGAAGTATTTATATTGGTCGAACCTTCGAAAGGATGTCGAGAAGCACATCAGATCCTGCACTGCTTGTGCCATTGCCAAACCGACCATCAAGAAGCAAGGCCTATATACTCCACTACCTACCCCTAGTCGACCGTGGGAATCCATCTCCATGGATTACATGTCGGGCCTGCCCTCTACTAAGAATGGCAATGACTGTGTTTTCGTGGTCGTTGACAGATTCTCGAAGATGTCCATTACGCTGGCCTATAAGAAGAATATCACAGCAGAAGCTACTGCTAAACTCTTCTTTGAACGAGTATGGGTGCACTTTGGGATCCCACAGTCTATCATATCAGATTGAGATAGCAAGTTCCTCAGCACATTTTGGTCCAGCCTCTGGTCAATGATGGACACAAAGCTCACCAAGTCCACATCTTTCCATCCCCAAACAGATGGCCAGACAGAGGTCGTCAACAGAATGATTGTACACATTCTGCGCATGTACAATTCAAAGCATCCACGCACATGGGACGAGAGCCTCCCCTATGTATAACATAGTTATAACTACGCTCTCCACAGCTCAATTGGCCATAGCCCCTTTCAGGTAGGCTTGGGATTCCAGCCACTATGTCCCATTGACGTGGCCATGCCATTTGTAGCTGCTCAGGCTGATTCAGCGCACGTCCAGTCTGAAGTTGACAAAGCAAGTAGCTTCATCAAGCGCATTCAACACATCCGCCAACAGGTTCATGATATATTGGACAGAGCCAATGCGAAGTACAAGCAGCACTATGATCAACACCGGGTGCCACACAACTTCCAGGTGGGCGACAAAGTATGGCTGCATTTGCAAAAGGAGCGCCTCACTGTACCTCACCGCAAGCTTCGCCCGCTCCGATACGGGCCGTACACCATCACCAAGGCTGTAGGGAACAATGCTTTCGAGCTTAGTATTCCACCATTCCTTGGTCTGCACCCAGTCTTCAATGTGGATCACCTTCGTCCTTACTTCCCACCGCTACTGGAAACTTCGGATATTGCAAAACAACTCACACCAATAGAGTTAAACCCAGACTGCATGGAACAGGCCACCACAGATTGTATCATGGACATGAAAATTAAGAACACTCACCAACAGAGGATCCAACTGTATCGGGTTGTCAAAGCTGGCCAACTCCTGCACCAAGGAAAGTGGTTCACCAGGGACCAAGTTCAGCAGAAATTTCCTCATCTCATGGAGGAACTTAACGCAATGGGGACCATTGCTTCCTAAGGGGGAGGAATGATCCAGGTGGATATTGGTGGCCACCCGCCTATTCCACTTGGGCCCCCACCATTGTCTCTTTCAGTTTTTCAGTTTCGGCATAACTTACTATTTTTAGCAGTTTTTCAGGTCCCGAACTTCCGGAGCCGTTTTGAGGCCCTAAACGACGTTTTTTTGGGTATCCTTTTACTAGCGAATTTGATCATCAAATTCCCCCCGAAAGTTGTATTCCTCGAATAGAGCTTTCTAATGATGTATCATGTGTGTCAAACGGAGATAGTATGCCAAAGTTACGTCCCTGGGAAGTTGAAACACCAATTTACCCAAACGGGGCCCATAGTTTTGGCGCTTCATCTCCTAGGGTTAGGTTTTTTGGATGTTGAGGGTTCTCCATTGTTTCTCAATAATAAATAGGCCCTCGAGCCTCATTGTAACACAGTTCAGAGGCCCGTAGCCGCCACATCTCTTCTCAGAGATAGCTACCAGCGCCCTAGCTAGTTTTATTTCCATTCTGTCTGTAAGCAAATTTCAGTTCTTTGATATTAATGAAATGAAGTGTTATTTCCGCTGCATCTATGTATTTATGGTTATGTGTTTATTCTGTTGCGTTCCTGCATAAATCTGGATCATCTATGTTGCTTGGAGAAAACTTGAAAAGAAGATAAATATAGAGATTTTCTGACATCATACTTATTAATTTCGCTTCTTATTTTTCTTTAGCACATTAATCTCCAAACAGAGCAAAAATTCCATAATGATCATAGATAACTAGAATGACTAAAATAGATGCTGTTAGAAAATGATGAATATTTATATATTATAATCATCACAATTCCAAAGATTAAACATGATATTTATAGTAAATTTATAAGCATAAATAAGATTAAGAGGACTTATCATCAAGTACTAAATGTTCCATAAATAAGATAGAAAATTATTGATTATGTTAAGGCTGGAGAACTACGGGATAATGTTGCAGGTATTCCTAAGTTCCTATATGACTTGATAAAAAAAAATTATTTTTTATATTTCTTAATATCCTTGGACATGATGGGTAATTTACAGCCATGTCAGATGTTGGAGGGATAGAACTAATAGTGAATGTAACATGTGGCTTATTCTACGGAGGATGAAAAAGCTATTGTATGTTTCTTGGAGAAAACTTGAAGAGCAGATACATCTAGAGACTGCCTAAAAGCATACATATTAATTTCTCTTCTTGTTTTCTTTTAGCACATTAATCTCCAAATAGAGGGAAAATTCCATAATTATCGTAGATAACTAGAATGACTAAAATATATGCTATCAGAAATTGATGAATATTTAGAGTTGATAATCATCACAATTCCAAAGATTAAGCATTGTATTTATAGTAAATTTGTAAGCATAATTAATATTAAGTGGACTTATCATAGAGTACTGAATTATCCATAAATAAGATATCATATTCTTGATTATGTTGAAGCTGGAGATCTATAGGATAATTTTGCAAGTATTCCTAAGTTCCTATATGATTTGATAAAAAGGTTTTCATTTTTTAACTTCCTAGCTTGATTGAGAGGCATTGAAAACCAATATGAAAGAAATATTGAAATATTATTTATGGAAACTTAAAATCATCCTTTAACAATGTAAGTTAAAATGCTACAAAGGCTATATCCATTCAAAAGTAGACGACCATCATAGACAAAAGAATCATTTGAATAGAAAAATGGATATCTTCAACATGAACCACTTTGAACAAATTCCACTGTGAAATGATGTGGTTTGCATCCAAAACCATTGGGAAAATAAAATGCATTTAGAAAACCAGTAGAATTTTGGAAAATGAACAATGTTTACTTTCGGATTTCCTAGTGTTGATATAGGAGTTTCTTTCTCACTCACACTTGGTACTCTTTTTGTTAGATTGACATACTTTTTGTGATCATTTGTTGGGAATTAATAAAATTATCTTACCTCATCTTCACCTATTCACAGTAAAGATGATATAAATTCACATAACAGTAAACAACTATCTTCAAGAATTACTAGCAATTGAAAATCTTGACAGACTACAGAAAGCGATGATATAAATCCTAGATTGTATGGAAAAAATACAAACTTCGGACTAGATTATTATCCTTGTTCAATATATCTTCATGATCCAAGTATCATAATAATTTCTATTTCAACAAATAAAATTGAAACTTCGAGCAGGTATGTCTCTATCTATTTTAGATTGGATCATTTTTCTAGTAATTGTTTTTTGAGTTGTCTTTGTGGAGAAAGCAACATCAATATGCTTATTACGATAGGTGGTTATGAGATCTAGACAAAAAATTGTTTTTTTCTTTTCCTTGCTAAAAACGGAGTATTTTTTTCCATTTCGTTGGCTTCCATTTCTTCATAAATATTTCATGCATTCCTTGATTTGGAGCCTATATTGAAGTAGTAGGAGGCTGGAACCAAATTGATATGAGCTGGAAGGTGTGGTCAGGGAGTTTTTGTGCATAATTGTATCTTATTGTAGGCGTAGAGATGAGTTTAATAGAAGATAGATCATAGAGGATTAGAACCCACGGAAGCCTGAGCACATGGAGATATAGAAGCCTAAGTTCATACCTAGAAATTTGGAGACTAGGCTGCAACGAGAAGATGACAGGAGATTTTCGAAGACGTCGAAGCTGCAATGAGAAGACAAGCAGGAGATCGTTGAAGACGTCGTGGAGGATACAGATTACAAATTACCTGCAAAAAAAAAAAAAAAAATAGCAAAATTAAAATATAAGAACAACAATAAAAACAATTCACAAAAAAATAAACAACAAAACACCATCAAATTTCTCACCTCCTCGCCCCTGCACAACACCAAGACCCTACAACAGAAAACAAAAAACATGGCATACAGCAAACAAAAAAAATAGTTGACACACTTGCGACAATAGTAATAAGCCCAAAACCTCTTCAGTTTTGTGGTTCGGTATATTTATAAACAAAATTTTGGCTGAATTATTTTAAAAGTTCGGCCGAACTTTGGTTGCTAGTTTTTCCATCTCCGACCAAAAATATGTTTTCCCACGTCATCAATACGTCATCAATGTAAATGGTAGAATTAGTTCAGCCGAACTAATTTTGAAATTTCGGTCGAACTGTTGGGAAAATGACTTCCCCCCCCCTGATTCTCACAAACGTGTAACCCACCTTCGTGTGTTTACCCATCATATAAGAAAAATATCAAAATTGAAACTAATTACTATACACAAAGCACTCATCCAATTCTTGAAAGCAACCATTGAACCAAATAGTCAACAATCACTCAAATATTGAATCAACCACTGAATAAAATAATCACTAAACCAATCACCAGCTCAATTCATGCAGAACATTGAGATCACTATAACCATAATATCATAACTTAAACCAAACTACTGCATCATCACACTAATTAACCTGCAACTCTAATCATTCATAAAATAAAATGTATATGCTACTTCACTTAAGGAAACCCGCGTGTATATGAACTTTTATGTAGAACAACCTACGTACAAAGCTCAATATACTAAGTTCTGAAAATTTTTAATCTAAATCAGTCATAGAATTTGATAGAGACATTCTGAAATATTGTGATAGGTTACAGATCTTTGAACCCTCATACAGTTAGGAGCATCATGTATCTTTTCAACCAATCAACATGTAACCAATTTAAACTTCATAATTCAAACATATCTACTTCAGACATTATCACTAAACCCATATCAACATGATGACATCATTGGTAGACAATAGAATCACAAAAAAAATGATCAGACATTTTCTTCAACATTTTTCAGCAAAACCCTGGCTTTCATATGCGCCTTCCAGTATACTTATTCATGTATATACGCTCTTATCCCAAAATAAACTCGTGTATATATCTAAACATATTACTGGACATATAATCTATTCTGTAGAACTAAAATCACGTGTGCACGCGCCTTCCTCATGTCGAACCCGTGTATAGATCTGTAAATAATTCAAGACTACACAATACTTCAGAACTTCAAACTTACTCAGATCATACCCTTCACTGTAACAAGCATGTGTCATATCATATATCTAAAAATCTCATAATAATATCATACAAATACATAGTCATTTCAGGTCTGCATATCCTGATCCATCATTTTATTCATGAGTGCATCTTTATTTCAGATCTATCAATCAACTATATCCCATTCCATAAAAATATACTTCATATTGAGGTATTCATTCAATGCCCTTACTCATGCACACTTAGCACTTTGATCTTCACCTAATTATATATTTTTAGCCTTAGCCAATACCATGATCCAAAACCACACAAGTGTCGATGGTATTCTTGGATGGGATCAAATAGTCGTTATTTCACTCAATATTGTGGGCTAATGCCATGGTAAAGACCCTTGGTATTGTTAAAATTATTGCACCAACACATACGCAACTTTTATTCTTTGTACCTGTGTGTATATGTGACTTTTCTTCACCAAACCTTCATATACACTACTTATTCCTATATACACAACTTGGATTCATTGAAAATGCGTATACACCTATGTATACGCGACTTCCCTTCATCAAACTTGTGTATACACCTGCATATACGTGGCTTCCCTTCATCAAACCTGCATATAATTCCTGAAACTTTACCTCCTTCATCAGTCCTCTGTCTCTAACTAGTATTCCTTTCTCTGTCACATCTGAACTTGCCTATAGATACATCAAGTTTACATCTTCAACAAGTAGGTTTCTATCAAAACGAAACTCATCGATTAGGTTTCCATCAAGGAAAACATATTTCATTATAATTCCAACATTTTTCAAATAGATAAAAAACCTTATCTACTATAACTAAGCTTTCCTATCTACAATTAGGTAGTAACCGCTATTTTTTAATTCAATTCCACGTCATTAGGGAGAAGGGATATAACAACTAGGATACAATATTTCCATTGTACAATGTGGAAGAAATAATTGAGGAGTATATGATGAAATTAAATTAGAGGCAAAAATAAGATATAATCTAGATAGATTGACATGTTATCCTGTATTAATTCCAAACCCAGGGAAACTAATTTCATTTCTAATTTTTAATGGTGCCATTATTCTATTGAAATTAGCCAATTTTATAGTGCAGCTGATGTGAGAGAAATAGAATAACCAATACATCATTTACTAAATTGATAGGGTTAATTTACATCCAAAATAATTTGTGACTGTGTTTTGTAGTATTGGTCCAAAGAAAAAATTGATCTTGCTTTGTGCTTACAAATGATATTATAATATTGTTAAGGATTCTTGATGTTGAGAGAATCGTAGAAGTACATGTGATAATATTGTTAATTCTAATCCATTATACACCAATTAAGATATGTAACCAACATCATTTTTATATTATGGTTGAGGGAGATCAAAAAGTGGGAAACTCTAATGTATAAAATTATATGAATTTCATAATAAAAAAAATTCTCACTTTCGGTGTGTAAAAACATTTTACCATCATTTCCATATATTGGATACTACAATGTTTTGACATGCTAGTATTTGACAAATGTTTTACTACACTAATTTTATGTTATTCAAAGACCAAAAAGTTCACACGCTTTCTATAGACTTACTTTAAATATCAAAATTAAGGTGTTAGTATCCCTTTCTACATGAAACATCTTAAAGAGACACTTTACAGTCTAAAAAATTAATACAAGGCAGGCCACATACCAAATAAGGAAAGTTACAATTCGCAGAACCTAATAATGACTAGTTATGTCACTAAGATGTAACTAATACTAATAACCTTTCATTACCAGTAGTCATCCACTAGAAGTAAACATGAACTTTATACTATAGAGAGAGAGAGAGGTCTAAGACATTCTTCATTTTCTCATGTGAACCACCTAAAGTAGCATTGGATATTTCCTGTGCTACTTCTTTCTTGATTCAAATTCTACATTTTTTAACAATTGTAGAAGACGAGGAATGATATTTTCATGAGTGATAGCCTATATATCAATGAAAACCTCTAGACCATAGCGTAAAGGTAAGAAATGTGAATTTAATTGGGGAACAAAAACTTTAAAATGACTAAAAATATAAAAAAATAACATGTCCAATTTTAATTTTTGAGAGAGCAAGAAGATTGAGAAATCTTTCAGCAATAATCACATCAAAAATATATTTTCAATGTGTTTCAAAAAATATAGTGTGGTGCGCCATCAGGACAAGATGGAGAATTAGATCATTGGCATCAGATTAAATAGAGAGAGTGATGTAGAAACAATTAATTTTGACAGTTAGAATATAACATCTAGTTTTGAATAAGGAAATATTGTTTATTAATTCAAAAAAGAATAAAACAAATAATAATAAATAAATAAATAATATTTTAATACAATATGTCATAAACTAACAATAATTTTTTTTTAATTAAAAAAAAAAGTAAAAGTAATTATTATATTTTGGTCAAACTTAAAGAATCAAAGGAACAAATCTAATGGTTCACATGAAAAAATAAAGAATTTCTTAGGTCAAGGCCAAATTTAATAATAATAACAAAAAATAAACAATCCAAACATATAAATTTGGAATTATAATAAATATATGAGAATAAATTTAAAAACAAACAATAAAAATAATAATAATAAAATTTTATATATATATATCATACAAAATAAATAGAAACAAAAACCTTAAGAAAACAAGGCAGGGACCCAACAACTGCTAATTTTCTAAGGATCATCTCTATTCATATTACTTTGTCTCCTTTCAATTTATATGGCATCCCTAAACTTGCAATGATAAAAATGACCAATCCTAGCAATGATCTAGGACTCTTCAATGCAAATGTGATGTTTATTCTTTTCCACATATTCTTCCAACAGTAACGAGTGGGTCCTCCAATGTTTGATGGTAGTTGCATGCTCATGAATCCTTTGATTTATTGAGTAACCAATTTCATCGATATAGGATGTCCCAAAATAACATGGGCTTACATAAACACCTTTCAAGTGCATTGTGGATCCCCATACATCTAAACTTGTTGAAATTTTCCTTAGCTTTCCTTTCTTCAACTTTAATGGGGAATTCTATGAACAAACTTGTTGTGCTGCCATGGGTTCCCCTCTTTCCCTATAGTGGCTAATATATTAATGGAGGACTTTGAATCTAAGGCCTTGACCTCATTTTAATTCAAACCAAATATATGGAAGAGTTTTGTAGTTGACACATGTGTCATCTAGTCATGGTCAGGAAAGTTGGAACTTGTTTTCCAACATCTTAAAAATAATTCTAGCTCCATAAGGTTCAATGTGGAATGTGAAATCAATGGGAACCTGCTTTTCCTCAATGTCCTTATTTCAAAGAAGGATTATGGTTCTTTCTCCCACCAGGTCCTTCATAATAAAACTAACTTGGAGCAATATCTTCATGTTAAATCCCATCATTTCCCTTCTCAAAATTTGGGTGTTCTCAACACCTTAGCTACTCGGGCATTAAGAGCTTTTGATGAAAACCACTATAATGATGAGAAATCTTGTCTCCTTAATGCTTTTAATAATAATGGATATAGTATGCACTAGAGTCTTAAGGCTTTCCTTAAAGCTAGAAAAGGTCCTAAGATTATAAAATAACCAAAGGATCGATTTTCAAGGGTGTATCTTCCTTTTGTCTAATGTACCACTCACAATATTGCAAGGATCCTAAGGAAGCATAAGGCTCCTTCAACTTTTAGGCCCTTAAACACCATTTGTAGCTCTCTAATATCAATGAAACACTTGGTGGACCCTAAGAATAATAAAGGTGTCTATGTCATTCCATGTTATTCTGGGATGCCATACATTGGTTAAAATGATCGCTCAATAAATCAAGGGATTCATAAGCATGCAATCGACATCAAACAAGGGAGGACCCACTCCTTAGCTCTGGAAAAACATGTGGGGAATACTAAGCATCACATATGCATTAAAGAGGCTTGGTTCATTGTTGCGATTGGTCATTTCCATCACCGCAAGTTTATGGAGGCCATAGAAATTAAAAGGAGGCCAAATAATCTTAATAGAGATTGTGGTTGGAAAATTAACCGTTTGTTGGGTCCCTCCCCTATCTTCTTAAGGTTTATATATATATATATATATATATATATATATATATATATATATATATATATATATATATATATATATATATATATATATATATATATATATATATATATATATATATATATATATATATTGATTAATTTATTTATTTATTTTTTTATTTTAATTTAATATCATATATTTGTTTACAAATCTTGTGGAAAATCACATTATCATTTAAAGGGCCGACGCATTTCGAACTACTTAGTGTTGTTCATTATCAAAAAAATGTTAATTGTGTTGATCCAATTAATTCAATATATATACTACATAGATGCAGCAATCAATTAATGAAGGTGAACATTAAGGAATTAAAATTGATAGTATAATTATAAAACTAGAATTTAAATCAAATGAAAAATGATAATAAAATAATAATACTAATAATAAAATTAGTAAATATTAATAATAAATAATAATAAAAACACTGAATTACTTATTATAAATTTATATTAATTTTATTATTAGTATTATTATTTTATTATTATTTTTCATTTGATTTAAATTCTAATTTTCTAATCATACTGTCAATGTTTAATAATGTTTAATTTCTTAACGTTCACCTTCATTAATTGATCGTTGCATCTATGTAGTATATCTATTGAATTAATAACTACACTGAGTAGTTCAAAATGTGTTGCCCTTTTAAATGATAATGTGATTTTCCGGAAGATTTTAGTAAACAATTATGGATCATAGATGTTTACAATCTCAAATATCATATATTTATTATAATTCCAAATTTATATGTTTGGATTGTTTAGTTGTTGTTGTTATTATTATTATTATTGGTCTTCACCTTGATTTACTCATCATTTTTTATTTTTATAAATTGGATTTATTCCTTTGATTCTTTAATTTTGACCAAAAGATAATAATTATTATTTTTGAAATTTTTTTATTGTTATTTTATGACTTATTATATTAAAATATTATTGTTTTATTCAGAAAATTTTCTTTACTTTAGTAGCGAGATTTAACATACTAAATTTTTCTTTACTAATAAATAATATTTCTTTATTCAAAACTCTTGTTATATACTAACTTTTAAAATTAATTGTCTCTACATCACTCTCTCTATTTAATTTAATGTCAATGATCTCATTCTACATATTGTCATGATGATGAATGACACTAGATGATTCGAAATGTGTCAACAAAATATTTCTGATGTGATTATTGTCGAAATATTTCTCAATATTCAAGGTATGGATCATAGAAGTCTAAATTCGGAGAGAGCAATAACACCTGCAAAATAGTATAACACAACCAAAAAATATTCAAAATTAGATAGTTCCCATGAGAAGGAAAGATTGACCTACATCTGTAATGTGAATAATAAGTTGATGAAAACAAGTTTAACTACTAACAAACACCAAGAAGGCCAATTTACTTTGAACAATAAGTCATTTAAAACTGAATTTCAAAAAATAATTTCAAAAAGGAAAAATAAAAACATTTCCAAAACATAACACAACATTAGGTTCTAAATTTGATGATGTCTTCCATCATACTGAAAAGATAAATGTAATTTTCTTAATAGTTCCCTGTACGACATGAGAAAATAGGAACAAAGAAAAAAAAGGTAAAACTAATGAAATATGAGTGCAAACCCATATAAAATGAAATCCTAAATAAATGACAAGAAATTCAACTCTCCATCTGAAAATTTCCAACCTTATATCTTGCCAAGTTAACGGTTGTGATAACACCAAAGAGGAAATGTTCATCTGTATTGGCAACAATCCCCGCCATTGTCTGAGCAAAAATTATGTCAATGAAACCATTTAAATCCCATTTCTCCCCATCAAAAAAGGATGTCATTAAACTCTAAATTTCATGGAAGCAATCTTGCATGGGATAAAAAAAACTTGAAATATGCATTAATAACATTTTGCAACATATAGCAGTGATCAACTAATACCATATAGATAATAGTCACAATGAACAAATTTCAGGAAAACTGCAAAACCAAATGTTCAAACCAATCATTGTTTCATGAACTAAATATTTTTCACAAATACAACAGACAAACTATTGTCAAATTTCTCAAATAAACACCAGCATAAGACACTTTATGCAAGAAACCTGGCCACATTTTTCCTTTTATTTTGAGATAGCAATTCTCAAGGGACAAACGGACACACATATTCAGTAATATAATCATATATCAGTTCAATATGGAATGATAGGGACACATTTCCCAACTTCCCTTATTCCAGTTCACCAATTATTTTTGTGTCCTTGATCACAAACAAAGATGGAAAACATATGACTAAATGGGATGGGTTTGATATGAATCTACAGATTTGGTGCTAAGAAGATTCCCATTTTGAGTAGGAGGTACATCATGCATGAAAAGGATGTCCAAGTAAGTATATGACCCAACGACTATTCAATTCTCAAAAAAATAGCGCACTCAGCTAGAGACTTACATTATGCCTCTTACATAAATATTTATAATCATAGTGATTACAGAAAAATGGAAGTAACTCTCAATAATGTAGTAGTAGAATGGATGATTCCATAAAAAAATAAACTCCATAGACTAATTTTCTATATATTGACATATTCAAGGTGGAGTAACTTCAAGCAAGCTAGGTGCATCCATTTGTAGCACTAATTATTCAACCAAATGGTTTCCTTCTGGATGGTAAGGACTTATGGAAAGGGTTATATCCAATGATTAATCTAGTTAAATTTCTTAATAGAGGATAGTCTTAGAAAACTACCTTTTGCATCATTTCTTTGTCAACAATTGGCTATTAGTTTCTCAAACAATTTTACATAGGATTTTCCGAGGTGCAAAACAAGTATTTTTTTACCCAAATGATACAATTATTTTTTAGTATGAATTCCTCCTCAAGGGATTTGTTATCTAAATCAGTTCTCTTATACTTTACATAGGAAGATCAGTCCTTATAGGTCTCATATCATCTAAATTAATGCTCTAATTCAAACTCATAGTGAGTTCTTTTCTCTACCTGAAAGAAACAACCTCTGAATAAGAAAATCCCCCCTGGGACTGAACATGCATAATTCCCCACCTAATCTAGTTTAAACAACTCATAGCTTGTATGTTTCCTCCTTCCTTCTCATTTCGCTAGACATCTACCCAAAATTAAGTGTTCACTAATTTCCTTCAGCATTTGCTTCTTAGTTCATTGGCTCTCAAAATTCCGTTACGTGGTGTAGAAAGGCTGCTATCGTGAGGGTTTATCCATTGAGTTCAAAACTCAAACCCTGAAGCTGCTACATAGTCCTAGGCCTTTGGGTGAATATAGTAAATCTTCCTAAGTTGAGTGGGTTGATTTCCTTTCCTATCCTACTCAATTTTCTACATATGGTATGTAGATCTTACCCCATATAATGATTTGGCATCTAGGGAAGTAAATCCTTCCCTATATCAAAAATTTTATAGAAAAAATGGAGGAAATGTAAGCCTTGCATGCATGGAGTTGAGTTGTCACTTTCTCCCCAAAAAAATTGTCCTTTTTATTTATTACCAACTAAATAGTAAGATAAGTAAGTTTACTTTTATTTACTTGTAATATCATAGCCCCCCCTCTATTTGTCCCAAGGAAATCATGTCCACCTGTATCTTTTATTTACATTCTAATATGAATTTGATTTTAGAGCTAAGTGACTTAATATAATAGACATTATGTGACGTTTTAACTACTCACAGTAAACAATAAATCCCATGTTAATGGGATTTTGGCCTTTGAGTTCTCATTTTACAAGGTTGGGTGCCATTTTTATATTTGACATTGACATACATCTTCAAATATTCATCATATTTGGAAAATCAAGATATTTATTGAAGTCATTCAAGAGCAGCATCAGAGAAACAACGAACACAATAATCCATAGAAAGGAAGTTTTCATTTCCATGAATCATAAGAATAAAAACTAGAAACAAAGGGCCTTGGAAAATGCATTGATGAATTTATATATTATATATCACATAATATATCAAATTCAAAATATGCAACTACAAGTTTGGTGGTGAAAATTATCTCATAATGTTGGTTAAAATAGAAAATTTTTCCTTTGAGAGAGAAAAAAATTGAATAACATTTAAATGATTCCACCACCCACATGTAGAGACAATGATTTTTACGAGTAGGAAAATGACATGAAGTCCATGTGTCCCACAAATATGAAATGACCAAATTTAATATAAAATAGTGGATATGAAAACAAAATGGGGCTCGCAAAGATAGGATATGATTTTTACCTATAGAATTGAATATCATGCATGCACTTTAATAGTATTTTATGAAGGAAAATTGGATGTTAACCATGTTATTCTCTTGTCAAAAATCATTCCTATACATATATCAATAAAACCAAGAAAAAATTAGGATAAAATACATGAATTGTATAGTATTGAAAATCATAAATGTACCCCTATTTCATCAATAAAATAAAGACACAATATAATAACCTAAACCTGATCATCACGGGTGGGGGGTCTTGTTAGACTCATCACAGAAAACATTATCTGAGTCACTATGACATGATAAGTTTCCAATGTTATGAGAGGGTTATTCCTTGTCAAACTCATCATGAGAAACTTTATCTAAGTCATTATGACATGATAATATATGACTTTCAATAGATGAATATGACCCATCATCAGAAATAGATGTTGCACCATCTATTTTCTCTAATAAAACATGGATGTCTTCATAAGCAACAGTTATTGACTTGCATTTATTCATAGCTTTTTCTCTTCTTGACTTCATTATTAGTAGTATATGTCTTGTGCTTTTTTATCTTTCGTGTTGTCTCAATTTCATTTTGATTACCCTTCTCCTTAGAGATTTTCTGCCTGTTGCTGCCACAATTTTTTTTTTTCGAAGAAGGATTTCTTTCCCCTTCATTCTTAGAATTTTCAAATAAGTTAAGTGGTACAGTAAGAGAACTAAATCCATAAAATGCAACACCAAAGAAAAAAAACATGGTTCATAAGCTTCCCATCACAAAAAATAGCATCTCATTTTCATAGTTGGTTTCACCTATCAAAATTCTCTTAAAATCAAGTTATTTTTCTACAATGAAGTCAGGATTCAACATATTTATACATGGGAAGAATGTGATGTATGATTAGGTCGACATGGATCAAAAAAAATCGTAAACGTTATATTTGAGGGAGGGGCCTTTCCATTCATTGAAATATACTAGATACTGTGTACCAAAAGTTTTTCTCGTAGACACTACCCAACCAACCTACCCAATTTTCCTTCACTTATCCTAGAGATATTCCAAAGGCATCAAATCTCTAGGATAAAATTGCCCAAATCTCCCCTAACCTTATACCGACTTCCAAAACATGGGATTTACTATTTCACACAAGACCTCGTTAAGAAAAACAATGCATCAGCTAATATCGGAGCCTTGGTTTCAATTCCTATATTCTCAAAATAGAAACATGGTTTTGAATCTTGCTAAAGGTTAGATGCAAGGTCGCACAAATGTTGGAAATGGAAATTCACACCTCAATTTCAAACTATTAAGGGTAACCATCCTGAAGGGACATGTATCTAAATGATGGTACATAATCCCATTACGAAGAGCATGTTTTAATCAATTCATGTAGCCTATATAATTTTTAGTATGTATTATTGAATGATGCCAGAACAAACCCTTGGAGATGAATATTAAGGCTTATCTATTTTAATCAGGAAGCACAAGATCTTTATAATGCTTTCAAATAATTTGAAAAATGTTAGGGAAAAACCTAAAGTAGAATTTAAATACATAAGTCAGATAAGATCATATCAATAAATCATAGTGCCTTTACAATTTGTTATACATCACTAAATCGTTGTAGAACAACAAGGCCCTAGAAATGAAGATAAATGGTTTTATAATATAATCATGAATAGCACAATAACTCTAAAAAATTATTTTGAATAATTTGAAAATTTTCATGGAAAAACTTAAAGGTGGAACTTAAATGCAGGGTAAAAATTATCATATCAATAAATCATATAGCATCTTAGTCTCTTCTTATCCAATGCTTGATAACCATGCCCTTAATTTCGAGATATTAACACATGCATTCTGTGCACATAAGGAAACTCTCCACCTAACATATTGAAGTCGATATTGATATGCACCTTCATTGTAGATATAAACTCAATATGTTGATTTGGCATCACTAACCCATTAAAAATATAATGTACATGTATATTGAGTGCCTAATCGACACCTAAATAAATTATAGCATAGTTTATTAACATACATTCCAACATACAGATCAAAACTGCAAATAAATAGTGATGTAGTGAAATGTTGCAAAAAAATGTTGTAAAAAGTAAACAAAAACACATTTAATTACAGTTAAGCTCAAAGGCACTTCCCAAATAAATACAAGGAGCATTTCTTGAAGGTTGATAGCATTTGGATTAAATTTTAAATTAATATAAATGTGTTACAAATCTTGAAAACCGAAAATTAGTTTCACATATTCAATTTCCTAAAATAAAAAAGAATTCACAACCAAGGAAATTGATAGATTATGAAAGAAACATAAAAGCACCAGATTGTTATAAAAGCCTTACCATGACAAATATATATTAATTAAAAACTTGGAAAGTAATGGGAAGTTGAAAAAGAAACAAATCAAATTTGTTTAACTTCAACAGATGTTCTTGGATTGAAACAAGGAGAAGATATTATGGTTGAAGCACGAAACTGGGTTGAAGAGTTGAAGCAAAAATAGAAAGTAAAACATTAGTTAAAACCTAGTCAATTTATGTTAGTAACTAATTTAGACATTGAAAAATCCATAGAGGGACATTATCAACAAAGAAATAAAGACAGAACTAGTTCTCATATGAATGGGGATAAGAGGACAGATGACACAAGTCATCTACTTCTTACAAATGATATTGAGGTTCTTCATTTTTCTATTTGTATGGAGGAGTGGAAAACTACAGGGAATCATCATATATGGTAAGTGTAATAATGAAACTGAAAAAGGTTATTATATTTATGTTGCGTAAAAATTAAAACCATGTTTAATGTTTAGAAATGATTTCTCTAACCTTCAAAATTATTTAACATATGTTTAGTATAACTGAAAGACTACTATAGTTTATGTGTAAATATTTCAACATAAAAACATAGAGAGAGTTATAACAGATAGAACCTTTCAACTTTTAAGGAAATGACACTTGTGTTCTTTGTAATTGATGCATACCTGAAAAGCATATCAAAACATATATTGTCTACCTTTTCATGTTTTTTATTTTAGTATTCCATAAAGGAACATTATCAACAAAGAAATAATGATGGAACTAGTTCTCATATGAATGGGGATAAGAGCACAGATGACACAAGTCATCTACTTCTTACAAATTATTTTGAGGTTTTGCATTTTTCTATCTATATGGAGGAGTGAAAAGTACAGGGAATCATCACATATGGTAAGTGTAATTATGCAACTGAAAAATTTTAATATATTTTGTTAGTATGAATCCTTTGTTGAAGTGTACGAAAAAGGACCAATTTAGCTACGCATAACTAATAGCCCTAACAACAAAAGTGGCTGCCAATATCTTCAGATCTGTGGTTAGTTGAACATAAAAGAGCTGCAAAAACCAGATCTATGCGTGGAAAGACATTAAGCAGAAAAAACAAGGGTTTGCTCCATATACCAATAGACAAGACAAGAACATTTTTTGAAAGAATTTTTATATTAATTGGGCACCTGGGAGGAAAACAAGAAGGCGTATCCAATTCTCCTCAGTGGGATGGGTTCTTGGAAGTCCTCAGCACTTCAGATCTAAGATTTCTCTCTCTTGTTGGTGTAGAAAACCCACACAAAAAATAGAACTCAAAGGGAGCTCACACAGCAAATGGTAGAAAAGAGTGACCAAGTGTATAGATCCAGAGTGATCTAATAGGCAATAAAAGGTGGAGAATGGTAGGAAAAACCCTCCTATTTATGACAAAATATTGGGTCATTCTAGATCTTGGTGCATGGGTTAACCAGATCTAGATCCACTTTTTATGGAATATTTTATTATATTTGTTGGAGGGAAAAGGTATTTGACTTGGGTCAAATCCCTGAATTTGTTAAAAATAAATAAATAAATGATTTATTTATCTTTTTAAGGAAGCGGTTAGAAGATAATCAAATAAATAATGATTTATTTAATTATTTAAGGAAGTGGTTGAAAGACAATTAAATAAATAATGATTTATTTAATTATTTGTGGGTGATTTGGTCATATTTAACAAGGAATATTATCTAAATAAGATTTAAATAATTATTCCTAGAAAATAATAAGATAAATAAAGGTTTATCTAATTAATTTCTTTGTTTTTGGGTTAAACATGATTGGGAATAATAATTAAATTATGGTTTAATTAATTATTTCATGAGGAAAATCAAACAAATATAGGTTTGTTTAATATTTCCTTTTGGGGTTTCCTGTTTAGACCATAAATAACCTAATAAATGTGGTTTATTAATTTATTTAACATAGTGAAGGCAATTTTACTTAGGGTAAAATTGGTCTTACATGGTGTACTTGGGTCCATCTAATGATAATAGGTTAGATGACCAAAAAATGGTGTAACAGATTGCCCCCCAGCGTGCGAGTGTCAGGAGCAAATCGTATGACCGAAGTACGTTGTAAGAACTCAATCACCAGACAACAAAAGGGAAGCCAGAGAGAGAAAATGCAAGGTGGATAGTGTATCAAGAACTAGACCCTTAGGAGACAAGACTCCTGGCTGTGCAACAAGTCTCTTTATGAGATGGTACTGGTATACATGCAAGGGGAGGCATAACCTATGCTCCGCGAGACAAAGTACAAAAGAATAGTGTGTCCAGTAAACAAGGGACCGAACCATAAAGTATAGCTGGCATAATCATGAGCCAGATAAAAATACAATGAGGAATTCCATATACATGTTGTGCCTGGGATAACAGCCAGGACTTGTACAATAATATCTGAGTACATGAGATACAAATACAACCCAAATTCCCCCTGTAAATGGGGAAGGGCTCACAAAATCTGACTGATACATGCAAATCAAAAAGGTGCTGCAAGTGGCTAAGGCCAACATCATCAAATATCTGGAGCTGCATCGAAGGCTGCAAGGAAGAGGTCATCCGGGCATGTGGGGGGCTACCTGCAGGGCCACCCCCTCATGAGGGTTGAGACATCTCACACACACCCGGGAATCATCAAGAGCTGCTACTGGATCACTAGACCATCAAGTATACGGATCTCGATCATGCTGAAAGGAGCTGGAGAAACAATCAATTCAAAGGGAAACGAGAGGTCCCTTTGCCTGATCCGAGGCACCGAACAAGAGTGGAAGCTGGAACCAAGGTACACCGCCCTCTAGACCTAGCTTCTTGAAGGAATGAGCTGATGTCAAAAGAAGGAGGTCCGCCATAGGTGAGGCAATGAGACATCCTCAACTAAGGCACGAGCGAAAATAGTGGAGAGACGGACAGACTGACACTAATGATGATAGGGAAATGGAAAGGACTAAGTAGCGAATGGACGACTTCCCTTGTTAGAGCATAAAGGGCATGAATGACATGGCAGCGACTGACACAAGATCATAAGGGATAGGGGACAGTGGGGCTGAAGGTCACAAAGTGCGACGCAAGAAAGAGACCAAGAAATGAAGGATGGAGGGCTATAGCGGGGTACAAAGGGACTCGGGATAGACTCCATGGATGCGATGATGACTCAAATTGGATGCTCTAAGCAAGGGTGACTCGATGGTGCTGCCACACAGTAAAGGCCCCATGGGGGACCATGAAAACATGAGTACAAGATGGGAACTCATGATGAAAATCGACACGAACAAAGACAAGTAAGGAGGAAAAGTGATGCCCCAAGTACAAGTGTCGTAAGTGAGGAAATTCAATTTTAATGAGAGTTGAAGTGACCCTTCTTGGACAAAATGTGTCCTGGTGAAGTATCAAATCATAAAAAACTAACGGATACCCATTTGAGGGCTCGGTGAGAGCTTTCCAACGGTGCAAACGGTTTGTCAAAGGGGGCTACGGTGTGGTCGCATCAGTCGAAAGAAGAAACAGGGGTTCTCTTTTAATAAGGTAGTTTTCCCTCCAAATTCACTCATTTGCTATTGTTGTTGTCGTGAATGTAGAGAGGAGAGAAGGCCCTAAATCTTGCGGCGAGCGTAGCGGACAAACCGACTGTTGGAATCGAGATCCGTCAGTTGCAGGTAAGAGGCCTAACCTTACTCTTTCATTTTGATGGATTGAAAGTTCAGTTTAGGGCCCAAAATCCCAGAAAAAGACCCTCCTTCATCTCTACGGCCGGGTCGCACTTTTTGGGCCAAAAAGTGCGACCTGGGATGCAGGTTTTAGGGAAAAAACTGCGACCTGGTCCAGAAATGGGCAGAAAACTGCGACCTGGGAGATGAGGGGGTTTTGGTGCTGTTTCATGGCTGAGAGTTGGGTTTCTGTGTTTGGTTATGGTATTCCCAATCTGTATGTTGACAAAGATGATGTTTTTGTGCAGGTATGGCAGATGTACGGGTTAACTGGAGAGAGAGAGACCTAGGTACATTACAGGCAGAGATCCAGGTGGATCAGGGTGTCCGTCATGTGTTGGCCAGGTTTGGGGTTCTAAAGTTTTTGGAGAACCCGTTGATGAGAGCAGGAGAGCCCTTGTTGGCTCGGATTATCAGTTATTGGGATCCAGAGCATGAGGTCTTTGTAGTGCAGGGGCACAAGATCGAACTGACAGTCCAGGATGTGTATTTCTTGACGGGTCTCCCACCACTGGGGATGGTGGGAAACACGCAGCCAGTGTTACCGCGGGGGCGGCATATCATGGAGTTTGTGGAACGACATTGTCGACTGGGTCTCCAAGTCAAGGGGACTCGGATACCGATCGAGGATCTAGAGAGGCTAGAGACCCATGCAATGGCCGCAGCTGTGCTGCGTATCCTGGGCAACCAGGCGTTCCATCACATCGCCGGGGGGCAGATGATGCTTGTAGAGAGTGTGTTGAGTGGGACCTACTATGGGTGGGCCCAAATGATGCTGGTGTCGTTAAAACGACAGTTGTCGCTCTGCAAGCGGCAAGTGAACCATGATTGCTCGTATGGGACTTTATTGTGCGCCTTCTTCTTTGAGAAGATCCCGACCTTGCGGCCTCGTATACAGCTTCCAGATGGGGGCCCGAGAGAGCCCAGGATGCACCGGTGGGGGCGGATACTGTGCAGAGGAGGAGGATGGGCAGTCGGGCGAGTGTTTTGACCTGAGTTTTTTGCCCATTGGGATCAGATGCCATTATACATAGACGACTATCCCTATAGCGGGATGAGTTGTTGTGGGGATCCAGACCTACCACTTCCGCCTGGTCGAGTATGGGGGCCCGATGGTAAGTGATAAGTAACTATTCTTGTATGGGCATGTTAAAGTTATTGAATAGTAGATATGGTACTGATTCATGTACTTTTGGTATGCAGATATAGCTCCGGTAAAACCGGCCGGATATATGGGACGCCCGGCAGCCTCTGGAGCTGCAGGTCCGAGTGGGTCGAGAGCAGCGCACAATGAGGATGCGGCCGCCCTCCTGGAGGACATCCGTCGTAGATGTGAGACGTTGCTGATCGGAGTTTCAGAGCGCGGGTGGCAAGACTTAGATGACCAGTACGTGGAGGCATGCATTGGTCTTCCCTCGGAATGGCGAGGTGTCATGCAGCGCATGGCGATGGCCGGTCAAGGCATACGTGATCTACGGGCTGCAGGGGCAGAGCCATTGGCTCGGGATCCTCCAGATAGTGAGTAGGTGTGGGGCATGCGGTGCCCCCTAGTGTGTATGTAGGGGCAGGTGGTGCCCCCAGTTTTGAGTTTTTTGTAACATGCGATGGGCATGTCATATGTATCAGAGAAGATGGACTCTAAACACATGTTTTGCGACACATATTATGGATATGCATCGTTCTTTAATGATTATAAATGTTATTTTCTTGTATGAAATGCGTGTGATAAATGCCAATCTAGAACATGGTTTGCAATACTATCTACATAGTGATTCTGTTCTCGAGGTACATGGTTGAAAGTTATGGTTTCAAATGCACGTATCAAGAGTTTCACTTGTAAATAGCATCTAAAAAGCACAGGGTTATGCACACGATAAACACCATTTAGTTGCATGACAAGAAGTAGGGAATCCAAACGAACGTGCAGATGGAGGATGCGATGGCAAAGGGCATCGACTAAGAGGCCACGCACTGCATCATATTCGGCCTGATTATTGGTGGAAGAACCAATGCAGACCCCGTTGGAGAGAACAAGGGCATGCACGGGGGTGAAGATGGCCCAACCTGCCGAGGCTAGATTCTGGGAGTAACGACTTGCACCATCGGCATAACCGATAAAGGGTGTGGATGGGGGGTCCTGCGGAATGGTGTGACAAGACAACAAATGAGGGGAAGAAAGGCAATGACGGCAGCGTGAGTGGACAGAAGTCATCGAGCGGTAACTGCGGGAGGGAGTGCAAGGAGCAGGATGACTATGACTCATATACAGACTAGAGGGTGGTATATGAGGGGTATCGGAAGTATGGTGAGGACTCGGGCTGCGGAGGTCAACAGAGACACGGGTGGAGTGATCTCGGGTATGGGTATAAAAGGGGTGGTCGAGCGAAACAACAGGGGAGGATGCAGGGGGACTGAGCTCCGAGTGTCTCGCAGAGGAGGATAAGTAAAGAATGGTTGTGGTAGACTCCGTCATCTGAACATTAAGGGGGGGAATGTCGATGGGGGCAGGGGGATCCTCATACTGGCCTGAAGCATACTGCGCGAGTATGGGAGAGGCAGATTGATTCTGTTCAACCTCATACTCTCGGACTACCTCTAAAGAGGCGCGGTAATGCGTCAGGTGAGGACAATGGTGGGAGTAATGGCCATGAACACCGCACAAAGCACAGAGTTTATTGGTGCAGAGAGTCTTGGGGTTCTTGGTTACGGACGAAGAAGGAATGGAGGCTTCAGGGACCGTAGATTCAGGGAACGCGACTTTAACCATGGGCTGAATACGGGGCAACTCGGGACAAGCATGGGTGGCATGACTGGCGACATCACACAAGGCGCAAGGCTTTGCGGGTGGAGGAGGGGCCGGGTCAGTCGTGGTGGTCTTGTCTTTGGGTGCCCCCTTGTGAGCTTTTCCTTTCTTCCCGGGAGCCGTCACTACAGGAGAAGGGTCTTGTGGAGGTGCTGGGGGCACAGTGGCAATGGAGGAAGCGAGGGGGACCGGTTGAACCGGTGTCAAAGCTATATAGGGTTTGGGGTGACCGGGAGGGGTAGCTGCTGGAGGATCAAGGTACCAGACTGGTATACCCAAGGTCACATTAGGGAGAGAGAGGGTGGCCATGACGGGGACAAAATATACTCCGGGAGGGGGAGCCAGGAAAGGTATCTTCCCAGCAGGGTAATGACCAGGAGGGACGGCTTCAAGATGGTTGAGGCCTGGGGGAACCGATCCAGGAGGATAAAGGGGTTCATGGATACCAGCTGTAGGGGGAGGGCCAGAAGGGGGAGGTCCGGCTGGCTGAGATGAATGGCTAGGAGCGGGTTGCGGAGGGCGAGGTGGAGGTTGCTGACTAGCCGAGGCAGGCCGCTTAAGGGTAGCCTGAGACGATTGCATCATGCAAACATTCGATAAGCTGGGATCAGTGATAGGAGGAGGGGGGAGGTTAGGGAAAGTTCCAAGCAGGGAGGAATCTTTGTAAATGCCGGGGGAGACACTGGTCAAGGAATCGACGGTTTGCTTGTTGGCTACAGAAGAGATGGTTGTCTCAGGGGAGGTCTGAGATTTTGGCTCATGATATGTCAACTGGTCAATGGTGACTATCTTTCCATTATGGGGGAAAGACATTTTGCGAAAGACCGCGGATGGGACAGCAGACATAGCATAGGTGTAGCTTCGCCCCAATAGAATGTTGTAATCTAGCGGGGCGTCGATGACTTCGACGTCAACGCAAACAGTCTTACTGGCGAGGGTGATAGGACAATTACGAAACAGGCCAATGGGCTGGGAGGCATGGTCGTCCCACGCTCGAAGGGTGATCGTGGAAGGGGCCAACTCAGGGGATCCGAGTTGCTTCCAAACCGAAGCGGACATCACGCAGGTGGATGCCCCCTCATCAATTATGCACCAGGAAACGTTGGCGTTCCAGATTTTGACTGGGATTTGGAAGGCGACGGAAGGAGGGAGAGGAGGACGGTCCGATTGAGTGGCGTCAAAAAAAATCATTTGGTCATCAGCAGGATCTACAGCGCCCACAGCAGGTAGTAGAGCCTTCTTTTGGGAAGGGCACGACTGGAGGAGTTCCAGTGTGGAAATGGCAGCAGGGGATTGCGCCAAACTCCATCTATCACATATTATATGAATGAGCAACTTTGACTATGAAGCGCTTGACGTAGGTCCCTTTAGACCCAGGCGAACCTCAACTTTGGGTTGAGGGATATGGGCGGGCCACCGGATGTCGAAAGAGGCTCAGAGAACTCCGAAGAAGGAGACTCTAAAGCAGACTGAGCAGAGGCTTGGGGTACTGCCAGGACCGAGTCTGAAGGTCAAGGTCGACTGGCCGAGTAGTTGATCTGGGAGGTATCATAAGGATCTCGTAATCGGAGAACCGTGAAGGGAAGGGGGGGGGCAACCCCGGGCCGGCCGGGTATGGTGGCATTCCACGAACTCGCCCAGGGAAAGATCAAGAACATGCTCTGCTGGCAGCCACATTAGGAGGAGCATGAGGGGAGGCGTGCTGTCCATGCAATGTGGCTTGAGACTCCCACATCTACCGCATCTGGGGTAAGAGGGGACAATCGTGGGTGTAATGACCATAAACACCGCAACCTGAACAAGGCTTATTAGTGCGAAGCGGCCTGTCCGGCTTAGGCTGAGTGCCCTGTTGCTGGTTGGCAGTGTTAGGGTCGACACCAGGATTGGGTCCACGGGTACTAGGGGCAGATTGGTTTGGGTTGCCTCTCCACCTTCTTTGAGAAGAAGGGGGATTAGTCGCGCCCTACTATGCAAATACTTGCCCTGGAGGGGGCTGTAAGTGTTGTTGCGGGTTTGGAGGAGGCAAGGGAGATGGAAGCGCATATGCTGGAGGAGATGGCGCACCAGGCTGTGGATAAAGGTAATGGTTAGGTTGGGCAACATTGAGGTAAGCAGGAGGTGGGGCAAAAGGAGGAGGCATGCCGTATCCTGGATACATGCTACCGGGAGGGGGAAGAGTGCTAGAGGTGTTGGCCCCTCCCTGAGGGAAACCATAGCCCATAGGAGGTTGAGCGTATGGATGGGAAAGGGCTCCAACGATACCGTCGGCGGAATGAGATGCCCCCGAGGCGTTAACGCCACCAGGCCTGGGGAGGTCAGGAAGAACAGTATAAACATAACCAGATTGAGCGTAGATCAGGTCATATTTCAAGGCTATTTGGAGGGCGGCTTCTTCGGTTTGAGGAAAGTGAGAGGTGACATCTTTGCCGATAGGAGCTAAGAGGGTGCGAAGGAACCAGTCCATGTAAACCCGATCTTCGAAGGGGGGGCTCGACATAAGCTCCGTCTTCATCGCCATTCCTGAACATGGGCGGAAAGGCGGGTTGAAGAGGTTTGCTTGAATGAAGTCAAGAGCTCCGTGCCAGTATCGTATTGGAGAGGGAGCTGGAAATAAGATAAAAAGGCTTGGGCAAGGGTCGCAAAGGTGGTATGGGAAGAGGTGGCTTGGTCAACACACCATTTAGAAGCTTCGCCAGTAAGCGTGCATTGGAACAAACGAAGACGGATGGAGTCATTGGTAATGGAATTGGAGGAACACCACATGTGGAAAGATCGGACATGATTGGTTGGATCTTCTCCAGCAAGGCCTTCGAACTTAGGGATGTCGAAGGGGAGCTTGGTTGGCATAGAAGGCCAACCAACATCGTGGCGGATAGGGTCATTGATCAACTGATTGAAATCGGGGAGGCTGAGGCCTGCAATATACGGCAGCAAAGGTATGGCCAAGGTAGTTCCTGTGGCAGTTCCGCTAGTAGTGGTTCCAGCATTAGGGCCTGGAGCACTCCTAACGTTAGGCCCTGGACCAGACATAATGAAGGTGATAGGGGGAGAACCAGGAGGAGAGGGAGAACCCAATGAATTAGAAGAGGAGTCGGAGTGCAGACTTGGAGGAGGACTGGCTCGAAGACGGCGGGACAGAGCAGGTCGATCAACCGGAAACTGAGGGTGAAGGCCAAGAAGTCTCCGGGAAAGGCGCCTTGGGGGCGCAATGATGACGGGAAGAAGGAAACCGACAAGGGAAAACAGGGACAGAATCAAGTGAGGTCAAGGGCAGAAATGTGCAAAGGACAATTGATTTTAGAGCCCTTTCCAGCGTGTTAACCAGGCGCTTCTTCACTTAGGGTCAGTGTGTGGCGTGCGTTAATTTTAATTTTTAAACCCTTTCCGTTTTGAGAGCAAGAAAATGTGTGCTGCGTAACTGAAAATAAATCTGCAGAGAACAGTATATAATACTGAAATAACAGAAAATTAACAACTACTAATGCATTGCTTCAACCCAAGAAGGTGGGCCGCTCAAAATTAATCTAAAAAAGGGAAAAAATCTAGGCGAAACACACTTAAAAAGAGGCCAATAGATGAGGGGTCGAAAGGGACAGGGATCTAAAGGATAAAGCTGCTGAAAAGAGGTGCAGATCACAGCCAAGAGACAGAGGCAAGGTGGCTGGAAAAAGGGAAGAAATCAGCAAAAAGCGAAAAGGACAGGGAGGAGGTCCTAAAGAGAGGTCCAAACAAAACAACAAGAGGTGATTTGAAAGGAAGGAAGGTTGATTTAAAGGGATCTGAGGAGGAGGTTCCAGATCTGAAAAAAGGAAGGCTGAAACTCTGAAAAACATCATCATCAGCCTAAACTCTTCCACAAAAAGTAGGGGGTAAGCCCTAGGCTAGGGTTCCCACTCAGATGAGTAAAACAACATCGTAACCAGTCAAGGCGGGCCGAGACGTAGGCCGGAAAACCCCCACGTGCTTCAAGAAACCCGTAAAAATTGCGTAAAAATCATCGAAAAATTGCTGTGTCGCAGTGTTCTCGACTGCTGCGCGTGCCTGCAAGAAAGGTAAAAGGCGGTGTGACCCCCGTTCCTAGCTGTCTCATTACAGATTTTCGTAAAAGTCATTGTCTCATTGCGATCGGGTGTCGCTTACCTGCGCAATAGGGCCAGAAACACACGGAAATTAGAAATTTTAATGTTTTAGGGTTTTATGTGAGAAAAACAACATAAAAATAGGAAAAATAAACAGCTGAAAAGAAACCCTAGGGTCCGAAGTAGCTGGATATGCAGGAATATGAAAAACGACAGCGGTCGTAATTTAAAACCCGTGTGGAGTCGCCATTTGTTAGTATGAATCCTTTGTCGAAGTGTACGAAAAAGGACCACTTTAGCTACGCATAACTAATAGCCCTAACAACAAAAGTGGCTGCCAATATCTTCAGATCTGTGGTTAGTTGAACATAAAAGAGCAGCAAAAACCAGATCTATACGTGGAAAGACATTAAGTAGAAAAAACAAGGGTTTTCTCCATATACCAATAGACAAGACAAGAACAATTTTTGAAAGAATTTTTATATTAATTGGGCACCTAGGAGGAAAACAAGAAGGCGTATCCAATTCTCCTCAGTGGGATGGGTTCTTGGAAGTCCTCAGCACTTCAGATCTAAGATTTATCTCTCTTGTTGGTGTAGAAAACCCACACAAAGAATGGAACTCAAAGGGAGCTCACACAGCAAATGGCAGAAAATGGTGACCAAGTGTATAGATCCAGAGTGATCTAATAGGCAACAAAAAGTGAAGAATGGTAGGAAAAACCCTCCTATTTATAACAAAATATTGGGTCATTCTAGATCTTGGTGCATGATTAAAATAATGTTAACCAAATCTAGATCCACCTTTTATGGAATATTTTATTATATTTGTTAGAGGGAAAAGGTATTTGACTTGGGTCAAATCCCTTGATTTGTCAAAAATAAATAAATAAATGATTTATTTATCTTTTTAAGGAAGCGGTTAGAAGATAATCAAATAAATAATGATTTATTTAATTATTTAAGGAAGTGGTTGAAAGATATTTAAATAAATAATGATTTATTTAATTATTTGTGGGTGATTTGGTCATATTTAACAAGGAATATTATCTAAATAAGATTTAAATAATTATTCCTAGAAAATAATAAGATAAATGAAGGTTTATCTAATTAATTTCTTTGTTTTTGGGTTAAACATGATTGGTAATAATAATTAAATTATGGTTTAATTAATTATTCCATGAGGAAAATCAAACTAATATAGGTTTGTTTAATATTTCCTTTTGGGGTTTCCTGTTTGGACCATAAATAACCTAATAAATGTGGTTTATTAAGTTATTTAACATAGTGAAGGCAATTTTACTTAGGGTAAAATTGGTCTTACATGGTGTACTTGGGTCCATCTAAAGATAATAGGTTAGATGACCAAAAAATGGTGTAACATTGTTAGTATGAATCCTTTGTTGAAGTGTACGAAAAAGGACCAATTTAGCTACGCATAACTAATAGCCCTAACAACAAAAGTGGCTGCCAATATCTTCAGATCTGTGGTTAGTTGAACATAAAAGAGCTGCAAAAACCAGATCTATGCGTGGAAAGACATTAAGCAGAAAAAACAAGGGTTTGCTCCATATACCAATAGACAAGACAAGAACATTTTTTGAAAGAATTTTTATATTAATTGGGCACCTGGGAGGAAAACAAGAAGGCGTATCCAATTCTCCTCAGTGGGATGGGTTCTTGGAAGTCCTCAGCACTTCAGATCTAAGATTTCTCTCTTGTTGGTGTAGAAAACCCAATGCAAAGAATAGAGCTCAAAGGGAGCTCACACAACAAATAATGGAAAAATGTGACCAAGTGTATAGATCCAGAGTGATCTAATAGGCAACAAAAGGTGGAGAATGGTAGGAAAAACCCTCCTATTTATAACAAAATATTGGGTCATTCTAGATCTTGGTGCATGGGTTAACCAGATCTAGATCCACTTTTTATGGAATATTTTATTATATTTGTTGGAGGAAAAGGTATTTGACTTGGGTCAAATCCCTTAATTTGTCAAAAATAAATAAATAAATGATTTATTTATCTTTTTAAGGAAGCGGTTAGAAGATAATCAAATAAATAATGATTTATTTAATTATTTAAGAAAGTGGTTGAAAGATAATCAAATAAATAATGATTTATTTAATTATTTGTGGGTGATTTGGTCATATTTAACAAGGAATATTATCTAAATAAGATTTAAATAATTATTCCTAGAAAATAATAAGATAAATAAAGGTTTATCTAATTAATTTCTTTGTTTTTGGGTTAAACATGACTGGGAATAATAATTAAATTATGGTTTAATTAATTATTTCATGAGGAAAATCAAACTAATATAGGTTTGTTTAATATTTCCTTTTGGGGTTTCCTGTTTGGACCATAAATAACCTAATAAATGTGGTTTATTAAGTTATTTAACATAGTGAAGGCAATTTTACTTAGGGTAAAATTGGTCTTACATGGTGTACTTGGGTCCATCTAATGATAATGGGTTAGATGACCAAAAAATGGTGTAACAGATTGCCCCCCAGCGTGCGAGTGTCAGGAGCAAATCGTATGACCGAAGTACGTTGTAAGAACTCAATCACTAGACAACAAAAGGGAAGTCAAAGAGAGAAATGCAAGGTAGATAGTGTGCTGAAGAACTAGACCCTTAGGAGACAAGACTCACAGGTGCAACAAGTCTCTTTTTATGAGATGGTACCTGTGCTAAAGGCGGCGGGGGAGGCATACCTATGCCCGCCGAGACAAAGTACAAAAGAATAGTGTGTCCAGTAAACAAGGGACCGAACCATAAAGTATAGCTGGCATAATCATGAGCCAGATAAAAATACAATGAGGAATTCCATATACATGTTGTGCCTGGGATAACAGCCAGGACTTGTACAATAATATCTGAGTACATGAGATACAAATACAACCCAAATTCCCCCTGTAAATGGGGAAGGGCTCACAAAATCTGACTGATACATGCAAATCAAAGAGGCGTTGCAAGTGGCTAAGGCCAACATCATCAAATATCTGGAGCTGCATCGAAGGCTGCAAGGAGGAGGTCATCCGGGTATGTGGGGGGCTACCTGCAGGGCCACCCCCTCATGAGGGTTGAGACATCTCACACACACTCGGGAATCATCAAGAGCCGCTGCTGTATCACTGAACCATCAAGTATACGGATCTCGGTCATGCTGAAAGGAGCTGGAGTGGAGAAAAAATCAATTCAAAGGGAAATGAGAGATCCCTTTGCCTGATCCGAGGCACCGAACAAGAGTGGAAGCTGGAACCAAGGTACACCGCCCTCTAGACCTGGCTTCTGGAATAAATGAGCTGATGTCGACAGAAGGAGGTCCGCCATAGGTGAGGCAATAAGAGACCCTCAACTAAGGCACGAGAGAAAATATTAGAGCGACGAACAGACTGACACTAATGATGATAGTGAAATGGAAAGGATAGAGTGGTGAATGGACGACTTCCCTTGTTAGAGCATAAAGGGCATGAATGACATGGCAGCGACTAACACAATATCATAAGGGATAGGGGACAGTGGGACTGAAGGTCATAATGTGCGACACAAGAGAGAGACCAAGCAAATGAAGGATGGAGGGCTATAGCGGGGTACAAAGGGACTCGGGATAGACTCCATGAAGGCGATGATGACTCAACTTGGATGCTCTAAACAAGGGCGACTTGATGGTGCTGCCACATAGGGAAGGCCCAATGGGGGGCCATGAAAACATGAGTACAAGATGGTAACTCATGAAGAAAATCGACATGAACAAAGACAATTAAGGAGGCAAAATGGTGCCCCAAGTACAAGTGTCGTAAGTGAGGAAATTCGATTTTAATGAGAGGTGAAGTGACCCTTCTGGGACAAAATGTGTCCTAGTGAAGTATCAAATCATAAAAAACTAACAGATACCCATTTGAGGGCTTGGTGAGAGCTTTCCAACGGTGTAGACGGTTTGTCAAACGGGGCTACGGTGTGGTCGCAGCGGTCGAAAGAAGAAACAGGAGTTCTCTTTTAATAAGGCAGTTTTCCCTCCAAATTCACTCATTTGCTATTGTTGCTGTGGTGAATGTAGAGAGGAGAGAAGGCCCTAAATCTTGCGACGAGCGTAGCAGACAAACCGACCGTTGGAATCGAGATCCGTCAGTTGCAGGTAAGAGGCCTAACCTTACTCTTTCATTTTGATGGATTGAAAGTTCAGTTTAGGGCCCAAACACCCAGAAACAGACCCTCCTTCTTCTCTACGGCCGGGTCACACTTTTTGGGCCAAAAAGTGCGACCTGGGACGCAGGTTTCAGGGAAAAACCTGCAACCTAGTCTAGAACTGGGCAGAAAACTGCGACCTGGGAGATGAGGGGGTTTTGGTGCTGTTTTATGGCTGAGAGTTGGGTTTTTGTGTTTGGTTATGGTATTCCCGATCTGTATGCTGACAAAGATGATGTTTTTGTGCAGGTATGGCAGATTTACGGGTTAACTGGAGAGAGAGAGACCTGGGTACATTACGGGCAGAGATCCAGGCGGATCAGGGAGTCCGTCGTGTGTTGGCCAGGTTTGGGGTTCTAAAGTTTTTTGAGAACCCGTTGATGAGAGCGGGAGAGCCCTTGTTGGCCCGAATTATCAGTTATTGGGATCCAGAGCATGAGGTCTTTGTAGTGCAGGGGCACAGGATCGAACTGACAATCCAGGATGTGTATTTCCTGACGGGTCTCCCACCACTAGGGATGGTGGGAAACACGCATCCAGTATTACCGTGGGGGCGGCATATCATGGAGTTTGTGGAACGACATTGTTGACCGAGTCTCCAAGTCAAGGGGACTCGGATACCGATCGGGGATCTAGAGAGGCTAGAAACCCGTGCAGTGGCCACAACGGTGCTGCGTATCCTGGGAAACCAGGCGTTCCATCACATCACCGGGGGGCAGATGATGCTTGTAGAGAGTGTGTTGAGTGGGACCTACTATGGATGGGCCCAAATGATGCTGGTGTCGTTAAAACGACAGTTGTCACTCTGCAAGCGGCAAGTGAACCACGATTGCTAGTATGGGACTTTATTGTGCGCCTTCTTCTTTGAGAAGATCTCGACCTTGCGGCCTCGTATACAGCTCCCAGATGGGGGCCCGAGAGAGCCCAGGATGCGCCGGTGGGGGCAGTTACTGTGCAAAGGAGGAGGAGGGGCGGTCGGGCGAGTGTTTCGACCTGAGTTCTTTGCCCATTGGGATCAGATGCCGTTATACATAAACGACTATCCCTATAGTGGGATGAGTTTTTGTGGAGATCCAGACCTTCCACTTCCGCCTGGTCGAGTATGGGGGCCCGATGGTAAGTGACAGATTGCTATTCTTGTATGGGTATGTTTAAAGTTTTTGAATAGTAGATAGGGTATTGATTCATGTACTTTTGGTATGCTGGATAAAATAAGTCGCACGTGGATATATGGGACGAAGCCCGCGACGGTGGAGAACACGGAGTCCGAGTGGGTCGAGAGTAGCGCATAATGAGGATGCAGCCGCCCTTCTGGAGGACATCCGCCGTAGATGTGAAAGGTTGCTGACCGGAGTATCAGAGCGCGGGTGGAAGGACTTAGACAACCAGTACATAGAGCCATGTATTGGTCTACCCTCGGAATGGCGAGGGGTCATGCAGCGCATGGTGATGGCCGGTCAGGGGATACGTGATCTACAGGCTGCAGGGGCAGAGCCATTGGCTCGGGATCCGCTAGATAGTGATTAGGTGTGGGGCATGTGGTGCCACCTAGTGTGTATGTAGGGGCAGGTGGTGCCCCCAGTTTTGAGTTTTGTGTAACATGCTATGGGCATGTCATATGTATCAGAGTAGATGGACTCTAAACACATGTTTTGCGACACATATTATGGATATGCACCATTTTTAATGATTATAAATGTTATTGTCTTGTATGAAATGTGTGTGATAAATGCCAATCTAGAACATGGTTTGCAATACTATCTACATAATGATTTTGTTCTCGAGGTACATGGTTGAAATTTATGGTTTCAAATGAACGTATCAAGAGTTTCACTTGTAAATAGCATCTAAACAGCATAGGGTTATGCACACGATAAACACCATTTAGTTGCATGACAAGAAGTAAGGAATCCAAATGAACGTGCAGATGGAGGATGCGATGGAAGAGGGCATCGACTAAGAGGCCATGCAATGCATCATATTCGGCCTGATTGTTGGTGGCAGAACCAATGCAGACCCCGTTAGAGAGAACAGGGGCATGCAAGGGGGTGAAGATGGCCCAACCTACCGAGGCTAGATTCCAGGAGTAACGACTTGCACCATCGGCATAACTGATAAAGGGTGTGGACGGGGGGTCCTGCGGAATGGTGTTACAAGACAACAAATGAGGGGAAGAAAGGCAATGACGGCAGTGTGAGTGGACAGAAGTCATCGAGCGGCAACTGCGGGAAGGAGTGTAAGGAGCAGGATGACTATGACTCATATATAGACTAGAGGGTGGTATATGAGGGGTATCGGAAGTATGGTGAGGACTCGGGCTGCGAAGGTCAACAGAGACACGGGTGGAGTGATCTCGGGTATGGGTAGAAAAGAGGTGGTTGGGCGAAACGACAGGGGAGGATGCAGGGGGACTGGGCTCCGAGTGTCTCGCAGAGGAGGATAGTTAAAGAATGGTTGTGGTAGACTCCATCATCTGAACATCAGGGGGGGGAATGTCGATGGGGGCGGGGGGATCCTCAGGCTAGACCGAAGCATACTGCGCGAGTATGGGAGAGGCAGATTGATTCTGTTCAACCTCATACTCTCGGACTACCTCTAAAGAGGCGCAGTAATGTGTCAGGTGAGGAAAATGGTGGGAGTAATGGCCATGAACACTGCACAAAGCGCAGGGTTTGTTGGTGCAGAGAGTCTTGGGGTTCTTGGTTACGGACGAAGAAGGAATGGAGGCTTTAGGGACCGTAGATTCAGGGAACGCAACTTTAACCATGGGTTGAATACGGGGAAACTCAAGACAAGCATGGGTGGCATGACCGGCGACATCACACAAGGCGCAAGGCTTTGCGGGTGGAGGAGGGGCCGGGTCAGTCGTGGTGGTCTTGTCTTTGGGTGCTCCCTTGCGAGCTTTGCCTTTCTTCCCGGGAGCCATCACGACAGGAGAAGGGTCCTGTGGAAGTGCTAGGGGCACAGTGGCAATGGAGGAAGCGAGGGGGACCGGTTGAACCAGTGTCAAAGCCATATAGGGTTTGGGGTGACCAGGAGGGGTAGCTACTGGAGGATCAAGGTACCAGATGGGTATGCCCAAGGTCAAGTTAGGGAGAGAGAGGGTGGCCATGACGGGGACAGAATATACTCCGGGAGGGGGAGCCAGGGAAGGTATCTGCTGCGGGGAGTGACCGGCAAGCGGGATGGCTCCAAGATGGTTAAGGCCAGGGGGGACCGAGCCTGGAGGATAAAGAGGTTCGGGGATACCAGCTGTAGGGGGAGGGCCAGGAGGAGGAGGTCCGGCTGGCGGAGATGAATGGCTAGGAGCGGGTTGTGGAGGGCGGGGAAGAGGTGGCTGACTAGCCGAGGCAGGCCGTTGATGGGCAGCCTGAGACGATTGCATCATGCAAACATTCGACAAGCTGGGATCAGTAACAGGAGGGGGGGGAAGATGAGGAAAAGTACCAAGCAGGGTGGAATCTTTATAGACGCCGGGGGAGACACTGGTCAAAGAATCGACGGTTTGCTTGTTGGCTACGGAAGAGATAGTCGTCTCGGAGGAGGTCTGAGACGGCGGCTCATGATAAGATAGCTGGTCGATGGTGACTATCTTCCCATTATGTGGAAAAGACATCTTGCGGAAAACCGCGGATGGGACGTGAGACATAACATGAGTGTATCACCCAATGGAATGTTGTAGTCGCGGGTGTCGATGACAGACGTCAACGCAAACAGTCTTACCGGCGAGGGTGATAGGACAATTACGGAACAGGCCAATGGGCTGGGAGGCATGACCGTCCCACGCTTGAAGGGTGATCGTGGAAGGGTCCAGTTCAGGGGATCCGAGTTGCTTCCAAACCGAAGCAGAAATCACACAGGTGGATGCCCCCTCATCAATTATACACCAGGAAACGTTGGCGTTCCGGATTTTGACTAGGATTTGGAAGGCAACAGAAGGAGGAAGAGGAGGATGGTCCGATTGAGTGGCGTCGAAAACAATCATTTGATCATCAGCAGGATCAACAGCGCCCACGACAGATAGTAGAGCCTTCTTTTGGGAAGGGCACGACTGGAGGAGTTCCAGTGTGAAAATGGCAGCAGGGGATTGCGCCAAATCATCTACTATACTATACGACTGAGCGGCTCGACCGGAAGCAGCATTTTGGCGTAATGGGCCCTTTGGAATCTTTGGATGAACCTCGACTTTGGGTTGAGGGATGTGTAAAGGGCCACTGGATGTCAAAAGAGGCTCTGTAGAACCTGAAGAGGGAGGCTCGGGAGCAGACAGAGCAGGAGGCTTGGGAGTGCGGCGGGAGCCAGGGTTGAAGGTGAAGGTCGACGGTCGGGGAGAGGATCGGAGTGCATCATAAGGATACGGTAATCGGAGGGAACCCCGAGAAGGGAAGGGTGGCGGCTGTTTGTCGAGCCGGTTGGGTAGCCACGAATCCTTGCTGAGGGAAAGGATCAGTAAACACAACAGGTTGGGTAGTGGCCACATTAGGAGGAGCATGAGGGGAGGCGTGTTGTCCGCGCAATGTGGCTTGAGACTCCCACATCTGCCGCATCTGGGGTAGGAGGGGAAAATCGTGGGTGTAGTGACCATAAACACCGCAACACGAACAAGGCTTGTTTGTGCGAAGCGGCCTGTCCAGCTTGGGCTGAGTTCCCTGTTGCTGGTTGGCAGTGTTAGGGTCCACACTAGGATTGGGTCCACGGGTACCAGGGGCAGATTGGTTTGGATTGCCTCTCCGCCTTCTTTGAGAAGAAGGGGGATTAGCCGCGCCCTGCTGTGCAAATACTTACCCTGGAGGGGGCTGTAAGTGCTGTTGCGGGTTTGGAGGAGGCAAGGGAGATGGAAGCGCATATGCTGGAGGAGCTGGCGCACCAGGCTGTGGATAAAGGTAATGGTTAGGTTGGGAAACATTGAGGTAAGTAAAAGGTTGGGAAAAAGGAGGAGGCATGCCGTATCCTGGATACATGCTACCGGGAGGGGGAAGAGTGCTAGAGGTGCTGGCCCCTCCTTGAGGGAGACCATAGCCCATAGGAGGTTGAGCGTACGGATGGGAAAGGGCTCCAACGATACCGTCGGAAGAATGAGATGCCCCCGGGGCGTTAGCGCCGCCGGGCCTGGGGAGGTCAGGAAGAATGGTATAAACATAACCAGATTGAGCGTAGATCAGGTCATATTTCAAGGCTATTTGGAGGGCGGCTTCTTCGGTTTGAGGAAAGTGAGAGGCGACATCTTTGCCGATAGGAGCTAAGAGGGTGCGAAGGAACCAGTCCATGTAAACCCGATCTTCAAAGGGGGGGGCTCGACATAAGCTCCGTCTTCGTCGCCATTCCTGAACATGGGCGGAAAGGCGGGTCGAAGAGGTTTTCTTGAATGAAGTCAAGAGCTCTGTGCCAGTATCATATCAGAGAGGGAGCTAGAAATAAGATAAAAAGGATTGGGCAAGGGTCGCAAAGGTGGTATGGGAAGAGGTGGCTTGGTCAACATACCATTTAGAAGCTTCACCGGTAAGCGTGTGTTGGAACAGACGACGACGGATGGAGTCATCGGTAATGGAATTGGAGGAACACCACATGTGGAAAGATCGGACATGATTGGTTGGATCTTCTCCAGCAAGGCCTTCGAACTTAGGGATGTCGGAGGGGAGCTTGGTTGGCATAGCAGGCCAACCAACATCGTGGTGGATAGGTTCATTGATCAACTGATTGAAATCGGGGAGGCTGACGCCTACAATTTACGGTAGCAAGGGTATGGCCGAAGTAGTTCCTGTGGCGGTTCCGCTAGTAGTGGTTCCAGCATTAGGGCCTGGAGCACCGCTAACATTAGGCCCTGGACCAGACATAGTGAAGGTGACAGGGGGAGAACCAGGAGGAGAGGGAGAACCCAATGAATCAGAAGAGGAGTCGGAGTGCGGACTCGGAGGAGGATTGGCTCGACGACGGCGGGACGGAGCAGGTCGATCAACCGGAAACTGAGGGTGAAGGCCAAGAAGTCTCCGGGAAAGGCGCCTTGGGGGCGCAATGATGACGGGAAGAAGGAAACCGACAAGGGAAAAAAGGGACATAATCAAGTGAGGTCAAGGGCAGAAAATGTGCAGTGACAATTGATTTTAGAGTCTTTGCCAGGCGGTGTTAACCAGGCGCTTCTTCACTTAGGGTCAGTGTGTGGTGTGCGTTAATTTTAATTTTTAAACCCTTTCCGTTTTGAGAGCAAGGAAATGTGTGCTGCGTAAATGAAAATAAATCTGCAGAGAATAGTATATAATGCTGAAATAACAGAAAAATAACAGCTACTAATGCATCAATTCAACCCAAGAAGGCGGGTCGCTCAAAACTAATGTAAAAAAGGGCAAAAATCTAGTCAAAACACACTTAAAAAGAGGCCAATAGATCTAGGGTCAAAAGGGACAGGGATCTAAAGAATAAAGCTGCTCAAAAGAGGTGCAGGTCACAGCCAAGAGACAAAGGCAAGGTGGCTGGAAAAAGGGAAGAAATCAGTAAAAAGTGGACAGGGTAGGGAGGGGGTCCTAAAGAGAGGTCCAAAAAAAATGACAAGAGGTGATTTGAAAGGAAGGAAGGCTGATTTAAAGGGATCTGAGGAGGAGGTTCCAGGTCTGAAAAAAGGAAGGCTGAAACTCTAAAAAACAGACGGCTGAAACAGCTAAAACTCTTCCACAAAAAGTGGAGGGTACTAAAGCCCTAGGGGGCTAGGTTCCCACTTAGATGAGTAAAAACAGATCAGAACTTGGTCAAAGCGGGCTAAGACAGAGGCTGGAAAACCCTGACAGAAGCTTTAGCAAAACCCAGAAAAATTGCAGAAAAATCACTGAAAAATTGGCAGGTCGCAGGTTCTGACCTGTTTTCAGTGCAGGTCGCAGAAAAGGGGCAAAAAAGTGCGACCTGGAGGTCCAGGTCGCAGGTTATGGGCCAAAAAGTGCGACCCTCCGTTCCGGTTGTCTCGGCGGCAGATTTTCAGAAAAGTTGCCGTCTCAGTTGCGGCTGGTGTCGCTTACCTGCGCAATAGGGCCAGAAACACACGGAAGTTAGAAATTTTGATGTTTTAGGGTTTTATGTGAGAAAAACAACATAAAAATAGGAAAAATAAACAACTGAAAAGAAACCCTAGGGTCTAAAGTAGCTGGATATGCAGGAATATGAAAAACGACAGCGGTCATAATTTAAAACCCGTGTGGAGTCGCCATTTGTTAGTATGAATCCTTTGTCGAAGTGTATGAAAAAAGACCACTTTAGTTACACATAACTAATAGCCCTAACAACAAAAGTGGCTGCCAATATCTTCAGATCTGCAGTTAGTTGAACATAAAAGAGCTGCAAAAACCAGATCTATGCATGGAAAGACATTAAGCAGAAAAAACAAGGGTTTGCTCCATATACCAATAGACAAGACAAGAACAATTTTTGAAAGAATCTTTATATTAATTGGGCACCTAGGAGGAAGACAAGAAGGCGTATCCAATTCTCCTCAGTGGGATGGGTTCTTGGAAGTCCTCAGCACTTCAGATCTAAGATTTCTCTCTCTTGTTGGTGTAGAAAACCCACACAAAGAATAGAACTCAAAGGGAGCTCACACAAAAAATGGTAGAAAAGAGTGACCAAGTGTATAGATCCAGAGTGATCTAATAGGCAACAAAAGGTGAAGAATGGTAGGAAAAACCCTCCTATTTATAACAAAATATTGGGTCATTCTAGATCTTGGTGCATGGGTTAACCGGATCTAGATCCACTTTTTATGGAATATTTTATTATATTTGTTGGAGGGAAAAGGTATTTGACTTGAGTCAAATCCCTTGATTTGTCAAAAATAAATAAATAAATGATTTATTTATCTTTTTAAGGAAGCGGTTAGAAGATAATCAAATAAATAATGATTTATTTAATTATTTGAGGAAGTGGTTGAAAGATAATTAAATAAATAATGATTTATTTAATTATTTGTGGGTGATTTGGTCATATTTAACAAGGAATATTATCTAAATAAGATTTAAATAATTATTCCTAGAAAATAATAAGAGAAATAAAGGTTTATCTAATTAATTTCTTTGTTTTTGGGTTAAACATGAGTAGGAATAATAATTAAATTATGGTTTAATTAATTATTCCATGAGGAAAATTAAACAAAATGGGTTTGTTTAATATTTCCTTTTGGGGTTTCCTGTTTTGACCATAAACAACCTAATAAATGTGGTTTATCAAGTTATTTTACATAGTGAAAGCAATTTTACTTAGGGTAAAATTGGTCTTACATGGTGTACTTGGGTCCATCTAATGATAATAGGTTAGATGACCAAAAAATGGTGTAACAGCCATACCTTTATAGTCGTTTTCCATGATGGATGAGTTTCTGACCTTCTTGTTGTTTTTAATCTTGCAAGGATGAAACTTGCAGGCTTTCTTCTTCTTTTAAACCTGTACTTCCCTTAGTCCTTGAAACAATCAACTGTTCTTTTTACTTGAAGCTGTTCCTTGAAGTGTTCCCTTTCCCAAAACTGATTTGTGCCATTTATCCTAGCATCCCTGCAAAGATGCATTGATGAAATGACTTTGATTACTAAAGGCCTTTGCTGATATATCATGATGATAATGCTTGAAAGTTCACTTGATCATCTTTCTTCTGACATAGGACTTTAAAACTCTATTTCTTCCTGAAATGAAACTTATAAGGTTTTTTGAAACAAAACACAATGACCATTTTGATGGTGTATGACCTAAGGATAAACCATGGTTTTGTTTTGCCAGATAAGAGGAAATAATGGCTGACTAATATGAAAACATGGGTTTTTGACTTAGAGATAGCTTTGTCAATGTTCTTACCCTAAACACCACCACCTAGACCTAGAGACTTTGTCATAATTTCTGAGGGATTTCTGAGATATAATCAGGTCATCAGATGGCAAAGTAAATAGTGAGAGAGGAGTAGACAACTTGATTTATGCTTGACAGAGAGTTGTGCGAAAACAAGGAATTTTGGGTATCAGAGGTACGAGACTTGTTACAGTCATGGACAAGGAAGGTTTGCTAATTTAGGAAAGGACTGAAACCTAAAGACCACTTCCATCACAGTCTGCAAGAGAGGGATAAAAAGACAAAAAATTGTTTTGGGGGGTTTTCTAGAGGACAAATCGGCTATTTGAAATTGGTTTCTAGAAAACCTAGACAAGTCATACAGTAATAAAAATAGGAAAAAATACTGATGACTAACACTACCAAATCAATCGACTCCTATTTTACAGACCTACTAATTCTTCTCTCATCTTACCGTTTCATCTCCTCATAGACTACAAACTTGCACCTTGCTACCACATCAAATTACAATACCCTCATTAGTAGAACTATGGATTTGACCGAAATATCTCTTCAGTAAATCAGAGTTTATACCGTATGCCAATCCCATAAAATAAATCATTAAATTTATTTATAGTTGAATATGTGTCTGGTTAGGTTCTTGTTGCAGTCCAAGTGCTGGCTGATTCCAACGCCAACATATTTTGGTGCGTCTGTCGGGAGACGAAGGCCTTGAAATGAAGTATTCTCTCGAGTCTCTTGTTTTGAATTGTTGATAATAAATTCTTGATGGTGAACAAGAATTGGTGACTTGAAGAAGACTAAAAATTAGTTCACCTAGCGACTCCACAAAGAAGAAGAGGTGTTTCAAGACCTCCTTATACAAGGAGGAATAAAAAATCATCTACTGTGACTCCAATTTTTGACCCAGAGAAGATAAAATTTATTTTTTGATGGTGAACAAAGACTAGACACTAAAGAATATTCTAATATTTCACCTGGTGACTCCATGACAAAGAATCCAGAGGCGACTCCACTATTTTCAGAACCAACACTCTGATGGAAGCGATCTTCGCTAAAATATATTCCTTCTACAATTTTTCAAAGATAGATGGCTTTCCTAATCCTTTTTTTGATAGAAGTGAATGGGAATTTTCTCTTCCAAGGTTTAGTGGACATGATTGGGAAGTACCAGCTGAGTTTTTATGGGATTTTCATGATTGGATTCATAGGTTGCATTTTTTTCATGAATATGTAAATATTAATTTGTTTAGATATTATTTGGAGGGTGCAGCCCTTGATTGGTGCAGAAATCTTCCTAAAAATAGCATCACTTGTTTGAAAAAGTTTCATGATGCTTTTAATTCCTTTTATAAATATAGCTATCTAGTCGAATGTTTCGCTCCAGAATGTTGCTATCAATTTGATAAGCAAGTTGAAAGTGATGGTGAACAACATAAATGTAAGGAAAACGTGGTTATACAGGAATGTATTCAAAAACCCTTTTGTTCTCATCATTTTCTTCAATCTCTTATCATTCAAGAAGAGGGTAAACAATAGATTGTTGAGCAACATGATGAGATATTAGGTGAACATAGTGAAAACTTCATAAATCAGCCTTTGTTTTATAATTATCCTAATGATGAAGAGAATGTTTTTATGTCACCTTGTTTTAAATTTCACAGGTATGATCCAATCTATGACGGTTATGAATCTGAATCCGGGGAAGAAGATGATGCTCAGCTCATACAAATTGTCGAGGAATTAACACCTTTGCTAAGAATTGATGATAAGAAAAAAATTTATGAGCATATGTTTGAAATGTATAAATCTAAGTTGCAGGGATATAATGTCAAAGAAGAAATTTTATAAAAAAATTAAGAACAATCTCTTCATCAAGGCATTGTTCTATCAAAGGAAGGTATGTGTCAACCTATTCTTGCACTCAAAGCTGTTTTGAGTAAGTCTCCTTGTTGATTTTATGATTCTATTATTGATTATATGGAGTTTAGTTTTCTGAAAGTCTCTCTTGTTATTAGTCTTGGAGTACTTCTCATCTATAGCAACAAGTATGAGTCACATTTAGAGATTATGCTTCATACTTTTCAGCATTTCAGTAGTGGATGTGAAGACATGTCAGGAAATTAGTTTTTAAAAAATTTCTTTTGAAAGTTTGTATATACTTGATCAAGTGAATTTCAGTTGATTAGAAGTAGGAAGACAAATGAGCTCGCCACTCGAGAATTTATTTTCAATTTTATATTGTATTTCAGCCATGTTGAAATAAGTTGCATAAGGTTGAAATCTAGCTTATGACTCCATTACCCAATGGCTAGGCATGCTAGCTTTTTGAGTTAACGAGCAAGATCGCTGGTTGGAGAAATAAGAGCTGGATAAGGCACTGAAACTGCAGTACTTGATACCTCACAGGGGGCATATCATCCCCAATTAGAGCCAATGTTAGCACTGTTTTTTATCCTTTCAAAGCTGCCCTCTCCGTCATTTTTTCTTGGCCTCTAGCTCCTTACGATTCAATTCTTTCACATCCTTTTCACCATTTTCGCCATTTCTCTTCGATCCTTTCCTCATTTTCCCAAAAACCCAAAGTCCAGCCTTTCATTTCTTCCAAAACCCCTTTTAAACTAATAAAATCCAAATTTTATAGTTAAAAAGCAGCTCTGCACACCCTCTAATAGCCATATCATATTTCCTTTTAAACTTACCATATATTTCTTTGATCGCAGATTTTACCCATACCACAACAAACCTTGGTAATATCATATATCATATGATATAACTTACCGCACTTAATAAAAATTGTGGACCCCTTACCTTTCATCGCAATTGGCGCTTTGCAGTTTTAACTTATATTCATGTACAATTGTCTTCTCCTACAAAACCCCTAAAATGTGATTTGCGGTATGGTCTGGGACCCATATTTCCCTTTGATATGCCTTGAATTCATTATAAACCCTTTTATGATCGTTCCGGCATATTTTGATCATATTACCATAACTTAATGAAGTTTTCACTTTCCGCTTTGAAAATCCGTTTAAAGGGCCCCACCTAACTTTTCACATCGCATTTTCGCAAATTTCACTCACCGCATTCACTTCCGCTCGCTCAAAAATTCTGATGTGCGATTTTCGGGTGACCCCACTATTTGTTATGCCACGTCACTCTCTGCTCTCATCGCACATCATACTTCACTAGTTTCAATGTTTAAATTTCGTGTCTCGTATCAAAACTTGTGATGTGCAATTTGTGGTATTATCTAGGCCCCACCTTCCGTCTCATTGCACATCGCACTTCGCCAGTTGCAAAATTTAACTCCTATATTTCATAATAAAAATTCTGAAATGCGATCTGCAATTGACCCTACTTCCTTGCCACGTTATCACCCCATCACAAATAAAATTTCTTTCCACTTTTATCTTAAGTTTAAAATGTTTTGACCCTGATCTACGATTGCGATATGTGTCTAAAGGGTTTTCTCCTCCCGCTTATCATTAATTCAATAGTCCCTCCCACTAATTCCGCTCCACGTTTCCCCTATCAATTAAACCTTTCTCAAAGGGTTTCTTTTTAATTTCTCATAAAATGAACCTTTGCCATTCTAACCAAAATTTTTTGGGTTTTCCACCATTACAAAGGGTTTTCCACCAAAGAAGGAAAGGAACAACGAAACATCGAAAAATTTTCTTTGAAACAATTTTCTACCACTACTCTCAACACCGACACATTTCTACAAAGCACCAGGCAGCATTCAAGGAATAGCCACATGCCATTTTCACTGTTGTTTACACTTTTTATGGAGTTGGTTGCACCAGAACCAAAGAGGAGTCTTCCCATAAACTTCCACATCATACAAACCACTTCGAATTGTTAGCCTTGATGCTGTTATTTTCATTATGTCGTAGCACTTTGTATTAAATTTTTAGGATAAGCCTCATCTCTTGCATGATATCATAATAAATTTTGGGAACAGGTTTACTCCTTTTGTAGAGATGACAATTTATTATTTTTGTATATATGTGATAAACTGTTATGTAAAAAGGGTTGGTCGGTGGTTATAGAATTTTGACTTATATGAACTGTAATTTTTTTTGTGAATGAAATGGAATAATACTTATTATGACTTATTACCAATTTGTTGTGTGTATTGTCTACTTTAATTGTGTTTCCATGTCTCCTTTCTTCCAGTTCCAGTTTTCAAATCATCATATTGTTATGTGTTTTTATTAGTCTCTTAAGCTTGTTATGTGTTTTATCAATTTTTGTTAGTCTCACACAGTGAGAATTCTTGATAAAATATATATTATAAGTGTAAGAGCATCACTCATGATAGTTAATATTCATGATATTTTAGTGAGAACCTTGTCAGACTAGAAATATCTTTCTCTCAATGGAATATTGTCAAACTACTACTTTTGTGAATTTCTACTAAATCAATCGACTTCTGTTTTACAGACCTACTGATTCTTCTCTCATATTACCGTTTCCTCTCCTCACAGACTAAAAACTTTCACCTTGCTACCACATCAAGTTAAAATACCCTCATTAGTAGAACTATGGATTTGACAGAAATCTCTCTTGAGTAAATCAGAGTTTATACCATCTTCCAATCCCATAAAACAAATCATTAAATTTCTTCATAGTTTAAGATGTGTCTAGTCAGGTGCTTGTTTTAGTCCAAGTGATGATTCCAGTGCCAACAATTTCTACTTGTCGAGATGTTTCCATTGACATATGGCACGCCACGTAATTCTTCACGATTTGAGAGATATTCATGTTTGAATTTAGTAACCCCAGTTAGTGGGCTAAAACCCCATGGGTCGTGGAATGACACTAATCATTGCTTGTGGTCATTTAATAGTCAATAATTAATACTTTTTTAAGCTCCTAAAATCCCTCTAACATTCACTTGTTGAAGACCCTCTCAACCTAAGAATTTATATAAATTGTGTCCCTCATATCCTCCTCATGTAAGGATTTTGCTACTAAAAAAGGTTCATCGTGGAATTTTCACTATAGCTTTGTTTCTGTGAAGCTTCAGATGCTGAAACAAAAAAATAAATTGGGTGAAATCCTGATGAAGCTTGTGCCTAAATATCAGATCTTGGTTCACTATATTTTTGGAGATATGATCTATGGAAGTTAGGGTTTTTACAGGCTTCCGAATTTCATCTCAAAGAGATGACCTTGGTAAAATTGTCATAAATATCTCTCTGAGAAGGAGATTGGAATTATGTAAGAAGTAGTGAATATTTCACGGACTGTAGTTTTATGTGTATAATTTTCAGAGCCAAATGAGGAAACAGTGGCACGTGACACACTGTACAAGTTTGCTCTACTGAACTAGTCCATAATTAGGTAACTGTGAGAGATTGGGCATAACTTTTCCTTGAAGAATCCAAATCGAGTCAGACCCATGGCATTGGAAATAAGACTTAGAGGGCTACTATAGGACCAAACATCACATATTTTGGATCTGAAATCACAGAGATGCATCAGATTCAATATCGAGCTCCTAGAAGGCAACAAAAAGCTAGATCATGTGCTGTCAAGGGCTGCAAAGGACCAGATTCTCTAGGGTAGCAAAGAAAAGAAAGGTGCAGCAGAGGTAAGCTCCAGGTAAGTATCTTATATATATGCATGTTTATCTCTTAATTGCATTAGGTTCTTTATATTCTAATCTGTTGTTTTTGTTTAGCACTGACATATGCTCTGCAGGATGAGGTAAGTTTTGCTATTATCATGTCATGGGTATTTCCTTGAATACTTTTTGTAGGTATTATATATTCATCAAGATAAGACGCAATGCATTATATAATTTTTTGAAGAGTGAGAAAGGGTAGCATGACAAGAGCGACAATCAAGGTGCAGAACATTAGCAAGAAGTTCACCACATGAAGTCTTCAAGTGGGCAACACTGCATAGAGTAATTTTAAAGGTATCATTGTACCGAGTCATTGTAAAAGCATCATTGTAAAAGTTGTACAAGTGTATATGCCAAGAGTTGAAGAGGCAGCGTCGAGAGGTCTAGGATCATCATTAGGTGGTTGTGCCATAGTTGGGGTTATGGTCTAGTGTGTCTTCTTCTTCTACATTATTCTATATCATTGTAAAGTGGACCATTTTCCCTGGTACGGGATTCCATTCTTCTTTTCTTATTCTATAGGGTGGTAGGTTGGTGCTAGGCTCATGCATGAAGTCATCAATAGGTTCAAGCCTGTGAAAAATTCAGGGTGGTAGGGTGGTGCTAGGGTGAGTTATAGCTCATTGGGTGTTGGGGAATCCGTTTAGTTGACTACTGAAGAATCTTGGGCATTGGAGCATCCATCCAGTGGGAGATGGAGAAGAATCCTTTTCTATATTATAGGAAGTTCGAGCTTTCTTTTCAATTGGATTTTAAGATTAAATAATTATTAGAAAAGCATTCAGGTAGTTTTTTTCCCGAAGGGGGTTTCCACCTTAAAAAATGTGTGCATTTGTTCTCCTTTTGTTTACTACTATCATTGTACAAACACTGATAATAAATGAATATTAAGTAATGCTCTAAAATAATAATAATAATACTAATTGAAAGAAATATTGATTCACCCCCCCTCTCAGTATTTCCAACAAACCCATGAAGAAAGTAAAACAGAATACATTTTATTATCTTTGTCTTATTCTTTACAAAAATACATAATTACATAGCCGATATGAAGATCGATCCTACTTACACTTTTCAATAGAGTGTAGCTGTTCCAAGGTGTGGTTATTAAGGGTGGAGGTCAGGGATAGCACTGGCCGATCCTTGTAGCAAAGAAACTCATCCTTCCAAGAGTAGTCCTCTGAGGAATTGGAATCTAATCTTAATTTGTTAATGATCTGGGACAAAAAGAGGTGGGAGAACCATTCATGATGGGCCTCTTCAATCTAATATGGTATGGGTAGAGAAAGGGATAAAAGGGTGCCTTCACCCTAAAATTAGCATGATAAGGAATTTACCACTACATTGTCATGCCCCTTCTTGTAAATTATTTTATAATCACATCCCAACATTTTTGCGAGCCAATTTTTTTTTTTGGCGACAATAAACGTTGCTCGAGGAAATATTTTAGGCTATAATAGTTAATGCGTATTTGGAAATGACACCCCAATAAGTATGGCCGACAACTGTCTACTACATGTAAGATGTCCATCATTTGTTTCTCATATGTAGACTGACCCAGATGCTTGCCACTGAGTTGTTGACTCGTGAAAGCCAATAATCTACCTTATTGCCTTAATACTAGTAGGGCCAATACTGGAGTGGAGCACATGACCTATTTGAGAGATGAAAAGGACTGTTGAGTTGTGTCAGTCCAAAGAAATGAATTTTTCTTGAGAATATTAGTGAGGGGCAGACAATGCATCCATAATTGCGAACAAATTTGTGATACTAACCCTTGAGACCCATTTAAGTTTAAAAACATTGGTGAATCTCACTAATCCATAATATGCAAATTATAAAATTTGTATTGATGTATTTGTAAAATTATTCAAATTTATAATGATTTTATATATACTCTCTATATAATGTTGGCGATTTTTAAGGTAAAATAATTTTATATTGTAAAATTTGGGCAAATCAATTTTATAAAAATAGAAATTAACAAATCTTTTTGGAAAACTCATTGAAAATTAGCCGACCAATAAATATCAGCCCCTAAAATTTTCCATGATCGAAAGGGATCAAATATCTCGAGGTGCAAACCTTTCCTCAAGTTTTTCACTAAAAAATTAAGTTTGCACCTCAAGAGATTTGATCCCTCTCAGCACTTGATAGATCCAGGATTAAGATGGATCTATTCTAGTTTAATGACATTTCAATGTCTCTCTCACTATGCATATGTTTTGTAAGTAGTCCAACTGTTTTTTAATGACCTATTAAAATTAAAAGTATCCATTTTTTAATTGGAAATACATTAATAGAGTTTATATTATAAAAGTATTCACTCTTTATGCATTAATAAAGTTGTTCATATTGTTTCGCGTATAGATGTTAGCATGTGAAAATTATTTGTATAAATTTTTATACATAATATTAAATATTCAAAATCGATGTGATAACATCTTCAATTGAGGTACTGTAGTGGTATTTTAAAATAATGTATTGTATATGTTGTTAAAGTTTTAGGTCATTTACATAGTTGTATGTTAAATTTTAGGAAATGAATATGTATATGTATATTTATATGTATATGTGTGTGTGTGTGTGTGCTTGTGCAGACTCAAGTGAGCGTTGTATGGAATGAAACAAGCACTTTGTGCTTGGTACACCAGAATCGTAAATTATTTCATGAGGTTGGGATTCACCAAAAGTGAAGCAAATGCAAACCTTTACCATATTGTTGTTAAAGGTAATTTTTTTATTATAGTATTATATGTCGATGATTTGATTTGAACTAGTGATGAGAATTTGATCATTTCTTGCAAAGAGGATCTTGAAAGAGAATTTGAGATGAAGGACATGGGACTCATGCATTATTTCCTCGATTTGGAAGTATGGAAAGGAGATGGGGAATTATTTCTCTCTCGGGGAAAGTATTCCAATGAGATACTGAATAAGTTATTCATGGAGAGTCGCAAACACATGGACACTCCTCTGTAAGGAAGTTGGAGGAAAGAGGATGCCACTTCAGGTGAGGACGTGTAGGGTACTATTTATAGGAAACTTGTGGGTTCACTTATGTATTTGATGAATACATGACCATACATATGCTATGCAATTAAAAATCTTAGCCAAGCAATGGTTAAGTCAACCAAACTGTATTGGAAGATGGAAAAAATGTGTTAAGATACCTCAGAGTAATTACTTAGTTTGGACTTTAGTACAGATAGATAGAGGGAGTGAAGCTACAAGGCTTCATAGATGTAGATTGGGTAGGGAGTCCATCAAACAGGAATAGAACATCCAGAGGAATTTTCAGTGTTGGGTTAACAACAGTTTCTTGGTACAACAGGAAGCAAAGTCTAGTTGCACTCAACTCAACATAAGCATAGTACATGGCTGCCAATCAAGCAACGTGTGAGGCTATCTGGATGAGGAATATTCTTGTTGGGATGATGGATCCTATTGTGATTTATTGTGACATTCATAGTTGTATCAAACTCTTTGAGAATCTATTTTTTCATGATCGATCCAAGTATATTAACATCTGGTACCATCATCTACAAGATTGTGTGCAGAGGTGAATCATTTTGTTGGAATACATTCCTACAGAGGAACAAGATGCAAATATTTTGACAAAGGCTTTTTCAAGAGAAAAAATTGAGTTCCACATAGGCACGATTGGGGTATATGATAATTCCTTTCTTTTTGAGAGGGAGTGTTGAAATGCAACAATAAATTCCTATTTTATTATTTCCTTTGATTAAATTAGTATAAAATCGAAATTCCATGTCACTAGACAACTTGAATGAGTTAAATGAGTTGTTATCACTCAGTTAACATAGTTAATTCAAGTTGCGGGCATGAACTTGAGTTGTGTACAATGATTCCTAAATTTTAGGAGCCTAGGTTGAGTTAATTTCAGTTGTAACATTTTAATTCAGTTAAATTGAGATATGGTGAATTAAACTAGTCCCAATTGTTGGAGGAACTAGTGGGAAGTCTAGCAATGGGGTGTAAATTCAATGTTTAACCAATTAAATAATAAATCAGCCTAAATTAACTCATGCATGCATGAAATTCGAGTTACCCAATTGATATTGGAGTTAAAGGGAAGTGTACTATAAGTTTTATAAGTTTCCAAGTTGTACAGATGGTGTATGTATTCAAAGGAAATCCTAAAGGAATTGTGAAATTCTCAATGAGTAATTTCCCTAATTAATAGGGGTTAATTCCTCATCAAACAGTGCAAGGAAATATGAGCTTGGACAGTAGGAAAATAGGCTAAGTGTTGGCCAAATCTAGTCAGTCAGGAAGAGGATAAAAGATACTTGTGCAAGCCCCGTGCTCAAGTTTGAGCAAGCATATTTTATTCATTCAAATTATTTGATTAATGCAATACAAATAGGGAAGGGTTTTGAGAAGTTACTTTCCCCTAGATAAATATATGTGTATGTGTATTGAATCATGATGCATTTTTTTTATATGTGTTCTTGATCATTAATTTTCTTCTATGGATAAGTAGAGTATATTTGATTCTTATGTTTTAGTAAATTAAATGAGTAGTTTTGAATCTACATTAAAATTCCACAATCCACATAGAATACAATAATGAGAACCTCACCCTCAAACACCAAGTAGTATAGGTTGGCATCCACCTCAATTTTCATGAAACCCATGCCCTACATGATCTATCTATGGGAAAACTAGTTTTGTTGTGCTAGCTCCCTCATCAGTATTAAAAATGTGTCTTTAGGATCGTCTCATGTTAACCAATTGTGAATGGATTTATGTGTCTTTTATGATCAAATTATGATTTAATTAAATATTAAAGATTCATGTACAACAAATGAAATGCATAGAAATAACATACGACAATCATATTACACAATGGTTGATAACGAAGTTCACCCCTCGTGGGCTACATCTCCATGGACCTGCTTCAACTAGATAGGCCCTCTTGGGATTAAGAGTCAAATTTCTAATTGCATGCACCTGTAGTGCTCCGATGGATTTTAAACCTAATCCATTGGCTTCAGAAGACCAAAAAACATCAAAAGTGACTATTCATTCTCTGAAAATGGTTTCCAGCTAATCTAGGCTTGACCTCCCATCCTGGTGGCCATGGGCTTGTTTAATATCCAAAGTGACCAAAACACTTTCAGAAGTGCTCTAACGCCTCTAAAAATTGTACCACTATGTTTATAGCATCAAATACATCTAAAAAATGACTCTTATTGAGCCAATATTGGTATTCAGCTGATCTGGGCATGGCCTTCCTTCCTGGTGTCCCTAAGGTTTAATTTTATTCAAAGTGCCAAAACACCTATAGAATTGCTCCTCTGCCTCTGCAACCTATACCAATGGATTCATAGCATGCAAATATGCTAGGAATGACTCTTCCTGAGCCAAAACTGGTAGAAAATTTCTCAAGATATGGCCTATTCAATTTTCCCCTAGATTCCTCTTCCAAATCTAGAGAAGACTCCAGATAACTCTGCCAAACTGGTGGTTCCCGCCGAAAATGGAGGCTCTGCCAAAACATCCATCATTTTAAGCTCTAAGTTAATTAATTAATCAATTGATTAGTTGGGGATAACTGCGGATTAATGCGCACTAAGCACGTTTATGATGGTGCTAGGGTGCGTAGATTTTCAAGGATCAAGGGTGTGGCCCATTGGACCTAAGCAGTGGTAATGTTTGGTGGGAGGTCACGGTTCGACCCTGACCTCTACCCCTATTAATATATTTTTCCACGCTCCAAAAATTTGTGGACTTTGCCATATATTTAAACCAAACCTTTGTTGTATATAAACATAAGTCATAATATTATATGCGCCTCCACCATTCGGACTATGGTTAAAATTTTCCATCGGATTTGATAATATATGTGCTCTACCAACCTTTGGTTTAAACTTTGGATTAAATCCAATGCACCTTCCATGATCTAAAAATGGGTTGGATAACTTATTATTCTTTTCAAGAACCTCTCACTCAGTTAAACAAATAAACGATCTAGCTTATACTTGACAATTTGTGGAAATTATGCTTGAAAGATGTGTATTATTTTTAACTGTTTAAGTGTCTTAAGTCCATTTTATTTTGCTAAAATTAAACATGTGTAACAAAAATATAATGCAGCAAATAAACATCCACACATAACAGCAAAATTAATCTAGGAGTTCACCTGAATATCATGGGCTACATCTTCTTGAGCTTTTGTCATCTTGACTTGGCTCTTTGGGATTATGGAAAAGTTTCTATTACAAGTTCCACACTTAACTCCAATGGTTAATGAACTGAAACAAAGGGCTTAGAATACCATCTATATCCCTGTAATGGTTGTCATCACTCTACAAACAGATCTATGCTCCCTTAGACTTGATTCCTTCTATTGGCGCTCTGAGCTACCCTGAGCTTCTCCATGGCACTGACTCCTTCAGAATTATTTTTTTGTCCTTGAAACATCACCTACTATCTCCATCACACATCAGACACCAAAATTATACTGTTCGTATGCTCAAAATGAACATTGCATCCCCAAACTAGGACTTCCTTTAGGGTTTTCCCTGGGTTGCCCAAAACTTCCCTATGGATTCTTAAGCACTAGAAGTCTTCAAATGGCTCTAAAAATCCCTTCATTGGATTTTGAATGAAAAAAATAGTCAGGATAGACTATTGGTTCACTGAAAATGGCCTCCGAATGCTCCGGTTTCGCCTCCAACACCTGTCGGCACCGCCTGGCACTAGGGTCACTGAAAAATTCTCTGATGGGTTCTCAACCTCTAGAAGTCCTAAAAAGCTTCTACAACCTCCATCAATGGATTCAGAATGCTCATTACAATCATAAATTACTATTGGTTTTTTGCGTAAGGTCTCTAGTTGTCCTGTCTAGGCCCAGAACTGCTGTTGGCAAAAGCTGGCACTAGTGGCCCTTGGAACTTCACTGAAGTATCTCGGCCTTCAAAATTACTCTACAGGCTATGAAAACCACACAATTATTTCTAGAACATCTGAAACATCCAAAATTTACTACTGGATTTCTGAATAAGGCCTCTAGCTACACTGGCTAGGCCTCAAACTGCTGCTGGCCCATGGTGGCCTTGGTGGCCCATAGAACTTCTTTGAAGCACAAACCTGCTCAAAATTCCTCTGATGGCTCTGAAACCCTCACCAAAGAGTCTTTAATGTTGGAGATAGTCGAAATTGACTATTGGTACTAAAAAATTGGTCGAATCTAGCTCAAGATAGAGCATGAACTCATTTTTTCCTAATGACACCCAAAAAAGCTCCACTAATTGTGGAGAACTGGAATTAACTCCAGTTAGATTCAGCATAATCCCTAAATTTAGGGGTGCGCCAATAGAACCCCCAGGATAATCGCAAACTTAACCATAGCATTTAGTTCTAAATGTCGGGGTGGCCACATGGCCCCCACGCCCCGCGGTCACGTTAACTGCATACCGAATAACCCACGTGGATAACGTTTGAAACTGTTATACATAAATCCATGTGACAGGTTTAAACCCCGCCAGAGTTAGCAGTTCTGGAACCGTTAGTGGAACGGTCTTAACCCTTGGTTCCTAGCGCCAAGGCCATATGGGGGGGCTGGCCCCCCTTCGAACCCCATATGCACGTTGCATAAACCTTAAATATAACCACAAACCATATACAATTAAGAAACACAATTAGGGGAGTCAGTTAATCCATTATGTGCGCGGGAAACAGGTCTTGTGTTCGACTCCTATGTAGTCCCAAATTTTTGACCTCTGTATATGGGCCACGTGGTGGCCTCCAGGCCTGCCACGTGTCAAACCATGATTGGTCTGATTTAAAACATGTGCACCCAATCTGCGAACAATAATGTGCCATTTTTCAAGACCAGATTGGTCCAAAAATAATATTTCGGGGAATATTCTCTTTTTTATTTTCCCAAATCCAAGTCAAACTTGGTCAAAGTCCAAATTTTGCAGTTTACTAGACTTTTCAAACTGCGATAACTTCTTCATACGGTGTCGGTTTTTCAAACCGTTCGCGACACCAGAATCATGAAGATGAGATATATATAGTCACTCAGGTTCAACACACTTTTGAAAACTTTTAATTTTGAGCTATCACTTAGGTCCATGATACAGTTCTGATCACACCTCCCCATTAGGAATCTTTTGGACCCCAAAATATTGATATACTAATACGTACAGTAGATGAGAGTACAACACCCTCTTCTTTTCAGCCTCCATACACTTTCCTTGCATGGCCAATTCCTTTGTACCACAACTCGAAGGTAGTCGACACTTCACTTCCTGGATTCACTTGTCCTCCTGTCAAGAACTGTCTTCCTTGCTCTCACTTAGAAATTTATGGTAAGAAATTTACAGAAGGTAGCTGAACATCGCTTCCTTGATCATCGATCCAAGGTGGCTCAAACAAATGTGAGATTACATCATAAATACATGCATACATAAATGAAATTTTCATATGTACAAATGAGTGTATGTCTTACTGTGTCAAGAAGTCTAACCACTTCTTACCAAGCCACTTCCACGACGACTTTTGCTGCTGCAAATATTCTTCATGTGAAACATCCATTCTCACATCAATGATGGAATCCTTTGTTCCATTTCGCCAGTATTTCTATCCTCTTGCTGCAAATTCTTGGGATGATTAGTTAGATGCAATGTTCAACATTGGGAAATGACATGTCCCCTTTTCTGGCAGCATGTGAAAGTCTTATGCACCTTCTTTTCAAGTTGCCTTTGCTTCAACTACTTCCTGTATGTGTTCATCCTCTTCCAGCATCTCAAAACAACATGGTTACACAAACCACAATATGCACAACAAATCTTTCTTCCATTCAAGCATGCAGAATTGTCATGCCTTGTAGAAACATAATCAACTTGAATATGGGAAGAATTATACCTCAAATGCTTCTTTGCATGTCCACCCTTTTTGCCTTCTTGAGGAGATGAACTAGTAGAGGTTCCAACATTATTTTGCAGACTAACATCAATGTTCATGTCTTGAATATTGTCTGAACTCGCATTATTTCCATAAGCTACATGTCTACAATATTCTTGCTGAAACATAGGCTTCAAACAATGGAAATAAACTTGAAAACAAACATGGGATTTTTGTGGTTTAGAACTTGCGACAAAATTTCTCTTTGAAGTTGCCTCACCTGCCTTCATGGCTTTGGATTTTTCGCCATTAGATTGAACATAACCAAGACCAAATTTCTTAGGTCGTTCCTCAACCAAAATAGGATCAATCATTCCTTGTGCATGCTTACCTAAACCCTTGCCTTCATATCCCATTTTAAACATCAACTTGGACCCTATACCTGTAGTGTGCTTTTCAAATGAACCAACACATCTATCTGATGACGAAACTGAAGAAAAATTTGAGTGAATTACCTTTGCTTCACGCATGTTCTTGGTTAAGGCCTCTTGGGCTTGATGGAGCTGCATCTCCATCTCATGCATTCTTTGAAGAATTTATTCCTTCTCTTGCTTCACAACATCCAATTGTTCATGAAGTATTGTGCTTTCTCTTCTATCTTCAAACATAATTTACACCATGTCCTTCAAGATGTAGAAGTCTCGCTTCGTGTCTTCATCGAAGAATCTTGTGAAGGAGGAGTATTTGGAGACCTCAATTGATGAAATTTCATTATTAAAATGAAAAAAATAACTTCAACATAATTCAAAAATCTTTCAAAACAATTGATAAAATATTTTGAACAAACTGGTTGTAGAGTCAAGCTCTTATTCAAGCAGCCTTTTGCAAACAAAAAATCGACAAAAGGGTTTGTGCTTCAAGGGTGAACTTGAGGTCCTTTGGGTAAGGAAGATGCATTCTAACCTTTATTCCTTATTTTCCTCTCCTAGACATAACTCTCAGTAGCTCTCCCTTCACCTCTAGCAAACTCAAGAAACAATCAGTTTGCAAACAGTCAAACAATCAAATTCTTTGCACTGTTTAAACACCTTTCAAGTCAAACAAGCAAGCTATTGCTCTGTCAATTAAGAAAAAAAGTGCTCTGATACCAACCTGATCTGAAAAATGGGTTGGATAACTTGTTATTATTTTCAAGAACCTCCCACTGAGTTAAAAAAATAAAATATCTAGCTTATACTTGAAAATTTGGGAAATTATGCGTGAAAGAGGTGTATGATTTTTAACTGTTTAAGTGTCTTAAGTCCATTTTTTTTTATGAAATTAAACATGTGTAATGAAAATATAATGCAAAAAAGAAACATCCACACATAACAGCAAAATTAATCTGGGAGTTCACCTGAATATCGTGGGCTGTGTCTCCTTGAGCTTTTGTCATCTTGACTTGGATCTTTGGGATTATGGCAAAGTTTCTTTTAAAAGTTCCACAATTAACTCCAATGGTTACTGAACTGAACCAAAGGGCTCAAAATACCATCTATATCCCTTTAATGGCTGTCATCACTCTGCAAACAGATCTATGCTCCCTTAGACTTGATTCCTTCTGTTGGTGCTCTGAGCTACCCTGAGCTTCTCCATGGCACTAACTCCTTCAGAATTAATTTTTTTTCCCTGAAACATCACCTACTATCTCTAGCAATCATTAGACACCAAAATTAGACTAATTTTTTTTCTCAAAATGAGCACTGCATCCCAAAACTAGGCCTTCCTCCACAGTTTTCCCTAAGCTGCCCAAAACTTCCCTGTGGCTTCTCAAGCACTAGAAGTCTTAAAATGGCTCTTAAAATCCCTTAATTGTATTCATAATTCCAAAAATAGTGAGGATATACTATTGGTTCACTGAAAATGGCCTTCGGCTTCTCCGGTTTCGCCTCCAACACCCATCGGCACCCCTTGGCACGAGGGTCACTGAAAACTTCTCTGATGGGTTCTTGACCTCTAGAAGTCCTGAAAAGCTTCCAAAAAATCCATCAATGGATTCATAATTCTCATTACAGTAAGAAATTATTATTGATTTGTTGCATAAGGTCTCTTGCTGTCCTGGCTAGGCCTCGAACTGCTGCTGGAAAAAGCTGACACTAGTGGCCCCAGGAACTTCATTGAAGAATATAGGCCTTCAAAATTCCTCTACAAGATCTTCAAACTACACCATTAGTTCCAAAACATCTGAAACATCCAAAATTGACTATTGGATTTCTGAATAAGGCCTCTAGCTGCACTGGCTAGGCCTCAAACTGCTGCTGGCCCATGGTGGCCCCTAGAACTTCTCTGAAGAAAAAAGCTACTCAAAAGTCCTATGATGGCTTTGAAAACCTCACCAATGAGTCTGGAATGTTGGATATAGTCGAAATTGACTATTTTCACTGCAAAATTAGTCAAATATAGCTCAACATAGAGCCTGAACTCATTTTTTCCCAATGACACCCAAAAAAGCTCCACTAATTGTGGAGAACTGGACTTAACTCTAGTTAGATTTGACATAATCCCAAAATTTAGGGGTGCTCCAATAGCTACGCCAGGATAACCGCAAAATTAACCATAGCATTTAGTTCTAACTATCGGGGTGGCCACATGCCCCCCATACCGGTCACGTTAACTGCACACCGAATAACCCACGCGGATAACGTTTGAAACCGTTATACATAACTCCATGTGACAGGTTTTAACCTCGTCGGAGTTAGCAGTTCTGGAACCATCGGCTGAAAGGGCTTAGCCCTTGGTTCATGGCGCCAAGGCCATATGGGGGGGCTGGCCTCCCTCTGAACCCCATATGCACGTTGCATAAACCTTAAATATAACTTCAAACCATATACAGTTAAGAAACACGGTTAGTGGAGTTGGTTAAGTCATTCCGTGCATGGGCAGCAGGTCTTGCATTCGACTCTTGTGCATTCCCAAATTTTTGACCTCTGTATATGGGCCACGTGGAAACCCATGATTGGTCTCATTTAAAACATGTGCACCCAATCTACGAACAACAATGCGCCATTTGTCAAGACTTGATTGGTCCAAATGGAATATTCGAGGGAATATGTCAAGGAATATTCCTTGGATTATTCTCTTTTTTATTTTCCCAAATCCAAGTCAAACTTGGTCAAAGTCCAAATTTTACACTTTACTGGACTTTTCAAACTCTGATAACTTCTTCATACAATGTCGGTTTTTCGAACCATTCACAGCTCCAGAATAAGGAAAACGAAATCTATCCGGTCGCTCAGGTTTGGCACTCTTCTGAACACTTTAAATTTTGAGCTATCACTTAGGTCCATGATCTAGTTCTGATCATTCCACCATGGCTTAAATTTTGGATTATGGCTTATATATGCGCCCACCAAACCTTAGGATTAATAATCATGCCACCATACAATGTGGTTTATATATGTACCCACCAAAATTTAGGATTAATAATCATGACACCATCTAATAATTCAACCAAATTTATAACCATAGCTCATGAAAATGAAATTCGAACCAAACCTCGAAGAGTGGGTCCACCAGAGAGGACACGTGACAGTCCCTGGTTGGGCTGTCCTCCCACATAAAAAAAATCGAATTCAATCTTAGGAGGACATTGGGCAATTTCACCTTCTCAAACCCCAACTGGCGAATCCTATTTTTCCACTTGTCACAGTGCCACTAGGAAAAAACTGAATAATATTCCTTGCATGCTGACTGGGCTTCCACGTCATCAACCTCTCACTGTTCTGCAATTTTTTTTTTAAATTTGCTTGTTCTGAATGAAAGTCAGCAGGCTATAACTTCTTCATATGAACTCGGTTTTCGATGAAACAAGTTGTGTTGGATTCCTGGCGACAATATGGTCACTTTCATTCTAGTTTGGTGCAATTATGAGTACTTTGAATTTTAGGAAAAAAATTTCCCCTAATCCAGATTCTGATCTCTTCTTCCCACTGACATGCTTTTGGATCCACAAAAGTTGGTTCTCTCATGAGAGATTAATACTATTATGTTTCTCAAGTTCTATCATCTTGATTCTACTTAGAAAAATTTCCATTACAACCACTTGGGTTCACTGACATGCCTTGCCTTGCAAATGGATTGGATCTTCAACCAATGTTCTCCTTTTACTGTTGACCCAATCCAAAACTTGCTAGCTACTTGTTGACTAATATAAAACTTTGTTGTACCAAATCAATTCCTCGGTTCTTGGAGAACTAACTGATTTCCTTCCCACTGAGAATTATGTTCCTCCTTTGCACAAACATGCATTCGTTGCAAGCTTCTCCTTGGAAACCAATTTTCCAAATTAAGCCCATCTGAGTGAAATACAACAATGAGTTCCAACAACAGTAATAACAAGAAAAGAAATGACCATTCTTTTACCTCCACAGTTCCAAATTCCATGGAAGAATGCATTCGCCATCTCCTTCTCTTCTTGGCGTCAACACATAAAATGGTCTACAATGGCTGCAAAAAAAATTTGACATCTTGTCACAAACACAACCATCAATTTGAAAAACACATCATGCAAGAAACATAACTTGACGACGTATCCTCTTGCTCCTTCAAAGAAACAAATTTCACATCGTGTGAAAATCACCATGTACTCTTACATCTTGGTGTCAAAACTCATCGACCAAACACAAGTCGACAAAACATGCCTCTTCAAACGACTGGCTCTCAAGTCAAGAATAAGCATGTGTAATAATTTGACGATTCTTTTCCCAAAACAAAAAGAATTTCACATTTCATGAAACACTTCATCAACATCTCATTTTCATCTTTGGAGACAAAATCAACTCTTCCAAGTTTATATGACATGCATGTAACACACAGTCGACCAACACAAGTCGACACTCATGCATGTTCAAGCAAAATGAAACCGTCAAAATTCCAATGTTCATACACACAAACTCTCATGCATGTATAGAATTATTCAACTCTCTCACAAGTACAATCATAAGTAAAAGAACCCCATTCATGTATACATGTACATAAAGAGTTGAAATGAACAAAATTTTCTGCAATAAAGTGAGTCAACATACTTCACTTTCAAACACCTTCTTGGCGTAAACATGCAACATGCAATGTAGAGACAAAAGAAGAAACCATTTCAGTGGCGCTTATTTCTGCTGCACTTCATCATGTGAATAATCCTGACAAAATCAATTATGAAATATTCTTTTCCATTCTTTCCATTCTCTTTCTCCACCTTCTCCAAATTTTGTGGATGACTTGTTAGATACAAAGTCCAACAGTTGTCTACAAGATGACCCTGCTTATGGAAATGAGTGCAAAACAATTTCATTTATTTTCAACATGGTTTTCTTTATCCAATAGACCTTTGGCTTCCTGCCTCCTTAGCTTTAAAATTTTCCTGTGCATGGCTATCTTCTTCCAACATCTTGAAGCATTATGGTTATCTAAACCACAAAAGAAACATGCAAACTTTCTCCAAATATTATGTGAAAATTTTCCATGTTTATCATAATCAAAAGCAACTTGATTAGAAGCAGATTTATACCTTGAAATTTTAACTTTGTATCCTTCTTAAGGAGGTGAATTTGATGAGGTAGTGGTTCTCATCGGAATAGGAACAATGCATTCAATGAATTTAGAGCTTTCAACATTCTCTTTTTCAGCATTCTCATTAGTTTCATGCTTATGAGCACCTTCTTGCAAAGTGGGTGAAAAACTTTCGCATTCCTCATGAACACAATATTGACAAGCTTAAGGTAATGAACATGAAATTAAAGTCCTTCTTGGAACACCTTCATGTGCCTCCTTGGCCTTAGAGCTTTCTCCATCATGTTGCTCATAACAAAGACCCAAATACTTAGGCCTTTCCTCAACAACAACTGGCTCAACTATGCCTTGTGCATGTCTGCCCAATACCTTCATAGCCCATATTCATCAATAATTTGGACCCTATTCCTCTAGTGTGTCTTTCAAAATCACCTACACATTCATTTTGAGAGGAAATTGAAGATAAACTTGAATTTCATACATATTTTTTATGCACATACATGGCTAAGGCTTCCTTGGCATCATGGAGCTGAGTCTCCATCTCATGCATCCTTGCTAGGTTTTCATTTGCAATATGGGGCTAAGTCTCCATCTCATTCATCTTTTCAAGAAGCTCTTGCTTCTCCTCCTTCATGGCAATAAACTGCTCTTGAAGTATACTGCTCTCCCTCTTATCTTCATACATCTCTTGCACCATATCAATCATGATGTAGAGCTTATGTAACATCTCTTTATCAAATATTTTTTCTAAGGAAGATGGATTAGAAACATTACTTAATGATGTTTCCATCACACCTGCAATGCATACAAAGCTTATTTGTAGTGATTTGAGAACTGAGCTCTCAATCTTGGCCTTCTCCTTCACACATAAACTTGCACACAGTTAAATTCTCTTCGCACAAATTCAAAAACCAATAGCTAATTATTCTAGCTAACCTTGGCTAAAATGAGCTAAACTTTTCTCTGATACCAACTTGTTCTGTATATGGGAAAACTAGTTTTGTTGTGCTAGCTCCCTCATTAGTATTAAAAATGTGTGTTTAGGATCATCTCAAGTTAACCAATTGTGAAGGGATTTATGTGTCAAGTTTTATGTGTCTTTGATGATCAAATTATGAGTTATTAGCTGTTAAAAACTCATGTAAAACAAATTAAATGCAAAGAAATAATATACAACAATCACATTACACAATGGTTGAGAATGGATTTCACACCTCCTAGGCTACATCTCCATGGACCTACTTCAACTAGCTAGGCCCTCTTGTGATTAAGAGTCAAATGTCTGATTATGTGCACATGTAGTGCTCCAATGGATTTGAAACCTACTACATCGGCTTCAAAATACCCAAAAACCTCAAAAATGAATATTCAATCTCTAAAATTGGTTTCCAGCTGATCTAGGCTTGACCTCCCATCCTGGTGGTCGTGGGCTTGTTTAATCTCCAAAGTGAAAAAAAAAACTTTCAGAAGTGCTACAACACATCTACAAACTGTACCACTATGTTTAGAGCATCAAATGCATATAAAAATCACTCTTCCTGAGCTGAGATTAGTCTTCAGCTGATTTGGGCATGGCCTTCCTTCCTGGTGGCCCTGAGCTTTAATTTTCTTCAAAGTGCCAAAACACCTATAGAAATGCTCCTCTGCCTCTCCAACCTATACCAATGGATTCATAACATTCCAATATGCTAGGAATGACTCTTCCTAAGCCAACAATGGTCGAAAATTGCTCAAAATATGGCGTATTCAATTTTCCCCTAGATTCCTCCTCCAAATCTAGAGAAGACTCCAGATAACTCCGTCAAACTAGTGGTGATGCAGGCTCACCCTGCAAACCCCTGAATCTTTATATCTGTGCATATAAGCGTGCATCTCAGAATTTGCCCAAATCAAAACCTCAATAGCTGGCAATTTCACAACTGTACCATTTGCATGTGGAAGCTATCTTCAGCATATATTCAAAATCATTCACTATTGATTCCATTAAATGCCATCATATATGGAATTATATCAATTTCACTATCTACTCCTCTTCAGGAAAATTCATAAACTTTTCATCAAACCTTATCCATATACACCCAGATTTCATTCATTTAATTACCAACATCCAAGTGTGTTTATACACATCATCCAACTACAATCTGCATTCTCAATCCAATTTAGAGACTTCATTTCAACACCAATGTCAAATCTTGTACATTCTCATCAACCCAATAAACATGACCAAAATTCAATGAAGCAATGGACCATGTTTTAATATTAATTTGACATTATTTTAAGCAATGAAATGCTTAGACTAATCCTTACTCAATGCGCCCTTTTCAAACATACAGTCATTCAGATTTTGAAAATCTGTCTTCAATCTCTATTTAATACAACATAAGACATTCTTACCACTTGCCAATCTATAGTCGAATTCATCAATTGTTTTTCTGATTACTTGGATGCCTTTCCCCTTGATATGCCCTTACTACCATACTACTCTACGTTTCTGTAACAAATTGCCAGCGCTTTTATTACACTCAACCTTTACTGCGCCCTCTGCATCATTGCAACTGAATTTTCAATTCACTGTTTACACCTTTCATCTCTTGTCAAACAACTTCAAATATATATATATCCCATACAAACAGTACTACGTTTCATTCATTCATGAATCGATCTTTACGGCAACTCATATCTGCAAAACACCACTCAACGCAAAAATGGCCTACCATAATTTTAACCCATGCTTACGAATGCGTTTACCTCCAATTCATATTGCGCCTTACCTTATTCAACGTTCTATCCATCAGAAAACCCTCCATCACAGCATTTTCGCTACCATATATCAACTTGTTCCATCACATTGCGTTCAGTTTCGTTCACACGCTTCTGCAAATAGGTTTCTGCTACGGCAACCAACTGAAATTTCACTTCAAAGCCAAAGGCTAACAAATAAATCAATATCAATCAAGCGTTACTTAACAATTGAAAGTACTCTCTCAGATTTCAACACTGTACATGGGTTTCAATTACAACATTCCTCATACCATTATTAATTCAATTCACAATTACCAGATTCAATTCTGGTTCCACGTCTTACCAGATCGATTATGCTATGTACTTAGCCATAAATCGATTTACCAACACAGCAATTTGCCACTGTTTCTCTGAACGCATGTCATTTATCTCTGAATTTACACAGCGTGCAATCCTTCTCCCATTTGCACTCGAGCCACCACTAATTAATATAAACAGCGTTTAGTTAACAATTCAAACAATGCATTCATTCCGGAATTGTGAATATCACACCTTCTAATAACAACGTTCAGAATTTCCATGCCGACATGACAAATACAAACTTGTAGATTCATTTCAAATTGGATCAATCATTCCGGCAAACAGGTTTTTAAATCAACGCGTTGTGCAACGCTCATTGAATTCCTCAATTTATTCTCATAGATTTACCATTCCACTTATGAATTCCACAGATTTACATTTGCTGGCGCTCCTCACAATTTCCTTCCGTATTGCTACACAGATCAATATACAATATATAACCTAACCTCTGCCCTGAATTATCAATTCTATTTAACAATTTCATATGAATATCGATCCCTCATAAATCAAACTCACAAATTCCTTCATTTTGGCACTTTATTCAATCGATCGATACATCAATTCAGATATATATGTTTGTATACAACTTTTCTCAATCAATCAATGATATATATATAAACTGAAACAAAACAATGACTTACAAATTCTTGTTCGGCCTGATATTCATAATCTGTGGCCCTTACAAACTGCCCGAAGGCATCCAAGCAGAAAACCTCTCACTCTCTACACACACACACTCACAATCTCAAATGTGTTTTTCTCTCAAAACCCCCTCCTATTTATACAATTTTAAAAATAATCTAATTTAATGCTCAATCCCCTTAATATCTCAATACCACTAAAATATCTCAACAAATCCTATCATCTAGAATCTTATCCCTTTATAGCCTTAACTACCCAAATTCTCTCATATCCTTTTATTAATAAAAGGATATTTACAAAATCCTCATTTTCTCCTATTTTATTTAAAATAACAAATTAATTAAATAAAATATTAAAAATTGTCACACCCCCTTTTCTAACATATTTACAAGTAAAAAATACCCTTGATGCTCCTGCATCAGACTCCCCATGTAAGAAAATTCATGACCACCTGGTCATAAGTCTGGATAATTATTTCCTCCTGGATCCCAAATTTTATTTTGTAATCTTTGCTTGCTTGTCAATTGCTTTACTGCTGTTGTTATCTGTTGTTGTCTTCCAGGTTTCCATATTTTGTGCTGTAATGCTCCACTTGTTTTGCCTTCTAGATCTGCTACCGTCTTCCTCTTGTTGTCACTCCTTTTCTTTCTTATTGTCGTCTTTCTCTGAGACATTTTCATCATTAACCTCCTTATCAACTCAATTTCTCTGTCTAGTATATCCTCTATCTGCTGATTGTTTCCAGTATCTTCAATAAAACATGTTGCTCTAGCTGTCACTATGGATGTTGCTCCACAGGTTGCTACCATAAATGTTGCGGCCTCCCAAACTTCCTGTCCCTCTGCAACATTCCTTTTCTCATCATCTGCAATTTCATCTGCAGTTTCTTTCTCTGGTTCCAGCAAAAATTTCAATGTTTCATCAACATGCTGCAAATTAACTCCAGCATAATCTCCATCTTCCCCTTCGACAATCTTCAGAAATTGTCCTTCATCATCAAGTTTTGAAAACACTGTAGCTTCACCCTCTGTCACTGTAGCAGCTCCAAAATTTCGTACACCAGTCTTCTCTTGGCTATACAGACAAGCCAACTCTTTCTTGTCACCTATGGTAACAAATTTCTGCATATGAGACATGACTGTCTCATCCTCTACCTGCAACAGTTCTTCTTCTTCCAAGACAATCTCAAATGATGAACTGTCTTCTACATCACCTGTAAACACAATCAAATTGTCAGCATCAAAATCACAACACTCACTTGTCGATTCAGTCACCAAGTTTTCTCTCTGTAGCTCCAAGTCTTCTTCAGGACTCAGCAAATCTTCACTAGTTTTCTCCTCAGCTTCCTCTGGCAACACTCTAGTATGCTGCTCTGAGTTACTTCCCGACTCCTCTCTCAGCACATCAGTATGCTGATTTTCATTCATCATGAGACTGTCAGCTAGTCTCGCCTTCTTACCATCATCTGCTTCATGACTGTCCTTCATGAAAAATTTCCTGCCTTGCTTCCTCAGCAAATTATCCTGCACATAAGTCCTCTGCCTCTCCAATTCTCTTCTCTGAAGATCTAGTTTCCTATACAACTCAACAATTTCATTAGGAGTAGAACTCGGAAACTTTACATAATTTTCCATACCTTCACCAGCTCTTGACTCATCATCAGCTGGTCTTTCTCTCTCTGCATCAACATTCTGATTAGACTCCTTTGTCTTCATTGCCTCCTGAGATCTTGCCATCTCATCATCGATCTGAATAGCCTTCAGATTCAACTCTTCTTGAACAAACTCTAAAGCTTGCTCATCTCCCTGTGTTGTACCTGCAAACATACACAACTTATTAGTTTTAAAACTGCAAGACTTTTCAGTCTTGACTGCTTCCTCCAATTCCATCTCTGGCTCAAGAACTCTAAGTTCCTTTTTCAACAAGGCAATCACAATTTGCCTCAACCTCCTCTGCAATTGTCACCAAATCACTCTCTTTCCCTTCAGTGGAAAGATCCATCCTCTATTCTGGTTTTCCCGCTCTTGCAGCCATTCTTCTAGTACCTGCAATTGTACCTTCATTACTGCAATTTCTCTTCTTCTGACCTCATCAGTCATCTCACCTTTATGGCATTCTTCTGAACCTCTTCTCTAATCCTCCATAATCATTTCCTTCATCAATTTTTCGTTCACCATGAGTTTCACTAGCCTCTACGACAACAATCTCTTCTGCTGCCACTTACCTCACCAAGCTCTCCTCACTCAGTCTTTTGGTAAGTACTTGGTTCACTGCCTCTGGAACCTTTTGAGCACTTTCCTCTGCTCTCTCTTTGGGCTATCTCTTCAACTCACCTTCTTCTTCAGGACATTGCAATTGTCCTCCTTATCCAGCTTTTAGCTGAATGCCAGGTTCACTTCCATCATCTTATCTGCAACCATAAACTTTCCATCACAAAATTCAAATCAGTAAATCATCTCACCTTTAAGATCTTGCAAGATCTTGTCTCCATTTACTTCTGCCATCCTGTTCACTTGCAATTGTGTATGCTGCATATCAGATTTAAAATCTGATCTTCATCATTCATCACACATTCAAAAATACATTTCAGTTCTTCAACAAAACTTTATGTCTTCATTCAGAAAACAAACATTCTTCAATATCAACAGAGCCAAGCTCTGATACCAAAAAATGATGCAGGCTCACCCTGCAAACCCCAGAATCTTTATATCTGTGCATATAAGCGTGCATCTCAGAATTTGCCCAAATCAAAACCTCAATAGCTGGCAATTTCACAACTGTACCATTTGCATGTGGAAGCTATCTTCAGCATATATTCAAAATCATTCACTATTGATTCCATTAAATGCCATCATATATGGAATTATATCAATTTCACTATCTACTCCTCTTCAGGAAAATTCATAAACTTTTCATCAAACCTTATCCATATACACCCAGATTTCATTCATTTAATTACCAACATCCAAGTGTGTTTATACACATCATCCAACTACAATCTGCATTCTCAATCCAATTTAGAGACTTCATTTCAACACCAATGTCAAATCTTGTACATGCTCATCAACCCAATAAACATGACCAAAATTCAATGAAGAAATGGACCATGTTTTAATATTAATTTGACATTATTTTAAGCAATGAAATGCTTAGACTAATCCTTACTCAATGCGCCCTTTTCAAACATACAGTCATTCAGATTTTGAAAATCTGTCTTCAATCTCTATTTAATACAACAGAAGACATTCTTACCACTTGCCAATCTGTAGTCGAATTCATCAATTGCTTTTCTGATTACTTGGATGCCTTTCCCCTTGATATGCCCTTACTACCATACTACTCTGCGTTTCTGCAACAAATTGCCAGCGCTTTTATTACACTCAACCTTTACTGCGCCCTCTGCATCATTGCAACTGAATTTTCAATTCACTGTTTACACCTTTCATCTCTTGTCAAATAGCTTCAAATATATATATATCCCATACAAACAATACTGCATTTCATTCATTCATGAATCGATCTTTACGGCAACTCATATCTGCAAAACACCACTCAACGCAAAAATGGCCTACCATAATTTTAACCCATGCTTACGAATGCGTTTACCTCCAATTCATATTGCGCCTTACCTTATTCAACGTTCTATCCATCAGAAAACCCTCCATCACAGCATTTTCGCTACCATATATCGACTTGTTCCATCACATTGCGTTCAGTTTCATTCACACGCTTCTGCAAATAGGTTTCTGCTACGGCAACCAACTGAAATTTCACTTCAAAGCCAAAGGCTAACAAATAAATCAATATCAATCAAGCGTGACTTAACAATTGAAAGTACTCTCTCAGATTTCAATGTTGTACATGGGTTTCAATTACAACATTCCTCATACCATTATTAATTCAATTCACAATTACCAGATTCAATTCTGGTTCCACGTCTTACCAGATCGATTATGCTATGTACTTAGCCATAAATCGATTTACCAACACAACAATTTGCCACTGTTTCTCTGAACGCATGTCATTTATCTCTGAATTTACATAGCGTGCAATCCTTCTCCCGTTTGCACTCGAGCCACCGCTAATTAATATAAACAGCATTTAGTTAACAATTCAAACAATGCATTCATTCCGGAATTGTGAATATCACACCTTCTAATAACAGCGTTCAGAATTTCCATGCCGACATGACAAATACAAACTTGTAGATTCAATTTCAAATTGGATCAATCATTCCGGCAAAAAGGTTTTTAAATCAACGCGTTGTGCAATGCTCATTGAATTCTTCAATTGATTTGCATAGATTTACCATTCCACTTATGAATTCCACAGATTTACATTTGCTGGCGCTCCTCACAATTTCCTTCCGTATTGCTACATAGATCAATATACAATATATAACATAACCTCTGCCCTGAATTATCAATTCTATTTAACAATTTCATATGAATATCGATCCCTCATAAATCAAACTCACAAATTCCTTCATGTTGGCACTTTATTCAATCGATCGATACATCAATTCAAATATATATGTTTGTATACAACTTTTCTCAATCAATCAATGATATATATATAAACTGAAACAAAAAAATGACTTACAAATTCTTGTTCGGCCTGATATTCATAATCTGTGGCCCTTACAAACTGCCCGAAGGCATCCAAGCAGAAAACCTCTCACTCTCTACACACACTCACTCATAATCTCAATGTCTTTTTCTCTCAAAACCCCCTCCTATTTATACAATTTTAAAAATAATCTAATTTAATGCTCAATCCCCTTAATATCTCAATACCACTAAAATATCTCAACAAATCCTATCATCTAGAATCTTATCCCTTTATATCCTTAACTACCCAAATTCTCTCAAAGGATATTTACAAAATCCTCATTTTCTCCTATTTTATTTAAAATAACAAATTAATTAAATAAAATATTAAAAATTGTCACACCCCCTTTTCTAACATATTTACAAGTAAAAAATACCCTTGATGCTCCTGCATCAAGTGGTTCCCGCCGAAAATGGAGGCGCTGCCAAGAACTTCGTCGTTTTAAGCTCTAAGTTAATTAATTAGTCAACGGATTAGTTGGGGATAAGTGCGGATTAATGCGCACTAAGCGCGTTTATGATGGAACTAGGTGGGAGGTCATGTGAAAGGGCCATATGGGAGGAGGGCTAGCCCATGGACTGTCCTCCTCCATTCCACCATTGTATCCACATTGCACTTTAAATAGAAATTGGGTACATAGATTTTCAAGGATCAAGGGCGTGGCCCATTGGTAAGCGATGGTAATGTTTTGGGGGAGGTCATGAGTTCGACCCTAACCTCCACCCCTATTCATATATTTTTCCACGCTCCAAACCTTTGTGGACTTTGCAATATATTTAAACCAAACATTTGTTGTATATAAACATAAGTTGGAATATTATATGCGCCTCCAGCATTTGGACTATGATTAACATTTTCCATCGGGTTTGATAATATAAACACTCCACCAACCTTTATTTTAAACTTTGGATTAAATCCAATGTGCCTTCCACCATGGTTTAAACTGTGGATTATGGCTTATATATGTGCCCATCAAACCTTAGGATTAATAACCATGCCACAATACAATTTGGTTTATATATGCACCCACCAAACCTTAGGATTAATAATCATGACGCCATATAATAATTCGACCAAATTTATAACCACAACTCATGAAAATGAAATTCGAACCAAACCTTGGAGAGGGGGTCCACCAGAGAGGACACGTGACAGTCACTGGATGGCTATCTTCCCACATAAAAAAAATTCTAATTCAACCTTAGGAGGGCATTGGGAAATTTCACCTTCTCAAACCCCAACTGGCGAATCTTGTTGTACCACTTGTCATAGTGCCACTGCGAAAAAGCTAAAGAATACTCCTTGCATGCTGATTGGGCTTCCATGTAATCAACTTGTCATTGTTCTGCAATTTTTTTTTTAAATTTGCATGTTCTAAACAATAGTCAGTAGGCTATAACTTCTTCATCCGAACTCGTTTTTCAACGAAATGAGTTGTGTTGGATTCCTGGCAATGGACCAGTCATTGTCATTCTAGTTTGGTGCAATTTTGAGCACTTTTAATTTTAGGAAAAAAATTTCCCCTAATCCAGATTCTGATCACTACAAGTATATGTCGATGAACTCATACCACACCCTAGGGATGCTTGAGCCCGTACAAATATTTATTCAACCTACACACCTGGGTTTCTCTGTTGTGTGATACAAATCCCTCTGGTTGTTAAATGTACACTTCATCTTCCAACTCACCATTTAGGAACACCGGCTTGACATCCATATGATGGGTCTACCATATCCTCTATATTTCTAATGAGATCATAACTTGTATAGAAGTATACCTGGTCACAAGATTGAATGTCTCCCCATAGCCTATTCTCTCCTTCTGAGAGAACCCCTTAGCCACGAAAGTTGACTTGTATTTCTCAATGAAACCATATGAAACATGCTTGATCTTAAAGATCCAGCGTGATCCAACCACTCCCCTATATTTTGATCTAGATACAACCTCCCACACATCATTCTGCATGATTGAGGTATAATCATCAAACATCGCATCTCGCCACACCTGCTATTGTGTGGCCTCTTGCTAGCTAGAAGTACCTTTATCTACTAACTGAATGACCAATTCCATGTATCCAATGTCCCTTTGTGGTTTTCTTCACTCTCTCCTTCCTGTCCAAGGAGTCCCCACAAACTCCTGAGCATCCTTGAGTGTCTTTTGAACCTCACAATTCCTCCTACCAATTATAGAGTTAGGAATATCCACCTCTATATCTGATGCATTTCTTTTATTTTCTGCATTTTTTTATCTATAATCTATGAATTATCAATAAAACCTACACCTAAGTTGGTGCTCATACTCATGACGATAAATGTGATGTGTTTTCCCTGATCTTATTGCTAAACTCTAAGAGCTTCTGCTAGTTACTTTGATCATTAGTTTTTGACAAATCTCTGGACCTCCTGTATACCTTGTCTTGTAGGAACTTCAAATCTCTCCTGACTATCATCTACCTCGCCCCTAGAATAAAAATATGATATGCCTTAGAGGTTTTTTGTAGCCAACAATGTGTCCTCTCTCTGCAGTCTGATCTAACGTGGAACTTGTATCTCCTAGAATGTGACAATATGCTAGGTTGCCAAATATCCTAAAGTGACTCACATCTAGCCTCTTCCTTGTGAATGCCTCCTCTGGTGCCATCTTTCCTAGTGCTCTATGTGGGACCCTACTCTGAATATAGATTATTTTAGGTCAAGCCTCTTCCCATAAATAACATGGGTGATCCTGGTCATACAACATCATTCTCGTTGCCTTTGAAATAGAACGATTCTTCCTCACATCAACCCGATTATGTTGCAGGTTGTAAGGAACCATCCACTAACTCTTAATTCATGCCCTTGTATATAATTCATAGAAATTATTTCATGTTTATTCACCACCATTTTTTGACCAAAGATCCATGATCTCCCTATCTATCGCATTCTCCACTATAGCTTTGAACTCTTCTGGAAGCCTAAAAACCTCATCCTTGGTCTTTAGGAAGTATATCCATGTCTTCCTAGAGAAATCATTGATAAAATTTGTGAAATAATTGTGCCCCATGAGATATTTCATAGACATTTTCCACATTTATCTGAATGCATTAAGTCACGAATACTCTTTGACCTATTGTCACTCCTTGGAAAAGTTTCTTTCACAAACTTCCCCAACACACATTCTCTACAAGCATGAGCATGCTTTTTTCTCACCATTATAACACCTGTCATTTTATCACGAAAAAATATAAGTTATCCATGATGTATATGACCCATCCTTATGTAATATCTCCCCCTAATCTATCAGATTATTACTACTAACCAAAGCCTTAGGAGTATCCATCTACGACCTGTATAACCAGTTGCTCCTAACTCAAATTGCTATAGGTGATTTCCAATATTTGTGCTTCAAAAACACCTATGCTTCTCTAAAGATAACATCGTACCCTTTATCCTAAAGGATAGATACATTAATAAATTTCATAACCAATTTTTTCACATGCAACACACCATGAATCGGAATTGGCTTTCCATTATCCCTCTAAAACATAACAATCCCTCTTGCAACTGGTTGCACTTTGAATTTTTCCCCATCTGGATATGAAATATGATGGCCTGCTCCTTATAACTAGAGAAGTAATCTCTAAATATTTCCATGTGAAATGACGTCCCAATATCTATATACCAAACCCCTGTGAGGTTGAGCTAGATAGGCAAGCAATAAGTGTGAATTCCTGATCCATCCTAATGGAGAGCTCATCTGCACTCGATGAAGTTTTCGTATGAATATTTCCCTTCTTATAAATTTTATTACTCTATGGATAATTGTTAATATAGTGGTATAACTCATCACAACAATAGAATTTGACCCTGGAAAGGTCCTTCCTCTTGTTTTCAGCTTTTGGGTTTGGTCCCTTGTTGGACCCCTTCTTTTCTTTTCATTTCCCAGCTAGGGCCAATTTCTCTAGTTGTTCCTCTCTCTTATGAGTTCTATTGTTGTTGCCACTAATAAGAATAAGTCTTAGCTCCTCCTGGGTGAAATCGCTCCATAATCAATCCCAACCCGTTAATGTGTATTTTCCATTAATCACATGGACGAATGCATCCCACTACTTCATAAAGCCATTTAGCATTATACACACCATATCGTCGTCATCTAGTTTATCTCCTACTACATCTAACTCATTATTTACCAGGCTAAGTTTGGTGAGGTAACTGGTAACATCTTCTCCTTTCTACATCTTCATACTCCTCAGCTTCTCTCTAAGAAGTAGCTTCCTATCAGTAGTCACATCCTTGTTAGAAATTAATGGAGAAAGTTAAGTTAGGATAGGATTGAGATTCTAATTCTAGATCTCAGATCCTAATATTCAGGGAGTGGTTCAAACCACCTGATTGTGAGAATTCCTATATGTACTAGGTTGTTCTCTTAATTCATTGTATAAGATTGTGTGAGTGTGTTTGTACACTCTCCAGGTTCTCACCTGGAGAGCCATTTCATTAATTTTATCATGGTATCAGAGCTTCAGGTCGAAGCTAAATAGATCTGTGGGAGAGTGAATGTTGCGTGAGGCCAAGAGCCTGTGAGAAGGCCGTGAAGGCGAATTTACATGTCATTTGGTGGCTGTGATTGAACCTCAGGTCACCTTTTTTTTGCTCAGAACCCGAAGCCCAAAGAAATTGGTGCAGAGACTAAAGTTTTCGTGGGCGAGATTTTATGGAAAATGAAATTCTGGAAGATATCAAATTAACACTGCAATATCAGAGACGGTGATCTGAGATGTGAAGTATCAATGATACTAGAAGAAAACTGAGCTATTTATCGTCTGGAACCGGTAATCCAATCGATCACTGTTGGCGCTGCAACCCAAACTGGAAAACCAAGAGGCAGAGTCTTGCTAATTGTGCCATTGGCTACAACCGAGATGTTATTGGAGGCAATAACGGTAAATACTATGTAGTAACGGATTCCAACAACGAAGATGCTATGAATCCCAAGTTCGACACTCTCAGCCACGGAACTTGTGTTGGTGTAGCGTTCGAGGATCTGCTGTTTGTGGATCGTTTGCTGCGACCGGATGCGTCTCAGAACAGGAATTGGGCGCCGAAGGGTTGTTGTGCAATCTGCTTGGAGACGGTAAATGCCAAGGACGGACATGCGATCCTTGAGAGGACGATATGGAGTTTGCTGGAACATCAAACAAAGCGTAAGAAAAATTTGCAACTGAGAAATTCGGGCATCCTCTCTATTCAATACCGCAAAAGGGACTTCAAAAACTTCATCTTAGCTGAGAATAACTTGGGTTTAGTTAGTTCGATCATTCAATTGTAGACATTTGTTGTCGTCCTGAAGAAGTAAGATTGCATAGAGGTTCGGATCTATAGCTAGCCAAGAAGTTTAGCATAGGGATCATTTGAATTGATAAATAAGTTCTGTTGAATTCCAAATTGAACTGGGGTAGACGACCATTGTACTGAACGATTGAAATTGGTCATATATGTTGATTGGATCTTGAACAATGGTCCATTTCGACTCGAAAATGTTCGTCGGAGATCACTATGTGGGGGTCATCGCTCAGAAGTCTTGTCATGAGAAGATGAGATCTATAATAATTGAGTTTTCATATTGATATTTTATCAAGCACTCATTTAAAAAATATTAATTGATTTGCTGCGTCTTTTTCAGAAATATGTGTCATTAGAAATTTCTAATCACATGCATCAGAATTGGATGTCGATATCGTTTCCAGTTTGTTGAGAGGTCATTTTTTTCTCGTCGTAAGAGCTAAGGGCACTAATCCATGCGTGGCATAGAAGCCATAGTCTACAAGGTTCTATTGTTGAAGAGCTAGCAAAGGGAGGATTCCCGCCTGCGTGGAAACGGGGTTGTTGGAGCTCGTAAGAGGACCAAGTGGAGTCAAAATCTGGAAACAAGACAAAACCAGATAAGCTGGACCTTTTAACAACATGTCCATTTTTTTAGATATTTTTGATTCTAATGATGATGATGATGATATTCTCATGTTGGCATTTGGAGGCATTAGCATGAGAAGTATTTTTAACTCTGGAATTTTTCTAGAAAAATATTGTGGTTCTGTTGATGACCACGAGAAACAAGAGGCACAATCTGTTGTGCAAGATCCTAATATTAAAGAGTCACGAGTTGATCTTCAGGAAGGATGTAAAGAGGAAAAAAGTGTTGAAGATCAATTCGACGAGCCACATGAAGCTGATGGCAAAGACGTGGCAGAAGAAGACAGAGATGGAGAGAATTTAAAATGTGATAATCTCATCGATATTTATGTGTGTACAGATGACAACATTGTTGAAATTTACACGTGTGACACCAGAAATGGTGAGAGAAAACAGTTTCCTATTAAGCCTGTCATAATTTTCAAAAGAGCGAGGATAAGTGTTCAAGATTTCCATCACTGGGGAAGAAATGAGGCGAAGATACATCACTCTCTCATGACAAAGAAAGTGAAGATGAAGCCTCATCCACGAATGAAAAAATATGGTCTCACAAGCATAAAGACCAAGATGAAAACTCTGTTACCGAGTTTTTATGTCCTTTTACCATTGTAAGCCTAGCTGTGACTAGACCAACAGGCGTATGTTATCATATGTGATTGTTCTGTACCCTTTCTCCATTAAGGGGGAGTGTTAGAAATTAATGGAGAAAGTTAAGTTAGGATAGGATTGAGATTCTAATTCTAGATCTCAGATCCTAATATTCAGGGAGTGGTTCAAACCACCTAATTGTGAGAAATCCTATATGTACTAGGCTGTTCTCTTGATTCATTGTATCAAATTGTGTGAGTGTGTTTGTACACTCTCTAGGTTCTCACCTGGAGAGCCATTTCATTAATTTTATCAATCCTGGATAAAATTTTCAAAATAATGTCCCACATTTTATTTTTTTTATCCAAATCAACAATATGTGGAAATATATGGTATTTGAATCCATCAAATATTATCCTCCATGTTTTCGCATCTCCCTTATGGTATGTTGAAAGATATGTTTAATCCGTAGGAATGACTATCACACTAGTTGCATACTCCTTAAGAACATTTTCTTCCAACAGGGAAATTTTATCTTTCCAAACACCAAAATTTGAGGCTCCATACAATATGTCCCACTCTCTCAAACCTACTAATACCATTTTAAAATCTTTGGAAAATAAGTGAAACCCAAATAAAATGAAGAACTCGAATAAGATTTAAAAACCTCAAATTTTCGCTTCTTGTGCCTATGCAGAGCCTTCTTCTGCCCTCAAACATGCTGTTATACCATGTGAAAATTTTTAAATATTGATGTAGTTACTATTTATTATTCTCTTGAAAATTTGACTATTTTTCTTATGCACTTTCTTTGCGGAAAATATTGAATAAAACACTACTACAACTTCCCAAAGAATAAATAAACCCTAGGAAATGAAAAAATATTTCACACACACACACACACACAAATAATGAACACCAATATTTTTGAACAAATTTCCCTGGAAAAACCCCCGGTGTGGGGAAACCGAGTTCTGCAGATGACTATTTTAGTTATTCTTTAGCAAAATTTTATGATTGAAAATTTTACAACTATTTGCCATAAATTAGCAAACCTCCGAAAAAATATTTTTGACTTTGTAGAGACAACTCGGCCCCTCTGATCCAATTTTACCTCCCTCTGGCTCACTTAATAGAACTACACATGCAAGCCTCACTAGCAACTCGCTCTGGCTAGGAAAAACAACTCGGCCTCCTCTAGAATTAGACTTCTCCTGAAAAGCTCAAATTCTCTTCTGAAAAATTTTCACTCTAAGAAATTTCTCCTTGCTTCAAAAAATCGACCTCTCTAAAGTAACTCAAACCACTGGAAATTCAGACTCTACTGTATATAAAGTTGATCTCCCTTTAACTCTGAGAAATTGGAAATCATTGTGAAGAATTATCTCTGGTTTTTCTGCCCTCAATCACTACTGATCTCGATCTGCTGGTGCCCTCATGCTATCACTATGCCCTTGCTATCACTGCAAATTTTTGTCTCTGATATGTTCTCCAAATTCCCATCTATTTCCTCTTATAATCTCTCGTTGAGAAATAAATGGCCATGATCTAATATCAATTGATGGCTAAGATCATCTTAACTTCATCAAATGATTTTTCTAGAAGTCACTAGAGGAAATAAATTTACTTCAATTAATCATGATTGATTAAGCCATTTCCCTAAGTTAGACTCAGGAAAATTAATAAATTGGATAATTAATTCTAATTAAGTTACTTTTCCTTAGAAAATTTTTCTAGGTATTAGAGAAAATTAATCTATTTTGTTCCTTACCCACATGGACATCATCTGATACTAGAACACTTTTTCGTGTTGGAAATATTGTCATTGATGGTAAAGGAGTACAAAGGAGCAGCACCTGAACCGACAATAAGGCAAAGGAGCAGATCAGGAAATTATGCAGTAAGAAAGCATAAAAAGAGAAAAGAAGCAGAAGTAGCAGATCTGGAGAGACAGAGTAATGAGGATAGAAAGGCCACTGATTGAATATCAGGCCTGAAAGGAATTTCTCCATGTAAATACTGGTTTAATACAGGGGTTTTATTTATGAATTATAGAGTTTGCAGATGATTTGTTTTTGAGAATCTGAACTCTGGTTGATTTGTATTAGTGCACAATTATTCAAGTGGGAAGTGTAGAAATTATATACAATATGCATGTATATATCTGGACTCTCCTGATCTAACAATATTTATCTTCTTGCTAAATACAGAATCCTTCCACTATAATTCTTGCGGAAATTTAATCAACAATTGCAAAACACATGAAATGATAAAAACACACATAACACGATTGTTTAATGGGAAGAAGCTGACTGAAAACCCCAATATATTATCGCCTTCGGTCATATGAAAATCTCATACAAACATACAAAGCTTATCACAAGCTCTCAGTACAATGCAATCTTCATACACTAATAAGGCCCAATCTTGCAAATCCATGCACCGATCTTTGCCACCCGCTAGCCTACCTCCACTGCGCAATACAAGCTGATTACAAAGAAAAATTCAATATAATCCCACTCTCATTGACTACGTGATTATCATTGGCAACTCCAATGTATATGTAGATGCAATTCATGCATCACTATAGTCACAACAGATAGTCTATCTTGCCCTTTCACCTATCTCTCCAATGGTCTCCACTGAAACTACCATGCACTGTAGTTAACTAATGAATTCTTCAATTGATTAATGAGTTATTACTTGTGAATTAATTAACTAATTAATTCACTCCACTCTCACTAGTGTATCATTCAGTTAGACTAGATACAACTAGCTCAACTGAGCCTAACTGAATACAACTCCATAACTACTTCTTCCAATTGTGTCATAACTCTGCCACTTGAGTTCTAACTGAGTCCTTCATGCAATAGCTCCGGTAAACCCTTGGGAATAGCGTAATTCCTTCTGTCAGCTGTTGTGCCACATCTGTGCACTGAACTGAAGTGCTCCAAGAGAATAAGTTGTTGTTTAGAGTCTAATTATTATTAAGAGCTAATAATAATCGACATGCATCTATTTTTAGATCGGCTCTATAAATAGACTTAGCCAATATTCTAAAATATAATTTCATATATTTATACATTGCTCTCACATCTAGCCTCTCATATATAGAATATGCTCACCATGTCTTAAAATAGACATACCTAAAATAACATGTGTTCCCTAGTTGGGTAGATTATTTTCCCATGGGATGGATAGTGTTTAGGATACTCTTCATTTCTTGTGCAAATGTTCATATCCCTCATGAAAAGACTGTCTTTACATGCGACTTGCAATCCATGTCGCCACTGCAACCTTCTTCACAACATACACATTGAATAGGCTCCAAACAACTTAATCAATTTTAATGCATCTATCATCAAAGATTCGACTTCTACCTATCTTCCAACTTCAAGGCCTTCGTGAACCACCGTACCGTTGAACTCTTGCACCTGGCGTACCTCGCACTTGTCGTCGACTCGATTCGCGCTCCGCATCCGACACCGTCACTTTGATCCGCCCGCTCAATCCAACCGATCATGCTACCGCTGCTAGGAAGTACCCCGTAGCCGGGAAGTTCAACTCATGAGATCCACACCATCTCATGAATCCTGCCCAGAAATCTCCTCTTGGGATTAATCATGCATGTCTCCCCACCTCTCACCTGGTGGTATAGCTGCATGCACTCCCTCTGCCCATCTGGCACGAAATTTCTCTGCATGAGTGGTTTCTTCCACTCCATGATCCTCATCTTGTGGCTTCTCCACATCCCGAGGTTCACTATTACCTGCATGCAAAACTTTCTCCCTCTCAAGCATCAATTGCATGTCTTTCTTGCACTTCCCAACAGTAGGAAGCTCCGTAGACATCCCATCTACTTCAAGTCTGTAGAGATTCTTTGCTCGAATCCCAACCTTCTTGACTTGTCCTTCCTCATCCACACTAACTCCTACACTCCGAAGCTCATCCCTGCAGTGGAAAAACTTTGTCAAGTATACCGAAATAGTGTCATTCTTCTCCATTTTTATTTTCCTGAGTTTATCCTAAAACTCAATCGCTTCAATGCTTTGCAATTGCTCCAATGATCAATATCAATCCGATAACGATGGTGGAAATTATATACAATATGCATGTATATATCCGGACTTCTCCCGATCTAACAATATTTATCTTTCAAGGGGTGCTTAATCCTTCCACTATAATTTCATAAAATTTAATCAACAATTTAAAACACAGAAGCAACAAAACACACATAACATGCTTGTTTAATGAAAGCTCGTTTAAAACCTAAACTATATATTATACAACATGGAGATCATATGAAAATCTCATACAAACATACAAAGCTTATCACAAGCTCTCAGTACAGTACAATCGTCATACACTAATCAGGCCCAATCTTGCAAATCCATGCACCGATCTTTGCCACCTGCTAGCCTGCCTCCACTGTGCAATCCAAGCTGATTACAAAGACCAATTCAATGTAATCTCACTCTCATTGACTGCGTGAATATCATTGGAAACTCCAATGTATATGTAGATGCAATTCATGCATCACTACTAGTCACAATAGATAGTCCATCTTTCCCTTTCACCTATCTCTCCACTGGTCTCCATTGAAACTACCATGCACTATAGTTAACTGATGTATTCTTCAGTTGATTAATGAGTTATTATTTAGTGAATTAATTAACTAATTAATTCACACCACTCTCACTAGTGTATCAATCAATTATACTAGATACAACTAGCTCAACTGAGTCTAACTGAGTTAAACTAAATACAACTCCACCAACTACTTCTCCAACTCCACCAAACTCTGTCACATGAGTTCTAACTGAAGTTCTCCATGCAATAGCTCCAGTAAACCCTCAGGAATAGAATAATTCCTTATGTCAGCTACTGTGCCACATCTGTGCACTTAACTGAAGTGATCCAAGAGAATAAGATAATGTTTAGAGTCCAAATATTATTAAGAGCTAATAATATTCGACATACATCTATTTTTAGATCAGCGCTCTATAAATAGACTTCGCCCAATATTCTAAAAATATAATTTCATATTTTTTTCACATTTGACCAACCATCTACAAATAGCCTTCTGCTACATATAGAATATGCTCACCATGTCTTAAAATAGACATACACCTAAAAATAGTCTGTGTGGGCCCCACCTATTTTAGGTGATTATTTTCCAACTAGGATCAAGGATGATGTTTCAGGATGCCTCCTTCACTGTTTCTTTTTGCAATCTTCAACAGGAAGAATGTGAAGCACTGTTGGGAAGAATGCATCAATTCATTCTGCAGAATTAAATCAAGATGAGTAACATAACTCTGGTAACGTAGCGGAGTTCGAAGTCGAGGAAATGAATTGTTGAATTGAAGGCGTAGAATATCGGAGCCTCATGGGGTTTTCTACAAGTATAACCGGTGGAGTGGATTCTATATACGCAACTGAGAAAGGGGCTACACACATACTGCAAATAAGAGTCAAACCAGAGACTGAAGAAAAATCATATGGTAAGGGCGAATTTGCTGGTGCGTAGCGTAAGTAATGCATCCGTGGAAATGATGAAATGATGGCTCGATTGAAGGCAAGGGAAGCCATATGTTGATTGTGAATCTACAAGAATGGAATATTAGTTCCATACAAAGCCCAGGATAAAGGGGTTGATGAACAGTGAAGTTGAACCGTGAGTCGATTTGCAGAAGAAAACGCAGAAGGAGGGGGCAATATTACAATCGTGTGAAGGTCTCGTGTATAAAGCTAACTGAGCGATGGGTATAAGGCACAGAGCTGTGAACAAAACAATGAGCGCAACCATAGTGTGTTGGCACATATAAACAAATGGAAGCACAGAGATTTGTAGACCGATTAATAACTTAACCCAAAGGGTGGAGAATTTGTGTTGAAAGACTGAAACGAAATTGTGAAAAAAGAGTTAATATTAGCGATGGAACTGTAATGGAAAGCGGAACCCTGAGGTGTTAAGTGGAACTGGAGCAAGTGAACAGTAAGGGCGGTTTTGAACAAAAAACCAGCGGTCTCGCAAAGTTTTTAAGTGGTAAGTGGAATTCCTCAAAAAAACAAAATATACCCCATCGCTCGACACGTGTCCTAAAGTGGTATTCAATTACCACTTTCATCGCGTAAATTCTGAGACTTAAGCTTCGTGCATTTTAATTGCGCGATATTGCGCGAGATCCATCGGATGGGCGCCCAACGCTTTGTTGGAATGCGATGAAATTTGGACCATCCGATCCTTTCGACCATTAGCCAAAGCAAGGAGAGTATGGGCCCCAATTGTTATATTATGTCAGCATTGGGTTTTAACCAAAGTCTGAGTTTATGTATGGACATATTCATAGGTGGTGGCATATGGCATTGGTATTAAATTAATCAAATCTGAATGTTTGAACTAAAATGTGCATGTGATTACATGCTATGGTAAAGCCTTGGGGGTTTAATCATAAAGCTGTGTAAATAGAAATAAAAATGATGGTTGTTAACACATGCAGTGGAAACGATAAAGTAAGGTCCGTTAACTGAGTTGTGGGCCCGAACATTCATTTATATTTGATGGGTTTGATTTTTAATCAAATTCGGTACCTTTGCGTGAAGGGATAGATGTGGGCCAGGGAAACCTTAATACTTCTTGGTAAATGAGAATAGTGAGAATCATAAAATAGACTATGATGGCCTTGAAGTAGATTTTAAAAGCCTGAGTTATATGCTGACACTCATAACATGGTTTCATTGTAATATTCGAATATCAATTCGAATAAGTATAGTATGGGTTGTTGTATTATGAACGATTATTTGTAATGCTCATTGATGGTGGGCCCAACCATTTGATCCAAAAGGTCGGAGGCTTTTTAATATTTGTTGATATTTTGATACTCATCACACTTTAATATGTATGGAGCGCGATGATCGTCAGGCGGGCATTCATATATTTGCGGGGATTGGTTTTAAAATCAAGGTTTATAAAGCTCGAATGGTATGATTGAAATGTGATGGGAGATATTATAATAAGGTAAGAACCCTATGATTAGAAGATACGTTATTATACCATGGAGAAGGTTCATATAACTGCAGGTTGGTTATTTAATCAAAGAGGGAAGTGCAGAGTTGTTAAAGTTGTGGTCATCATACTTAGACTATATTGTAAGTCAAGTATTAACCTGATATATTTCATAAAGTGGGTTTTAGCCTATAGTTTGTAATCTTGCAAAGTAAGGAAAAGAATTGTTCCACATGTGCAAAGTTGATTGTTGAAATAAGTTATATGGGTTATTAACCAATAGCTTATGGTAATTCCCTTTGAAAGGTGCGCTCGCCTGTAAATAAGCCAAAGGAGGAAACCTTGGATAGAGTAGGTTTCAACAGATGATTTTATAACCTTTATTTGTAGAAAGATTCCTCATTATTATTGCGACATTGCCCAAATTTAAAATTATTTGGGGGCTAAACTTGTAAAGAAGTTATATATGCAACAGATACACAATTGCAGTGAACAGAGATTGCAGATTTGAAGAGGTGTGCAGTGAAGGTAGTCATATTTGCAGAATCTGAATTTGAAATGCACAAGAATGAAAATGGTGGTTTGTTACACTACAGCAGCAGAAAGGAAAAGCACACAGTGAACCAAGAACTGAATGGGTTGAATTGAAATTCTTGTTGTAACTGAAAATGTAAAGTTTTATTTATTTTATATTGTTTGTGATGCATTGGCAAGTCTCCGTAGGCAAACAAAACTCCACTGTAAAACTGAAATTTGTACATGTTACTATATTCCTCTGAATGAGCTGGACAAAGAAATGAGAAGGTAGAAGTCAAAGAGTCATGGCTGTTCATTTCGAATTCCCTGTGGAATACAAACAATCATGAGGTGAACTCTATAAATGATATCACATAGATATGCATAGAGAGGTTAGAGAATAGAGAAATGAGGCAGAGAGTGTAAGAATAAGGAGGAGCAGATAGAGAAGCTGTGTAGACTCAGAGATGATAAAAGGCAGATATGAAGGCTAGTGGACAACAGTGAAGAAGGTACAGAACAGAGCTGATATCCAGGTAAATCAACAAGTGGTTTTTATGAATGATTAAGGAAGTTGGTGCTTCCATATTAAGTGGTATCTTGATAGATGTCAGTTGTAGCTGGCTGAGATAGGAGCCTCCTATAGGTTGCAGCCTATAGAAATTAGATGGGAGTTGGAGCTTCCTTGCAAGTTGTAGCTTGCAGAATTGAGGTAGGAGCCTACATAAAATTAGTGGTGAGAGGGAGTTGGAGCTTGCCTTTTCATCACAACAATAATAAGATGTGGTTTTCTCCCTTATGGGTTTCCACTTTTATCTTTTGTCTATGTGCATGATGTTTATGTGTTGATATGGTGTATCTAATCTGCTTAATACTTGCTGCTCACATATTAAGACTGCTGTTACATTAGCTAATCTGCTTAACACTTACTGCTCACAAATTAAGATTGCTCACATATTCAGTTGATCATGAAATGAAAGTGTAAATAAGTTTAAAGGAAGGTTTTAAAAGACCATGAATGTGCTAAACTGATTCACCCCCCCTCTCAGTTTAACTAAGGGTTCAACAGTTCGATATGCATAAACTAACAGGGTTTAATTGTTAAGAGCATGTGTCTCCTTCTAAAAATTTATAAGTACAAATATAGAAGGGTAAAGTGTGTACACATTCTTAGACTTTACTAGTAAAACTTGAATGATTAGATTATTGTGAAATTAAGACTTAGTTAAGTGTTACGGCCACCTTCCAACCCACTTTGAATAATAAAATGCATCCACATGGATTGGTTTCTTACCATGGTAAACATTGGTAGGAATATTTATTATACTATAGGTGAGGCACCCACAATACCATGCATTTTGGATCATGAATTTGAGGTTATGTATCTTTCAACGTTTGTCAGTTATAATACATAATTCATTGATATGTATACTAAATAAATCCATCTTAAATCCAAATTTATTACGGGTGCAGAGGGATCAAATACCTTGATGTGCAAAAACTTTCCTTAATTTTTGCACTTTAAAAATTATTTATACATTAATAGATTTGATACCTCTTGGATTACGAGATATCTCTAGTTAAGATTGATCTATACTAGTGTTTATGTGTGTGTCGAGTGCTCACTTCATGTTGAGCATGGAAGGAATTACACATCTTTCTCATAGTAACAATATGTCCCTAAAATATTTTAATCATAAGAGCTCTCTCTCTCTCTATATGTGTGTGTATATGTGTGTGTGTTCATATTCAAATATAGATTGAAATATTTTATCTATGATCCACATTGAAATATTTTTAATTATTGATATTTTTTTAAATGTTATTTGTCAACTCTACATTGAATATAAAAAGAATTATCCCTCCCTCATACTAGTTTGGAAAAAAATATACATTGAAATATTTTTTATTTTTTATTATTAATCTTTTTTAAATGTCATTTGACAACTCTACATTGAGTATAAAAAAAATTACGCCTAGTGACAACAATATTTATAAGGAATTATAAGTCATCATGGTGAAGAAGATAACAACCTTTAGCCCAACCACCTAACCCCAATTTACATGTCTTTCAATATACTTATAAAATATTTTATTATTATATCCATATATGGACTCATTTAGGATTTAGATAACTATGTAAAGATAATGACCTTAAAATTAATTCTTAATTTAATAAGTGAAAATTATTTAATCAAATTATAAATATTTGGAGATTACTTATATATGAATAACTTGATGAGGAAAAAATGAAATGAGGAACTATATGATGCAATCATTATTGGATAATAATAGAGATATTGTTCGAGTGTTAATATATACAATATATCAATTAAAATGTGGCGTACATCAAAAATATTTATTTCATGATAAATTTTCAATTTCCAAGATTAAAAAATCATAAAAATTAGCTAAATTATAGTTTTATTTGAAATTATTATTATCAATTATAAAAAAAATAAGACAAAAGTTAAACATCTATAAATTTACAAAACATTTAACAAGATTTTTAACCATGCAAATTCACCTTTATTTTACTATGGAGATTCTTATCATATGTTACAATACCATAGCTCATTGATACCACATGTCCACAAAACCATAATCCATGTTTATGTTTATATGACATTTTTAAAAATGAATCGATTTAATTAAAAAGACAAAAAAAACATAATTAATTTTGAGATAAATCTCAACATTTGATTTGTAATTACTATTAAGATTATTATAGAATAATTTATGGAAGTTAAAAACCTACTATTCACCTAATAATTGTTGACAATTAAATTAAAATAAATATATATATCCAAATAAAAATAAACATACATATCCACATATATGTAATATAATTAATTATTATATATTATCTTTCTCTTAAAATAAACTAATGACACAATATTTTAAGTTATGATTTTAATTAATATGATATTTGTCTTTTTTTATAATAATCATAATAATATAAATATGTCACATTCATTTCAAGAATATATATGAGGAAATGTAATTCAATATTGTTATTTGGAATTGTAATTTAATATTATTAAAGAAAATATAAAAATAAAAATATGAATGTTTTTACTTTTGTAAATTCAATTAAATGGTTATTATCGATTTAATTTTAAGTAATATATTTTTTTATTAAAATTTATTTTAAAGCTCAAATTTATTTTAATAAAAAAAAAAAATGAAAAATAATTGAATTAAGCTTACTAGACATAGAATAAAAGGTGATGGGGTGTACTATTAAGTTATTTTATAATGTGAAGGTCACAAGTTTCAAAATTTATAGGAAAAAATCCAAACATGTTAAAGATTGGTGTGGCCTAAGCCGGATATTATCCCTATATGATTTTGACAGGTTATATGCCCTTAAATCACTGTTTCTCAAACCATAGATCAAACTTAATATAATCTCTAATAAACTCAAACCACTTGAAAAACAAAACAAATATTTAAATTAACTAAACAATAAATTATGTAATTAAATTATGATAAACAAAAAATGAAAACATAATGCACGTTTATTTCCCTAATAATGAAAATTCATTATGGAACAATAACCTACCAAATCTATTTTAATGAAATATATTTTAGAATTTAGCTTGTTTGGATTGTTCATTTGACATGGCATTTTTAAGCTAAACGTGTTATGTGACTTAGATTTTAGAATATTAAACTCATATAATATATTAAAATTTGCCAAAATAGTAATGGGGTTTAAATAGAGTAGTTTTATAAATTTATAAGGTGTATAATTTGCATAAAATTAATTATTTAATCAAAATTAATTTAAATTTAAATATAATATTATAAATTTAATTGCATTTAAATTGTAAATATAATATTATAAATTGAGAGAGAGCTAGTGTTAAAATTAGTGATTCTCATATTACAAAGAATATGTAATTGAGATAAAATTTTATTTTATTTTAACACATTTGAATACTTCAATATTTTCATTAGCAAATAAGAATGTTTGAATCTTCTATAACCAAAATATATTGTTATAATGTTTAATTATTAGCCTGGAAGTAATATGTAATGTTATAAACATTAATATTACATTTCAAAAGAGAATGGTTTACTTTTGCCACTTATTCCATTTGGATTGAAGAACCTAGGTGTTCTATTGTTGCTACCAAAGGCCTTGGCGTTTGGCAAGATAGTGGGATTATGAGTTCAACCAAACAGGTTGACAAATGAAAATAGGCGCACTACCAATTCCTCAGCACGTTCATCGTAGTGTTTAGCTCCTCCAACTTTGTCTTGAGCGTACACAATGTAACTTGGACTTCAAGTTCTCAATTCCTTGATTGCGAGATGTAAGTTAAATCGAAAGGAATTTAGCTAAAGGGCTTTGTTTTTCTAGCATCAAACAAGAGAAGGAAGCTCAATTATCGATCACTATATAGATTATTTAGTAAGCCATTAAGTGGGTAAACTCTATTTTATTATCAATAGGATGAAGGTAATAACGTAAATTTTGAAACGGGAACTATAAATTCAAAACGAGAACTCTAGTCAAAAAAATGTGAAAAACAGTCTAAAAACAAAAAATGTTGATGTTAAAACACTGGAAAACCTTAAAATTTTGACAATTTTTCAGCCATAACATTATAGAAAAAAAATTGACTAAAAAAACTTTAAAAATTAATCCCTAAATGAAAGAGTCAGTGTTCCAGGAGTAGTTTCTTTTTTAACTGCTAAAAATATGACGACTTTAAAATCTTATCCTAAGACACCTTGACACATTGCAACAAAAATTTAAAAAACAACCATAAAATTGACACAAAGTGTAGGGAAACTGGATCCATTGAAATAAAACTTTAATATCAACCATGAAATTGAAACATTGTGTGAGCAGACTCAATCTTTTACAACGAAAACTTAAAAATCAACAATCAAATTGACACATAATGGGATCAGGTTGCTAGTCGAAAATCGACACAAACCTTATAGGAACAACACAAAATAAATCAATTATATATATATATATATATATATAAACAAAAATTAAACATTGAGAAAAATTTATAAAAAAAAAACACAAAAAATTTTAAAAAATAATAACTAAATAAAAATATATATTTAAACATAAAAAAATAAAAAAACATGACAAAATAAAAACAAATAAAAAATATTGAGAAAACTAAAAAGAAAAACACACAAAACTAAAAAAAATAATAAATAGATTATAATATATATTAGAGCATAAATAATAAATAAAAAAAGATGGCAAAAAAAATACAAATGTAAAAATATGAAAATGACAAAAATTAAATAAATCTAACATAAAAAAATTACCAAAAATTCAATTTTAACTTAAAAATAAAAATAAAAATTAAAAACAAAACAAATAAATAAATAAAACACAAACAAATATTTCAAAACAAACATAATTAAAAAATAATAATAAAAGAATAACCTAAAAAACAAAAAAATACAACCAAAATTTAGATAATTAAAAAAAAACTATAATTTTTTTTAAACCATTAAAATTAAATTAAAAAAAATTATAACAAAAATTTTTAAAAAAAAAATTAAAATTAAAATTAAAAATTTTAAAAAAAATAATAGTTAAAAATAGTAAAAAAAAAAAAAAACACTTTAAAATTAAGAAAAAAAACATAGTTAAAAAATAAATATATAATAGTAAAAAATATATAATTAAAAACAAAATGTAATAAAAACAGATTTAGAAAAATTAATTAAAAAAAAATTATTAATAAAAGTTAAATTTAAAATAAAAATTATAATTAAGTCCGCCTAGCCCAGGGATGCTCGGTTGCTGGGTTGGGTGATCGTGGGAGTTGCACGCATGGCTCCCACGGTTGGCTAGCCCAGCAGTCGAGCAACCCTGGGCAACAGGGTGATTATCAGTATCGGCTTGCTGCCTAGGGCCGCTCGATCGTTGGGTTGGGCGGTCGTGGGATCCGTGTGAGCAGCTCCCACAGCCGCCTAGCTCAGCGGCTAAGCGACCATGGACAGTCGACTCTCATAGTCGAGCATGCTGCCCATGGCCACTTGGTCGTTGGATTGGGCGGTCGTGGGAGTTGCCGAGAGTCGATCTGTCGCTCAGGCGCTGGACTGGGTCGCCGTGGGGGTTGCGTCACACAGCTGCCACGGTCACCCCTGACTCTAAAAGTCGGTCTGCCACCCAGGGCCACTAGGTTGGGTGGCCGTGGGAGCCGTGCGCGAGGCTGCGCGTGGCTCCCACGACAGATTTGTCATGCCGCCCATAGCCACTCGGTCACTGCGCTAGGCGATCGTGGGAGCTGCGCGCAGCGCAGGGCCGCTCCACCGCGAGGCTAAGGCACACTTAATTTTAATTTTTAATTTTTTAATTAATTTTTATTTTTTTTTATTATTTTTTATTTTTAATTATGATTTTCTTAATTTTTTAATTTAAATTTTAACTATGTTTTTCTTTTTAATTGTTTTTTTAATTTTTCTTATGTTTTTAATTTTTATTATAATCTTTTTAATTTTAATTATGTTTTCTAAATTTTTATTAATTTTTTTTATTATGTTTGGTTTTTATTGATTTTTTTTAACTATATTTTTTTAAAAATTTATTTGTTTATTTAAATTTTTTATTTTTTATCATCATGTTTTAAAATTTTTATGTTTTAATTTAATTTTAATGTTATTTTATTTTTTATGATTTTTTTTTAAATTATTTAAACTAAGTTTTATTTATTTTTTATTTTTATTCTTTTATTTTAATTTATTTTATATATATATATATATATATATATATATATATATATATATGGTCATTTTCATATATGTTTTTGTTTCTTTCCCATATATTTATATTTGTTGTTTTTTTTGCCATGTTTTTTTTATGTTCTAATTTATATTATTATCTACTTATTATTTTTATTTTTTTAAATTATTTTTATTTTGCTCATTTTTTTTATTTTTTATGTTTTAATATATATTTTTATTTTTTTATTGATATTTTTTTAAATTTTTGTGTTTTTTTTTTTTTTAAATTTCAATGTTTTAATTTTTGTTTTCTTTTATATTTATCATTTTTATATATTTATTTATTATTATTTTTTTCCCATAGGGTCTTTGTCGACTAGCAACCTAATCCCATTATGTGTGAATTTGATTGTTGATTTGATCGAGTTCGCCACACAATGTATTAATTCTATGGTTGATATTAAAGTTTTCATTTCAATGGGTTGAGTTTGCCTACACTATGTGTCAATTTGATGGTTGTCTTTTAAATTTTTGTGTCAATATGTGAAGTTGTCTTAGGCTAAGATTTTAAAGTCATCATATCCTTAGCATTTGCAAAAAAAAACAAAAAAAACTTGTTTGGAAAACCCTTAAAAAACTAATATCCTAGGACGAAAAACACTGAGAGACAAGGCACTTGAAAATTTGTTAAATAATCAACATTTAAAAAAAAAAATGTATGCTTACAACATAAGAACATTTAAAGTGTCAAAATTGTCTTTAAAAAAATAAATGTTGATCCTTTTCAAAATCTGCACAAAAATAATCAACATTTAAAAAAAAAAATTAACACTTAATACATTAGAAAATTTAAAGTGTCAAAAATAAGCCCTTTCAAAATAGGGGTAGATGTTGCATCAACACTTTTCAAATTAGCATGAAAATCACTAACATTTAAAAAAATAAAGTATATTTGATACATAAGATAATTTAAAGTGTCAAAAATATGCTCCAAAAAAAAGTGTATTCTGGATGAGCAATTTTTGAAATCGGATTACTTTTTTGCTACCTCAAAAAAGCAAGTACTCGTTTCAGTTCACGTTTCAAAGTTTACATTGTTAGGTCCTTAAGCTCTACTTAAACCCAACATTGAAAGCATGGAGAATCCATTACAACAATGGAGGGTGATGGGGATTAGAAAAGAATGGGAGTAAAAAGAGGAAAAATGATCTAAATTCCCAAGGCCTTTGATAGAGGGAGTGCTACCTAATAAGATATGGCCAAGGGAAATACCAAGGGTCTTTGAAAAAAATTAGAGATAGAAGGATACAACATAATTCTTCATGGTTTCCCATTATTCCCACCAATAATCATTCCAAACCCTTATGAGAGTTGAGCCACCTTGACTTGGGAAAGAACCTAGTTTTGAGAATGGGGTAGTGTTGAGTTCATTAAGGAGACATCAAAGGCCACATGCACAAGAATGAGGCCAAGGTGGTGTAACAAGGCAACCTTGAATTCCCCTCCAAATCCATTAATATGATTTGAAAAGTGATAATGGGAGAAGCCTGAGGGTGATTAGCCCCTTCTCCTGATTTTTGTTAAGAGAAGACAGACATGTTTTTGTTGAAAATTGTTTCCCTCCTTACAATGTTCTTTATACATGTTGTCTATCATATTGCTCCTTTGTGTTGAAAAGTGTAAGTAGGTTGGTCTTCATATTTACTATGTAATTATGTATTTTTATGTAAAGAAGAAGACAAAGATAATAAAATGTATATTGGTTGTACTTGCTTCATGGGTTTCATGAGCAAGATTTTATCTTAGGTCAATAGACCTCTTCTTGATATCTATCTAGGGTTTGTCTTATGTTTATAAATGTATTCAGTGTCATGTATATGAAGAACCTAGTCATTGAATGCTCCAAGACCTCGTCCTAAAAGCTGTGGGAGAATGAATTGAAATAGTTCTTATATCAACACTGGAAATATATCATGAAGTCGGTCTCCACACTAATAATTAAGTCGGCCTACAAGCTAGTGGATGGTCGGCCTAAAAGAAAGAAGATTTCCATTATATATTCACTGCCTCTGTGGTCAATTACTTACCAAGAAACATTTCGAATCTCTCAGAAATAACACAGAAAAGTATAATACAACCACTTGAAGTATAATGCAGTCAACTAAAAGTAATACGGTCAACTCTGAAACGTTCAACAGTGATCTCTGCATATACATTACGGATAAGACATGTCATAAAATGTGGACATTACAGTGCAAATTATACGTAACAACAAATGCGGACAATACATAACATACAGGGTGGAATATACGTAACAACAAGGGTAGACTCTTCTGTGATAGAAGTGTGAATCACTTTGATTCAACATACGCGATTGACACAAAGTTTCGAGAGGATATAAATGTGGGTCACGTATAACACAGATACATCTGAGGTAAAGAAAGGTATGATGAAGTTTGGTCAAATGCAGATTACGCTAAGTGCAGACTCCATAAAGGAATATCAATGCAGATATTTTGAGCATAGTTGCAAGTGAATAAGATGTGGATTTTATTATGAGTATAATTGCAGATTATAGAAGAGAATAATATGCAGATTTAAGGATCAATAATGACATAACTGTTCAGTGAATAATAGTCTGGAACATATTGCATAAACAATGATTTGTTGAAGAAGCTTCGCGGACAGAGCTGGTTTCAAATGTGTGGATAAAAGCAGGAAGGAGTGGATTGTTGTGATATCAACGAGAGACAGTGAAGTATACATATACAAAAATAAAGCAGTCAGAAAGTATAAGTAAACGAGGAGGGTAAATTTATACTTTAACTTCTTGTCTACAGCTTCAAGCATATGTCAAGTGAAGATGTTTTTACAGGTCAGAGAATTTAATGCAGAGGAAGAGGATTAGTGTTGTGATAAGAAGTGACAAGGTCTTGGAAGCGTATCTAGGTCAAGGGTCTGAGTTTTGGTTGTGGTACTTGACATTTGAAGATCTATAAGAAGAATTCTTTGCGAGTTTTCCTCTCCAACAGGGAGAGGTTTCTCCCTGGCTCTAGGAGCCTAATCTTGTGTTGTGTGTATTTTGATAATTGACTTGATGAAAGACTAAATAAGATAATGAAGAGAAGACTTAAGTAACTCAAGTAAGTTCACAAGTAATTATCAAGTAGAGAATTTGATTAATCATCAGCCCTCCAAATTCTCAACATGGTATCAGAGCTAAGGTGTTGAACTCAAGGGCTACTTGACAAAGGAGACATTCCAGGAAGCGAAGATCAAAATTTTGGGTTGGAAAATAAAATCAGTTTGAAAAGGAATGTTGGAAATACTGAGATGGGGGGTGAATCAATGTTTCATTTCAATTGTTATTTTTACTATTTAGATCACTTATATTTAGAACACAAAATGAACAATAAGAATAAATTCTTTTATTAATTTCTTCTTCGCAATAAATCAAGTACAATATAAGTGGGCTCCAAACCTAGATGAAGACACCGATCTTCAATCTCCCAGGCTCCAACCTGTATTTTCCAAGCACCAACTTGGACTTCCAGGGCTCTAACCCTGTCAATTCTGAGGCACCAACCTCAAGGGCTCCAACCCTATCTCTGGTATAGGCTCAGACCTAGTTTCTTGATGACTCATATCCTCTAGGGCTCCAACCCTATCTTCCAAGGCACTGACCTTGTCTCTATGAGGCTCCCACGGGCTCCAAACCTCAACTTCACTTCATCAAAATATGTTTGGTTATTCTTCATGGCTTCCAAAGTCTTATTCAATGAGCCCCGTCACACTTAGTCTCCACGTCACATCATCAATGACAACCTTGATCTTCACATGAATGTGTCTCCACTGTCCTTCATGGTACCCAATCACTTATCTTCAAGGTTGCATCATGAGGCCCTTCAACACTGCATCATGTCTCCAAGATTTCCTCCAAGATCAGCTTTTACTAGTTGTCCTGAGAATTCTCCAAGACAATGAAGGCTTCTCCAAGAATGCTTCACAATTTAAAAAACCTTTACTAGTCTTCACAGGTCAACAGGTCTTCACAATTTTTCTAGCAAATATTCATATAATATTCCAAAAATTTAGCCTACATCTAAATGGAATATTATAGTTTGTTTTATCACTAGGTAGATGAATAAGTGGGTAGGGAGGCCCATAAACCCCTTTTTTAAGAAATAATAACACTCCTAATGTAAAAGGAGGAAGAATATGTAGCTGGATTAAGCACCTTTGGGTGTGAACAGGGATTGGATCATATTGATTCAGTCAACTTTGACCAAATCAATAACGTTGTCATGGAGGAGTGGCCTTTATGATTAGGCAACGTAGTTTTGGTGGCAAGGATGGATGGGACCCAATGTGAGGAGGTTAAATTGCTATATATGGAGAGGATGGCAGCCTTTTTTATTCATGTTTAGGATTATCATTTGATATTGGTCTGTTTAGACTTTTGCTTCCTCTTGTTGTTTAGCAGGGTGGCTATGCTTTTTAGCACAATAGTGTTCCTGATTGGGAATACCTACCTCATCCTTAGGGAAGGAGAGGTTCTTTGAGCTACATTTCCTCATTCCAGCATTCTGGCCAAGCTACCTCCTTCAGATACAGTGCAGTTTCTGTTTAGAATTGGGTTGTGTTGCAGAGTGCAGCAAAGGAGGATCACATAGAACCATTTCTGGGCTTGTTTTTCATTGGAGAGGTAGTTTATCCATTGGAGGATCAGCAAGGAGGGATCCTGGGAATATTTTCACATCTTTGGCATCAGGCCAACCATCTACCGTCCCTCACAGCACACTCACATTCCTGAACTGCGTTATTTTTGGAGGCAATTGCTAGGAGGGTTCATTGAGCTCATCAGGAGGGTCTATTTCTGAGTAGAGATATCAGCCTTCTATTTAGAAATACCATTGGAGGAGGACATCACCATTTCATATATGTCATAGCCTCATTCCATATTAGATCCAATCTGCAGTGGCATATTAACCCCAGGGTTATTTTTCACATTGTATATTTCTTGGTATTTCTAGCAATCTTTCCGGGTTGGCTAGAAATCATGTATTAGAGCCCACATCTTCTTTCTTGGGCATTTATTTTGTTTCTACCAGCCATATTCCATTTTTTTTATGTTTATAGTAGCAGCTACACTAATATAGACAACACTTTCACTGCTCTCCGGCATTCTATACAGATGCAACAACTCATGATCTAATTGTTCTGATCATTGGAGGCTTGTTCTTATTGCTTGAGTGGCTTGTCCCTTATGATCCTTCTGTATATTGTTGCTAATATCTTAATAAAACTATGGCTGTATATTGATCCCTCTTATGTCATGATCAGAATTGTTGTGTTTTACATTATTATTTCTTGTATTGCTGCTATTTCCAATTTGGAATATTACAGTGGTATCGGGGCATAATCTTGGCTCAACCTGTGCATTCAAGACATTATGTCATTAGAAGGAGAAGATTTTTCTCACAGAAAAGAGAATTTGTACAGAAGAAACAAAGGCATGACTCCATTACTTGGAGAAATGAAGGAAGAAAGGATCTCCCAGATTCTTTTCCAAACTGTGAAAAATATCAAGAAAGATCTCAAGGAGATGAAAGGGGAGAAGGGTAGAAATCTTCCAAAAGGGTTTGAAAGTGGAGCAAGCCCTATATATTCACATGATGGGTGTGAGAATTCAGCCACACATGCAGATCCACAGCGCAGTTTATTTCCCACATTCACTGCCAGAAGAATGGAGGAAGAAGATGCACCAAGGGAGGAGACCTTGAGTGATTATCTTCAAGAGTATGAGTCTCAATCATGGAGATTCAAAAATCACTTGGACTTCCAAGGGTTTTTCCAACTCAAGGAAGACAGAAGATCCAGTAACCATAATAGAAGAAAGAGAGGTAGAATATTTCTATCTAACTTTGATGGATCAGCAAAGTGCACAACCAAAGCTTGGGTGAAGGAGCTAGATTCCTATTTACAGCTACACCAATTTTCAGAAAAGGATGCCATCAGAGTAGCAACGTTGTACCTCAAAGGTATGGCCCATGATTAGCGGTTTGATAGTTCTGATTCATTTTTTCATGAAAATGTAAACACTTATGTAGGGTTCACTAAGAAATTAGTGAAAATATTTGATCTTAAACACTGCAAAACATCTCTTGTTGAACCCAAAAACTTAGACCCTTTGCATGAGTTGGAGAGATCTATTTTTCCAACTCCAATCCATATTTCTGTTAAAGGGGATAAAAACATACATGATACCTTGCCAAAGGCAAGATCCCAACTTCTTGAAGAGCCCTCTTCTATAGATGAGGAGATGGAGGTTCCTCCTTCAAGAGAAGACCAAGATCAAGGGTCTCTCATTGATGATGAGGCATTCTCAAATATTGATGAAGAGGATGAGCAAAGAAGAGCTAACAGCATTGTACCATTAGGAGGAGATCCATCACCACATGGAGATGGGAAGGGAGCCATTGCTTCCATTAGAGGAACCATTTTGTATTTTCAAGGAGTTCCAAATGATTTAACATGTGGGAACCAAAGCACAATTCCGGAGCAGCATGCATCAGTTGTTGTGGGTTGTGAATATTGCAAGATGGAAGGAGAAGAAAAGAAGGATCAACATCAAGAGATGATGAGCATTCACCCTTATCTATTTCAGAAGGTTTCTGCACAAAAGAAAGAGACTGTATTGTGCAATGAAAGGAGGGAAAAATCAGTCCACTCATATATACAATCCACTTCATATTTTGATGTCTCACTACATGGGGGCATTCCACCTGGGAGGCCACCAGATCTAGAGTTGGTGGGAGACATCCTACCATTTGGTTCACCACTCCTATATCCCAGAGAGGTGGATACTTTGGAGGGGTCTATTACAACGCAGAGATTCTGGGGTAGACTCAAGGAGGAGGGAGACATTCTCCCATTTTCAGCATTATCCACTCTCACTACATATACTGCGCTGACAGAAGTTGCTGCAGTGATGGAGGATGGCACCTTGATGGTGCAAGGGAGATGCTCCATGGATTTTGAGAAATAGAGGGTACTTCCTTTGAGGAAGGAATCCTCCATACATTCAAGTAGATGGAGGCCACTCATGCTTACATTGGCCTCATGGGAGGTTCTTTTTGGATGGTAGCTTCTCATGGGAGGCCAACCTCCAAAAGTCAGAACTTATATTTGAGCATGAGCAACTGCATGATGGGCATGGAAACACTTTGGAGGATGACTTTGGCATGTGGGATTTCAAAGGATAAGACAACAACATGTGGGGAGCTTCACATTTCATATATTTAGCATTGTCTCTTAGGAGGGTTGATCCATATTAGAGGTCTCAGCTTTTGGTAGAGTACTCCAAGGATCTTGGTGCTTGCATGATTCTTGATGACATGGAGGGAGATGATAGATACATGGTAGTTGATGAGGTCATCTATTCTTATGTTAGAGTCTTCTTGACTAGATTTTCTAAGCTCAATAGGAAGTTACTACATGCAGCACATGTGGACTTTCTTTCCATGCACTTTGATGCATTTCATTCTTTGATGGAGGAGTTCACTTGGGAGGGCACCCAACAGGATATATATCAGCATGTGGAGAGATGCATAGCCCAGATGTTGATGGAGAGGTTATCACAACCACTTCCCTACTCATTGAGAGTGAGGGAGAATTTTTAGTTGAGCCATTTCAGCTCGAGGACCAAATTACATGGTAGAGAAGGTACAATTTTGCATTATGATTTGTACTTCTTTACTTTATATGAAAAACATGTTGTACCAAGGAGGATTATCCCTTATTTCACATTATATTATGATGTAATTAAGGCCAATTGCAGCATTGAGGTTGGCTATTCTATTGGTGGTTTGTGGGGGAAGCCACATGATTCTTGGTGTGCACCATTGGCACCACATTTTACTTTCATGATCCTATCTTGTAGGATGATTGTGGCAGAAAAAAAGTGGATGGAAAGGCACTTGTTATTGTTTTTTTGAGGTAGGGAAGGGATGCATTGCGTTGGTTCTGTTAGCCCCCTATAAATTTTTTGACAAGCAAACAGGGGGCTAAAATGTTTTCGAGCCTTCAAGGAATGCATTTCCCCTAAAAACACATCATCCTTGAAGCCTCCTTATGCCTTTCGTCCTTTGATAAAATCCCCTCTCCTGATTTCCATTATAAAGCCTCTCTATTCGTGAAGAAATGCCCAAAGGCCTCCTTTTCCCTCTTATATTATCCATTCTAAACCTCTAATTTCATCCCCTTGTCTCCCCTGCAATTTCCCTTCCTAGGCCTTAAAATGCATTAAAAAGGCCTCAAAACCCGCTTTCCGACCTTATAGGGCCTAGCCCCTTTCCCACAAGCTCCAACCACTTCCCCGTAACCCTTACCCATGACCAAGCGCTTAATGCCTTGGGGCCAATCGCATGATCGCATAATCGCAAAAGCGCATTTTCTATTGTGAATGCTCTGATTACTCATCGCAAATATTTGCGATGCGATAAACCCCATCGCAAATCGCATCTGTCGCAAGTCGCACCCATCACAAAGCGCATATTTCTGTTGAATGCTCAGATCACCCATCGCAGATATTTGTGATGCGATCTATCGATCACGCAAACCTTCCTGCCATCACGTCACCCTCCACCTCCGTGGGGTCCCACCTCGTACAATCACCCCCATCGTGTTTCCATTGCATTCCGTCGCATTTCTTTATATTTCCATTTATAATCCAACTTTCACCTTTTTCATTAAACTTTAATGAATCACCCTCTGCCGTGACCGGGTCCCACATCCGTGTTTCCGCTTCATTGTTTTTCTCCGTTTCCCTGTGTTATCCGCCCAAACGTTTAATCTTTGGGTTTTTACACTATTAACCATTTCTTTTGCCGCTCTCCATTATTTTCACCGCTCTCAACTGTTTCGCCAGTGTTCCTCCAGCCTCTGAAGCATTTCTCCACTACCACTGCCCAGGTTTATAACAGGTTTAATCTATTATGCAGATGACATAGAGAGGCCATTACAACATGTGCCAGCGGATCAGCGGCAGGGATTCAAAGGGGATTAATGCTTGTTAGTGATATAATTAATGCTTAACCCCACATTCAAAGGAAAAGGCGCAAGCACACTTTCAAAGTCTTATCTGTGTTTAATATCAGCAGAGTACTCTTCTCCAGACAGGACACCTTCCTACAAGAAATCTCCATGCCTCCTTGAGCCCTGAAACGATTAATTACACTGACTGAAGCTCATGTAAGACAGTCAGGCAGTAGTTATGGAGGTATGGAGCAGCCTTGCAGGTTTTCCACCCAGTTCATTTATTCCAGAAGGCTAGCACAAAGTTCCAGACCGCCGTAAGGACTTAAAGAACATATCAGAGGTCGATCTCGACCTGACAGACGCCTCCAAATAGTCTACAGAGTACAACAAAACGCCATTAAGCAGAATGGGCTCAACCTCCTCCGCCATTCTGTCTTAATGAGACTCATTTAATTTGTATCTACCCTTGTTATTCTCATTCTCCTATAAGAATCCCCAAGAACATCTTGTAAAGGGTTGTTGTTGGTTGTTAGTTACTGTTAGTGGGATTCATTCTGACTGTTAGAACAATCTTGGGAGGGAATAACAGAGTAGTTGTATGTAATAGGCTGGGAGGAGAAAGTTTGGATTGTATTAGCCATTGAGCTTATTGTACATGACTGGTTTTGCATCAATTAATCAAAGCAGATTTCACAGGATCCTGATCTATTACTATTGGTGATGTTTTTCCTAACTCTGTTTATTACATTTTCATACTGTTTCATGTTCTTCTGGTAGGCAACAGAAGTATAGCATAGGATTCACCCTTATTAGGTGCCCTATGTTCCTGCTCTCCCTACCTTTAATGTTTTCTGCTTTATGTGTATCTAAGAGTGAATTCATGTGGTTTAACCAGCGCAGTGGATGTTATTGCCTGCTGGCTGATGTATGAACTTGGGCGTTCGCTGCTTGGATGTTTCTTTGTCAAATTTATCTCTATTTTTCCCTTGGAGTTGCTAAAGTAGACCTGGAGTTAAATAACCTCTGGTCCGATCTATAAGCGGCCCCTTTGTCCCTCTTTGAGAGCTGCCCTAGATTATGTCCAAGCAGTTCTGGAGTTAAATGACCTCTGACCTGATCTATGGACAGAAATTTGGTTGTCTTTCCTTCTTCCACCTTCTTTCCTTAATGTTCCATCCCATCATCTATCTAAAGATCCTTTAGTGTAGATGACTTTCCCGGTGGAAGCCTTGGCTAGTTGTTGCATGTAATTTCCTTTCATGACTCCATAGCCCAATGGATGGCACTTTCTTGACCTATCCCCTTTGCTGAAACTTCTTGCTGCCTTGATCCTTTTCTCCCATTACTTTCTTAGTCCATGATCTCATGATCAACCTAGCAACCAACCAACCAAATCATTTAAAATCCCTCGTGCTTCATAGCTAGCCTAATATCTCTTTCTGAGCTTCAAAGATATATCATTCTTTGATTTATTGGAGATATCCCTCTCCGGGTCCAGGAGGGCTAGATCCTAGAGCCCCAAAGTGGTTTGATGTTGGCTCATCTTTTGGTATTGCCAAATCTGCCAAAACATGGGAACCCCAACATAATGGAAACTCCACTGGAGACTCTGAGTGCATTTCACCTTAAATATTTTTAAAGACTCAGAGACTTAGAACTCTGGTTAGGTTGACAGTCAGTCACTCCTTTCTTGAATCGATCTCCATTGTTGAATACCCACCAACATAATGGCGACTCCGTTGGGGAATGAGACCAATCAACCTTGATTTGGTAAACCACTGTGGTGGACAGTGAAATCTTAAATCATCCACCTGGAGACTCCACAATTCATGAATGATTAAAAGACTCCATTGGTGATCAGCAGGCCACTGATTATCTTGGTTTCACGTGACTCCACTGGGAGACCATGTCGCAGTACAAAATCATCCATGCCAAAGATCCAGTCACTTCGCTAATGGAAGACTCTGAACAATTTGCAGAAATAGATCCAAGCCTCATAGCAGAGTTTCAGTATGGAATAGCGAGTGTATTGGCAGAAATTGAATGGGAGGACCTTCCAAAAATTGTCCCTCTCAGCTCACCTCTCGATAATCAGCCCGTGCTCAAGAAAATGTTTTTAGATTTGGTGATTGAGAGATATGAAGCTGAGCTCGAACTTTTGAACTCACAGGAGATATCATACGAGTTCAGAGACCCGAGAGCCTTTTTGGAAAGTCTCCCGCCCCCTAAAAATGAAGAGATTTCGCTGTTGTCCGAGGTGAAAGAAGAAGAAGAATGGGCTTTCAAGAGCCACTCTGAAGACACAGTGGAAAATGCAATAATCGAAGCTGCCCAGGACGTAGACAGCCTACCAGCCATGGCAGGCCTAAAAGAATAAAACGCACATCATGTGTTCATTGATCCTGTGGCAGAATACACGGAGGCCCTGATTCGCTCAAATACTCCAGCATTGATCTTCAGCACGGGCTAGATTCACCGGGAGTGGTTACTACTGATGGTGACCTCAATTTTGAAGAACCACACGCAGAGCACCCTATGGTTATCTCTGACAGACAGCCAGTGCTCATATCCTTTTTTGTTACTGCTTGACTGGCTGCATTGGCATTATTGTATCACCTAGAACATTAGAGATTTCCAAGTAGAGTAGGGTAGGTAGGAAGTTTTAAATAAAGCTCAGCCTGTGAGCATGTAGTTAGTTGTTTTTAATTCCTGCAAAGTCCAGCAAGTCAGACAGTCTAATCCTGGCTTGACTGTTTTCAATTTATGTCTTAGAATGTAGAGAAGAAGTCTGCTAGACAGCCTAATCCTAGTAGATATTAGTTTAGGTAGAGAAGCTATGAGACCAACAGTCTAATCTAGCCTCATGGAGTAATAAGGGTAGAAATAGAATAGGTTTATTTTCCTATTTTTAAAGATTGATGATGTAAAGGGTCTACAAGTCCAAATGCACCCAAAAGAAAAAATGTTAGGACTATAGTGTGGGTAGGTAGTTGTTTGGGATAGTTTTACTGCTGATATGATGTCTTCATAATTTGTGGCAGCTAATCCAAGAAAGAAAGGGGGTAGCCAAGCAGTAGACATCTGGCCTACACCAAAGATTTATTTTCTGAATTCTTGACTCCTTCAAGAAGAAGCCATCCCCATGTGGAGCCACTGTTAGCCCCCTATAAATTTTTTGACAAGCAAACAGGGGGCTAAAATGTTTTCGAGCCTTCAAGGAATGCATTTCCCCTGAAAACACACCATCCTTGAAGCCTCCTTATGCCTTTCGTCCTTTGATAAAATCCCCTCTCCTGATTTCCATTATAAAGCCTCTCTATTCGTGAAGAAATGCCCAAAGGCCTCCTTTTCCCTCTTATATTATCCCTTCTAAACCTCTGATTTCATCCCCTTGTCTCCCCTGAAATTTCCCTTCCTAGGCCTTAAAATGCATTAAAAAGGCCTCAAAACCCACTTTCCAACCTTATAGGGCCTAGCCCCTTTCCCGCAAGCTCCAACCACTTCCCCGTAACCCTTACCCATGACCAAGCGCTTAATGCCTTGGGGCCAATCGCATGATCGCATAATCGCAAAAGCGCATTTTCTATTGTGAATGCTCTGATTACTCATCGCAAATATTTGTGATGTGATCAACCCCATTGCAAATCGCATCCGTCGCAAGTCGCACCCATCGCAAAGTGCAGATTTCTGTTGAACGCTCAGATCACCCATTGCAGATATTTGCGATGCGATCTATCGATCACGCAAACCTTCCCGCCGTCACGTCACCCTCCACCTCCATGGGGTCCCACCTCGTACGATCAACCCCATCGCATTTCCATTGCATTCCGTCGCATTTCTTTGTATTTCCATTTATAATCCAACTTTCTCCTTTTTCATTAAACTTTAATGAATCACCCTCCGCCGTGACCGAGTCCCACATCCGTGTTTCCACTTCATTGTTTTTCTTCGTTTCCCTGTGTTATCCGCCCAAACGTTTAATCTTTGGGTTTTTACACTATTAACCATTTCTTCCGCCGCTCTCCATTATTTTCACCACTCTCAACTGTTCCGCCAGTGTTCCTCCAGCCTCTGAAGCATTTCTCCACTACCACTACCCAGGTTTATAACAGGTTTAATCTATTATGTAGATGACATAGAGAGGCCATTACAGCATGTGCCAGCAGATCAGCGGTAGGGATTCAAAGGGGATTAATGCTTATTAGTGATATAATTAATGCTTAACCCCGCATTCAAAGGAAAAGGCGCAAGCACACTTTCAAAGTCTTATCTGTGTTTAATATCAGCAGAGTCCTCTTCTCCAGACAGGACACCTTCATACAAGAAATATCCATGCCTCCTCAAGCCCTGAAATGATTAATTACACTAACTGAAGCTCATTTAAGACAGTCAGGCAGTAGTTATGGAGGTATGGAGCAGCCTTGCAGATTTTCCACCCAGTTCATTTATTCCAGAAGGCTAGCACAAAGTTCAAGACCGCCGTAAGGACTTAAAGAACATATCAGAGGTCGATCTCGACCTGACAGACGCCTCCAAACAGTCTACAGAGTACAACAAAACGCCATTAAGCAGAATGGGCTCGGCCTCCTCCGCCATTCTGTCTTAATGAGACTCATTTAATTTGTATCTACCCTTGTTATTCTCATTCTCCTATAAGAATCCCCAAGAACATCTTGTAAAGGGTTGTTGTTGGTTGTTAGTTGCTGTTAGTGGGATTCATTCTGACTGTTAGAATAGTCTTGGGAGGGAATAGCAGAGTAGTTGTATGTAATAGGCTGGGAGGAGAAATTTTGGATTGTATTAGCCATTGAGCTTACTGTACATGACTGGTTTTGCACCAATTAATCAAAGCATATTTCACAGGATCTTGGTCTATTACTATTGGTGATGTTTTTCCTAACTCTGTTTATTACATTTTCATACTGTTTCATGTTCTTCTGGTAGGCAACAGAAGTATAGCATAGGATTCACCCTTATTAGGTGCCCTATGTTCCTGCTCTCCCTACCTTTAATGTTTTCTGCTTTATGTGTATCTAAGAGTGAATTCATGTGGTTTAACCAGCGCAGTGGATGTTATTGCCTGCTGGCTTATGTATGAACTTGGGGGTTCGCTGCTTGGATGTTTCTTTGTCAAATTTATCTCTGTTTTTCCCTTGGAGTTGCTAAAGTAGACCTGGAGTTAAATGACCTCTGGTCCGATCTATAAGCGGCCCCTTTGTCCATCTTTGAGAGCTGCCCTAGAGTATGTCCAAGCAGGTTTGGAGTTAAATGACCTCTGACCTGATCTATAGACAGAAATTTGGTTGTCTTTCCTTCTTCCACCTTCTTTCCTTAATGTTCCATCTCATCAACTATCTAAATATCCTTTAGTGTAGATGAATTTCCCGGTGGAAGCCTTGGCTAGCTATTGCATGTAATTTCCTTTCATGACTCCATAGCCTAATGGATGGCACTTTCTTGACCTATCCCCTTTGTTGAAACTTCCTGCTGCCTTGTTCCTTTTCTCCCATTACTTTCTCAGTCCATGATCTCATGATCAACCTAGCAACCAACCAACCAAATCATTTAAAATCCCTCGTGCTTCATAGCTAGCCTAATATCTCTTTCTAAGTTTAAAGATATATCATTCTTTGATTTATTGGAGAGATCCCTCTCCGGGTCCAGGAGGGCTAGATCCTAGGGCCCGAAAGTGGTTTGATGTTGTCTCATCTTTTGGTATTGCCAAATCTGCCAAAACATGGGAACCCCAACAGGTTCCATATATGGAACTATGATTCACCTCCCCATTGTCATATGGCAACTTGTTTTCGTTGGTTTTTGCTTCCATATGTTGGAGATGTTATTATGTTTATGGGAAGCTTTGTTGGGAGAGTGGCACATGATTTGAGGGTGACCATTGGGAGTATGATTCTCCCTACTAGACATGTTGCATGTTTTAGGAGAAACAATGGGCAAACCATGATTTCCATACTACATCTCTTTTCTTCATGTGGGAGGAGCCATTTGGAGAACTTGAGTTCTTGGAGGAGGCACTTCATGGCTGATTTGTTTGGTGGCGTAACTTGGGCCATTCTTAGAGGCCATAAAATTTCAGCCCAAGATCAGAAACAGCCCCATACTTACCATAAATGGAGAGAGAAACAACTTGGATGGGAAAATCTAATCTCTCCATGCAGCCCCAACACATTGCATAAACCAGGGGTTGAGGATTTCTTTGATGAGCTACCTAGGATGGCTCATTTCATTTGGATGATAGAATGGGTATGGGAGAATCTCATTGGGGATGAGATTCCCTATGTTTATCATCACTCCTACCTTGAGGATCCCATTAGACAACAAGAATGTTTCCACTTACACCTTCCACTTTCTCATGATCTACACCATTTGGTTTTGCATACTTGAGAGGAACCATTGGAGGGAAGATTTATTGCAGATTATGTTGAGATGTGGTGGGAACTATTGATGAGGAGGCCACAAGAAGAGGAAGGGAGGAATTTTTCTACACCTTTACAATTGCTTGAGGACAAGCAACATTTTTGAGGGGAGGACAGAATATTCCAAAAATTTAGCCTACATCTAAATGGAATATTATAGTTTATTTTATCACTAGGTGTATGAATAAGTGGGTAGGGACCCCAATAAACCCCTTTTTGAAGAAATAATAACACTCCTAATGTGAAAGGAGGAAGAATAAGCAGTTGGATTAAGCACCTTTGGGTCTGAATAGGGATTGGATCATGTTGATTCAATCAACTTTGACCAAATCAACAGCGTTGTCATGGAGGAGTGGCCTTTATGATGAGACAACGCAGTTTTAGTGGAGGACAACTTGCATGAGCTTGGTGGGAAGTATGGATGGGACCCAATGTGAGGAGGTTCACTTGCTATATACAAAGAGGATGGCAACCTTTTTTATTCATGTTTAATATTATCATTTGATATTGGTCTATTTAGACTTTTGCTTCCTCTTGCTGTTTAGCAGGGTGGCTGTGCTATTTAGCACAATAGTGTTCCTGATCAGGAATCCCTACCTCATCCTCAGGGAAGGAGAGGTTCTTTGAGCTGCATTTCCTCATTCTGGCATTCTGGCCAAGCTACCTCCTTCAGCTACAACGCATTTTCTGTTTAGAACTGGGTTGTGTTGCAGGGTGTAGCAAAGGAGGATCACATAGACACATTTTTGGGCTTGTTTTTCATTGGAGAGGTAGCCTATCCATTGGAGGATCAGAAAGGAGGGCTCCTGGGCATATTTTCACATATTTTGCATCAGGCCAACCATCTACCATCCCATTCACATTCTGAACTACGTTATTTTTGGAGGCAATTGCTGGGAGGGTTCATTGAGCTCATCAGGAGGGTCTATTTCTGAGTAGAGGGATCAACCTTCTATTTAGAAATACCATTGGAGGAGGACATCACCATTTCAAATATTTCATAGCCTCATTCCATATCAGATCCAGTTCGCAATGGCATATTAACCCTAGGGTTATTTTTCACATTGTATATTTCTTGGTATTTCTAGCAATCTTTCCGAGTTGGCTAGAAATCATGTATTAGAGCCCACATCTTCTTTCGTGGGCATTTATTTTGTTTCTATTAGCCATATTCCATATTTTGATATTTATAGAAGCAGCTACACTAATATAGACAGTGCTGTCACTTCTCTCTGGAATTTTATACAGATGCAACAACTCATGAGATGATTGTTCTGATCATTGGCGGCTTGTTCTTATTGCTTGAGTGGCTTGTCCCTCATGATCCTTTTGTATATTGTTGCTGATATCTTAATAAAATTATGGCTGTATATTGATCCCTCTTATGTAATGATAATTTTTTTTGTGTTTTACATTATTATGTCTTGTATTGCTGCTATTTCCAATTTGGAATATTACACTTCACAAATTCTGCATACTAGACTTCAACAAGTCTGCTAGATTCTCAAGATTGTCTCCAAAATTCTAAGTCATTAATGCTCCTTCAACAAGACTTAACAAAGTCTTCAAGCAATCTCAACTCCAAATATGATGCCCAAAACCACTGTTATAATTCTTTCCTCCAAAACTTGTTCACTGCCTGTCACAAATCTAAGTTGTACAAGTGACATTGTTTTACTGGTTTGAGACTATTCACGTGTCTGAAAGCCTTAAGTGTAATATTCCAAATTTTTAGCCTTCAAGCTAAATGGAATATTAGAGTTGTTTCATCACTAGGTAGGTGAATAAAAGGGTAGGGAGGCCCATTAACCTCTTTAGAAGGATCAATAACACTCCTAATGTGAAAGGAGCAAGAATAAGCAACGTATTTGAGCACCATTGGGTGTGAATAGAGATGGGGGACATGTTGATTCAGTCAAATTTGACCAAGTCAACAAAGTTGTCTAGATACATTGAACCACCTTGATGGACAGTGCAGTTTTGGTGGAGGACAACATACATGAGCTTCATGGCACATGTGGATGGGACCCAATGAGGAGAGGTTCACTTGCTACATAAGGAGATGATGGAGGCATTTTTTATTCATGCTTTTGTATTTAAATCTCTTGATCTTGTCTGTTTATACTTGGCTTCCCCTTGTTTTTTATCAAGGTAGCACTGGGTGTTCCTGAGCGGGAATCCCACCTCTTCCCTTGAGAGGCCTTTTGGGAGAGCTTGTCCTGTATTGCTCCACATCCAGGCTCAAGGCCAAGCATCATTCTTCAGTCCCAACGTTATCTCTGTAGCAAGATATTGCTGAGTTGCAGGGTGTTGCAGTGGAGAATTCTTACACCACTTCCGGGTCTGTTTCTCAGTAGAAGGTGCCTTCCTCCTCTTGAGAAATCAGCTAGGAAAATTTCTGAGAAAATTTCATATCTTGGTAGTAGGCCAAAGTGATTCTCATCTCCTAAAGCACATTCCCTTGCAGGAACTACGTCATTTTATGCAGAGTTGTTGTAGCAGGGTTAAGACCCTTGTTTTTGAGCTAGTTTCCTAGGGAAACAGCCAACCCTTTTTCCGGAAAGCTAGAGGAAGGGATTCTCATCCCTCTTTTGTATTATTCAGCTCTATTTCTGTAATGTTGCAGTAATATTGCATTTTCTGAGCTGAATATTCAGATCTGCTCTTTCTTGTACATGTGTTTCATGAGACCCTTGCTGGGTTAGCTTTATAATGCAATAAAGAGGCTAGATCTCTGTTTTCTTGGCATATTGTTCCATAAAGTTCCAGATCCATGTTATTTTATCATGTTACTGTAGAAACCCTCATAAAATAACGTTGTACATGCTTCAGTCTTTTTCTGCATAACTTAAGTCATGGGATTTGGTTATTTTTAAGTTGTGAGGTAACCGGGAGGTCTGTTTAACATATCAAAAGGGATTTATTTCTGATCCCATTTCGTATGTAAGAACCTAACAGCATATGCTAAGGGAACCCAGTGTTATTTCACCCATTAAAAATACAGATCTCCAGAAATAATGTTTTCAGGGTCTAATTGCTGCATTTTCCCCACTTGGGAAGGTGTAGACATTCTTCTTTTGTTGTTGTTTCACTCATTTGAGGGATATGTGTTTTTTAACACATAATATGAGTCTATTTTCTGGATCTCCAACTTTGGAATATCTTAAGATATTCTATTTGTTGTAGAAAATCCTGATTTTGGGATATTACAGTGGCATCAAAGCTGCAATCTTGGCTCAGCTTGTGGAATTCAGCCATGCAGCTATCTAGAGAAGGAGAGATGAATAGAAATAAGACTCCATTATTTGGAGGAAAAGGGGAAGATAGGCTTACAAAGCTTCTTCCAAAATCTGTGCAGTACATCAATGAAAATCTTAAGAAGATGAGAGGAGAGATGGAATCTCCTGAGGAGTTTGGATCTAGAGCTAGATCTAGATTGGTACATGATAGGTGTGAGCAAGAAGCTACACCCTATTATGCACATCGCAGTCAAATTCCCATGTTTTTTGTGAGAGAGATGGAAGAAGAGGAAATTTCAGAGAAGGGAACTCTTAGTAACTTTCTGCAAGAGTATGAGTCTCAAACTGAGAAGTTTAGAGATCATATTACTTTCGAAGAGTTTTGAAAGATTAAGGTGGAGAGGAGCTAGCTGCATAACATGGATATATTTTCTCTATCTACCTTTGATGTATCCCCAACTTTCTCAGCCAAATCTTGGGTGGAGGAGTTGTGTACTTATTTGCAACAACACCCAGTTTCTAAAGAAGAAGCCATCAGAGTTGCAGCTCTGCACTTTGAAGGTAAGGCCTATGCTTGGTGGATGTTTGAGCAATTTTCATTGAAAAACGTTAATGCTTCTTCTTTTGCAAATTTCACTAAAATATTGGTTGAAATATTTGATACAAAACATGAGGCAATCAAACCAATGAAACTTTTGCATAAGTTGGAAGGACCTGCAAACTCAAAACCACTTCAAAAACCTATTGGAGGAGATCACATCTTGCATGATACCTTGCTGGAGGCAAGATCCTTGTTTCATAACCTTGGACAAGAGGGCATGAAGGGTCCTTTTGCAAAGGAGGATCTTCTTATTGAGCATTTACCTCCTATTCATATTGAAGATGAAGAGAAGGATGGGGGTTACAACGCTGTTACATCTAGAGCATATCTAGTGCCTCACGCAGAGGAAGGAGGAGCGCATGCTCCAACAGGAGGGTTTCTTGTGTCATTGCAAGAAGTTCCCCAGGATCTCACACATGAGAGGCAAATTAAAATCAATAAGCAGCATGATTGTGAGATGATGTTGATGGAAGGAGAAGGTAGAGATGAAGGACATCATCACTTGATGAGAAGCACACACCCCTATCTATTTCAGAGAGCTGGTGCAAGGAGGAGGGAGACTGGTTTTCACTATGAGAGCAAGGGCAAGGTTGCCCAACCATATGAACAATCTTCTCTTGCCATGGATGTCTCACTACATGGAGAAATTCCACCAGGGAGGCCACCAGACTTGGAGTTGGTAAGAGGAATCTTGCCATGTGGATCACCCCTCTTAGATTCCGAAGAGCTGAAGACTTTGGAGGAGTCTAGTACAGCACAGAGAGTTTGGGATAGTCTCAAGGAGGAGAGAGGAATTCTCCTATTTTCAGCACCACCCACTCTCACTATCTATACTACGCTGACAAAGGTTGTTGCAGTCATGGAAGATGGCACCTTCATGGTGCAAGGGACCTGCTCCATGGATTTGAAGAAACAAAGGGTGCTTCCTTTAAGGAAGGAATCCTCCATACATTGGAGTCTATGGAGGCCACTCATGCTTACTTTGGCCAAGATTGGGAGATTCTTTTTGGAGGAGAGTTTCTCATGGGAGGCCAAATTCCAAAGATCACTACTTCTTTTTTAGCATGGGTAGCTGCATGATGGGCATGGCAGAAATTTGGAGGATAAATTTGGCATGAGGGATTTCAAAGGAAAAGACAGCAGCATGTGTAGAGCTTCACATTTCAGATCACCAGTGCTGTCCCTTAGGAGGATTGATCCTTATCGGAGATCTCAACTCTTGGTAGAGTACTCCAAGGATCTTGGTGCATGCATGATTCTTGATGACCCGGGTGGAGATGATGGATATATGGTGGATGATATGGTCATATATTCCTATGGAAAAGTCTTCTTGACTAGAGCTTCTAAGCTCAAGGAGAAGCTACTACATTCAGCACATGAGAACTTCTTCTCCATGCATTTTGATGCATATATTTCCTTGGCAGAGGAGTTCATTTGGGAGTGCATTAAACATGACATATTTCAACATATGGAGAGATGCATAGCCTGGATGGTGATAGAGAGGATGTCACAGCCACCTTCCTACTCATTGAGAGTTAGGGAGCATTATCAGTTGAGCCATTTAAGCTCAAGACCTCAAGTGCATGATGGAGAATGTACAATTTCACCTTATGTTTTGTACTTCTTGTCTTTTTATGAGCAGCATTTTGTACAAAGGAGGATTATTCCTTCTTTCATATTGTATAATGATGTACTTCAAGCCATTTGTAGCATTGAGATTGGATATCTCATTGGTGGTTTGTGGGGGAAGCCATACGAATTTTGGTGTGCACCATTGACACCCTTTTGTACTTTCATGTTTGTATCTTGTAAAATGATTGTGGCAGCAAACAAGTGGCTAGAAAAGAACTTGTTTTTGTTTGATTTGATGCAGGCAAGAAATGCACTGCACTGGTTCCTTGTGTGGGACCTTGATCCACTTTTCGGTTGTCATATGACAACTTGTTTCTATTGGGATTTTCTTCCATGTGTTGTTGATTTCATGGGAAGCTTTGTTTTGAGAGTGGGATATGATTTGAAGATTCCCATTGGGGGTATGATTCTCCCTACTTTGCATGATGCATGTTCCCAAAGTGGCAATGGGCAGCCACTGATTGCCAAATTACACCTCTCTTCTTCATGTGGGAGGAGCCATTTGGAGAACTTGAGTTTTTGGAGGAGGCACTTCATGGTTTATTTGTTTGATGGGGTAGCTTGGACCACTCTTGGAGGTCATGAAATTTCAGCCCAAGATCAGCAACATCCCCATACTTATCATAAATGGGGAGAGGAACCACTTGGTTGGGAGGATCCAATCTCTCCATGCAGCCCCAACACATTGCATGAACCAGGGGTTGACGATATGTTTGAGCCTAATTACTAGATTGGCTCATTTCATTTGGATGATAGCATGGGTGTGGGAGCCACTCATTGGGAATAATATTTACCATGTTCATCATCACTCCTACCTTAAGGAGGCCATGGGACAATAGGGAGGTTTCCACTTACATCTTCCACCTTTCTATGATGTAAGCCATATGGTTTTGCATGCTTGGGATGAAACATTGGAGGCCATATTTGTAGCAGATCATGTTGAGCAGTGGTGGAGACTTTTTGATGAGGAGGCCACAAGAAGAGGAGGGGAGGATTTTTCTCTCCTTATCTAGTTGCTTGAGGACAAGCAACATTTTTGAGGGGAGGACTGTAATATTCCAAATTTTTAGCCTTCAAGATAAATGGAATATTAGAGTTGTTTCATCACTAGCCTAGGTGAATAAATGGGTAGGGAGGCCCATTAACCTCTTTAGAAGGATCAATAACACTCCTAATGTGAAAGGAGAAAGAATAAGAAGCTTAATTGAGCACCATTAGGTGTGAACAGAGATGCGGGACATGTTGATTCAGTCAACTTTGACCAAGTCAACAAAGTTGTCTAGATACATTGAACCACCTTGATGGACAACGCAGTTTTGGTGGAGGACAACTTGCATGAGCTTGATGGCACATGTGGATGTGACCCAATGAGGAGAGGTTCACTTGCTACATAAGGATATGATGGAGGCCTTTTTTATTCATGCATTTGTATTTCGATCTCTTGATCTTGTCTGTTTAGACTTGGCTTCCCCTTGCTGTTTAGCAAGGTATCACTGGGTGTTCTTGAGCGGGAATCCCACCTCTTCCCTTGAGAGGCCTCTTGGGAGAGCTTGTCCTGTATTGCTCCATTTCTAGGCTCAAGGCCAAGCATCATTCTTCAGTCCCAGCATTATCTCTATAGCAGGATATTGCTGAGTTGCGGGGTGTTGCAGTGGAGGATTCTTACACCACTTCCAGGTCTGTTTCTCAGTAGAAGGTGCCTTCATCCTCTTGAGAAATTAGCTAGGAAGATTTTTGAGCACATTTCATATCTCGGCAGTAGGCCAAATTGGTTATTATCTCCTACAGTGCAGTCCCTTGTAGGAACTGCACCATTTTATGCAGAGTTTCTGGAGCAGGGTTAAGACCCTTGTTTTTGAGCTAGTTTCCTAGGGAAAGGGCCAACCCTTCTCCCGAAAAGCTAGAGGAAGGGATTCTCATCCCTCTTTTTTATTATTCAGCTATATTTATGTAATTTTGTAGTAAGGTTGCATTTTCTAAGCTGAATATTCATATCTTCTCTTTCTTGTACATGTGTTTCATGAGACCCTAGTCGGGTTAGCTTTATAATGCAATAAGGAGGCCAAATCTCTGTCTTCTTGGCATATTGTTCCATAAAGTTCTAGATCCATGTTATTTTATCATGTTACTATAGAAACCCTCATAAAATAACGTTGTACATGATTCAGTATTTTTCTGCATAACTTAAATCATGGGATTTGGCTATTTTTAAGTTGTGATTTAGCCGGGAGGTCTGTTTAACATATCAAAATGGATTTATTTCTGATCCCCTTTTGTATGTGAGAACCTAACATCATATGCTAAGGGAACCCAACATTATTTCACCCAGTAAAAACGCAGATCTCCAGAAACAATGTTTTCAGGGTCTAATTGTTGCATTTTCCCCACTTGGGAAGGTGTAGACATTCTTCTTTTGCTGCTGTTTCACTCATTTGAAGGCTATGTGTTTTTGAACACATCATATGAGTCTATTTTCTGGATATCCAACTTTGGAATATCTTAAGATATTCTATTTGTTGTAGAAAATCCAGATTTTGGGATATTACATTAAGTCCGAGCTTCCACAATTGTCACTTTCTTAAGGTGATATGAGCTTTAATGAACCTCCACACACAGGTCTGATTCTTATATTGTTATCACAAATCTGTGTCAAGTTTTACCACAGATAATTGTCACAGATCCAGCCTTCAAATACCAAGCTATCATGACTATTAAGACTGTCACAGAACCGGGCTCCTACAGGATTGTATTGAAGTCAAAGGTCTGCAATCGAACTAAATATTCTTGAAGACTTATTGGTGGTCCAAGTTACAATGAGCCTTCAAGATAATAGTCCTTAAGGTATTATCACTGTTCTGAGATCTAGTAATGACTTTTCTTCAAGGATATTACAACACCGAGTGCTAGATATTGTCCACAAGTCTGAGGTTAAGTTCAATCCTTTATAGTTCAGCAATCCAAGTCTCACAACACAGATTTACACTTCAGGTCTGAGTTCTTTAGGTAGTGATCCAAGCCTCCAAAATATGTGATAGATCCTTGTAATTTTGTGATAAGTCCAAGATTTTTTCCTGAACCGAGCTACCACAAACACCTGTCACAAATCTGGGCAGCAAGTATGTAACTACCCCACAGGACAGAGCTTCTACAGGGTGCAGATCTGATCCACAGGTGACCAGGACTTTCATAAATCCGAGTTTAGTTTCTGAGCTTTTATCAAACCTCCTCCAAAAATTTTATCCCTCTACATAAGATTGTCCTAGGTCCAAATTAGAACAGTCTCATAGGTCCAAGATGAGGTTTGAGGTTCTGTAACTCTCCACGGAACAATCTTCTATCGGTCTAAGGTAACCCAATCACAGATCAAACAATTTATCTTTTAAGTCATATCCTTCTTCGCCTCCTTTGTTTACTGTGTTATACTCTGAAATAATATTCATCGAAAATTTTGCTTCAAATGAGGTGATGGACGTCATATATATATAGGATTTGATTTATGATGAATAGACATGTCCTTGTGAGTGAAGCTGACATGTATGAGTAGGCTAGCACAGGTCAGCTCAAGGATAGATTTATTTTCTTTAACTTGAAAAATTCATATCTCCCAAACCACTTGGAGTTTTGGGCCAAGTAAGGGCTCATTGGAAAGAGGAAAAAATACTCTTTAAGATGGTCTAGGTTCCATGTTGAAAGATTACCTCTAAGGTTGGAAAATTTATCTTTCTTTGTGACTGTTCTTAAATTTTATGCATAAAAATTTTGGGACAGCACGAGGAATGTTTGAGACAGCGTGGCTTCTTCATTGTTATCAATGTCATCATAGGATCATAGATTCATTATGTAGGAATGTAGCATTCATGTAACATCACGTATCAGCCAAGTCATCATATACTAGTGCAGTGATATGTCATGGTGCAGCCTTCATTAGTTTGTCAAAATCTCCAAAGCCGTCTTCCAATCATGTCAAGGTGTGGTCATTCTTCAAGAGTATGACTTCATCAATTATAGTCCTCCACTTAAAAGGCTTGTATAATGGCACCTAAGGTCTAGATCATCAATCAAGGTTCATGATTGGCACTGGCAACATTATAGTTAGTTCAAGGACTTGTTCGAGCAAGAGTTCTTCATTAGTGGCTTAACATATTCGTGGCTTTGCATATTCATTGATGACATCTTTATCAACCAAGAGTTATGACATCATCATCTAGAACCAGATATCTATTTTCTTCAACCATATCATCACATTCTAGGGCATCTCAAGAATATTTTCCATCTTGGTCAATTCCATATTGACTTCAATGACAACCTTGATTAAAAATATCCCCCTTTGTCATTGATGGCAATATTCTTGTCCTTCCAACATTCTCTCCCCCTTTGACATCAATGGCAACTGGGGTGCCCAAGTACTCCCCTATCAAGCTACTTCTTGGCATGTTGCTTCTTCATGTTTCCTTCATTAATGATAGTTCTCCATGTAAGATATGCTGCTCCCCCTGTCATGGTGCTCTTCTTTAATTTACTTGCTCACTTAAGTTGTATGCATGGTCTCTTTTTTTTTTTTTTTTGGCAGTGTCTCATCATCAAACACTTGGAATATCACATCTACCAATAATGTAATCAAATCAACATGTGATGTTGGATGAAGTGTTCAAGAGACTTTCAGACCCAATTTTCTTCCTTCTCCATACTTGTGTAGCTTTCTTCTCTGGCTTGGTTGTCATGGTTTTAAATTTTTTAGGGACCCAAGTCAGATTACAATCATGAGCCATATGTCCAATGTTAAGGCAATTGAAGCACTCCATCTTGTTCATGAATGAGTAATCATGACTTCTTCTTGCAAAATTGCTTCTAGAATATTGACAGGGACCATTATATTTATCTTTGTGATATGCCCTACAATCCTTTGCCATATGCCCAAATTTTTTACAAGAATAGCAATAACCAAAAATAGACTTTGGTACCTGGGAGTTGAATATTTCCTTGATGTAATTCTATAGTCTTTTTGCCTTGGGATTCTTTGATGATATTCATTGTCTTTTGCATTCTTGACATCATTTGAAAGTCTGCTTGGAGTAGGATTTCTTCCATTGTTGTCTTGAATCTTCTCCTTGCGTTTGCTAGAACAGGGAGCATCAACTTTTTCTTCATCGCTTCCTCACATCCTTGTTTTTTGAAACATTATCATTCTTTCTTAAGGATTCACCTACATAGACAAGCCCTAATTTATCAAGGGGATGCGTGACTTAGGATGTCATCTAGGGTTTGAGAGTTTTTCAAGTTCTTATTCAAAAAGTAAACTTCCTTTTTAAGAAAGACAATTTCTCCTTTCAACTTTTCACAATCTTCATCTTTCATAACTAGTTGCTTCTTCATTTCTTCCATCATCCTTGTTGCTTCATGTGCTTCGATTTTAAGGGAGATGATATTTGATTTCATTATGAATACTTATTCATTCTCTTTTGCAAGACTACTCTCCATTTCTTCTTTTATTCTCGTAGCTTCACATGTTTCGACCTTGAGAAGATTGATGTCTGATTTTAGTTTGAATATTTCATCATCCTTTTCTTCTAGTTGGAATATCATGGTGTTTCTCTCCTTTTCTGCTTCATCAACTTGTCCTTATATGAATGCTAAATTTTCCATCACCTTCTCAGCTCCTTGCGCTTGTTTCCTTGTTTCTTCTAGTTGAGATCTAAGAGAGGAGACCTCTTCCTTGTATTGACCAATCTCTGCTTCAAGATTGTTCAAGATCTTAAGTATTTTTTCAAGGTGGCTTGACAATTTTTCATCCCTTTTCTTTGCCTTATCCAATTGATTTGTTATAGATATGACTTCTTCATGATGCTTTCTTTTGTTTTGATGAAATTCCTCTTCAATTTTGGCAAGTTCCTCATCTCTTTCTTGTACTTGAAGCTTGACAAAGTCAACTTCCTTCCTTGTCTCGTCTTGATTACCATCTTGTACTTTCCTCTTAAGTTCCTCATTTTCCTTTTCCAAACTATTAATCTCTTCCATGGAAACCATAAGTTTATTCAGGAGATCTTCTTCAAAGTCTTCTATGTTCTCTTCATTTTCTTGGTCTTCTTTAGCCTTGTTGTCATATCTCTTATATTTGGCTTCCTTGATTGATTCTGGACTTATTTCTTGTTTTCCATCATCTTCTTGACTAGAGATCATTGTCAACACTCATTTTGAGTGAAGATAATGAAGTTTTTCCCATATGACTTTTGCTGACGAACATTTTTCAAAATTGGCCTTCACGGAATTAGGTAACCCATTCAAAATTGCCTTCATTTCTCTTGTATTTTACTTCTTGGATTCATCATCCATCGTGTCATGAGTAATCACTGATTTCCAAACTTCAATTCCTTGAGTCTTCAAGAAATTTCTCATTCTTGCCTCCCATATATCAAAATTTCCATTGAACAACGGAGCCTTCGCAAATTGATTGAATTCAATTGAGATGGTTGAGGAAGACACATCTTTAGGAGGATTAGAGACTTTCTTCCTTGGCTTTTCCATTTGTGTTCTAATGATCAACCTTCAAGTTGTTAGGATTTGAGTGAAGGTACTGGCTCTGATACCAATTTTTGGAAATACTAAGAGGGGGGGTGAATCGATATTTATTTTCAATTGTTATTTTTACCAGTTAGATCACTTATATTTAGAACACAAAATGAAAAATAAGAATAAATGATTTTATTAATTTCTTCTTTGCAATAAATCAATTACAATATATGTGGGCTCCAACCCTAGATGAAGACACTGATCTTCAATCTCCTAGGCTCCAACCTATATTTTCCAAGCACCAACTTGGACTTCCAAGGCTCCAACCTTGTCAATTCTGAGGCACCAACCTCAAGGGCTCCAACCCTATCTCTAGTACAGGCTCTGACCTGGTTTCTTTGTAATGTTTCGAAATGGAAATCAGTAGCTTTTACACCACTGAATCAATCCTTTTGTCGGAAATATGGACAAGGCTATGTCAGAGATGTACTGAGATGGATTTTACCAATTATTTCACCTTTAAAGAGAGGATGAGAACCGGAGGCTTCCTGTCCCTTTCTCAGACTGTGCCTATAGCTATGTAAATATTTCTTCCTTTAGGAAGATCTTGCTCAAAGGGATGAGCTATAGCAACATTTGAAACTTCATTAATGAACAATAGTGAAATAATACATCATATGATACAAGAAGAGTGCATAGCTGATTTATAAAGTGCAGCAGCAAATAAAAATACAAATATCGAGGTAAATACCTCTCAAGATAGACTAGATCAGCCTTAATCAAGATTATACATGGAAACTCAAGATTACACTACCATACAATAATGCCCTAGCTATGTCTGCACAATTACATGAGGAGACTGTAGTATATAAAATGAAAATATGATGATATATCATTAAGAGCTCAAGAAAATAGGGGGAACAAGCTCTAAACCCCTGAAAACAACTAACTAACAATCCTTAGAAGGATTGGCTGCAATACATGTACAAAATGATGAAATACAAAAATGTTGGAGTTGTAGTGTAGTTGTTGCAACTCAATAATAATACATGAATGGAGAAGGGAAAAAATACTGCAAACAATATAGCAACCTCCTCCAATGATATTCTAAGTGAAATGCTACCCCTTTCACTGAAGATTGCACTCTCTGATTCCCCCAGTGAATCCTCCTACAATTGCCTTCTGAAAATAATGTTGTAAGAGGGAGTGACTGTGTTGGGGCTGAGATGAAACACTTGGCCCTATGCCAAAATCTGCATATAAGCTTCAGGAATGTCCTTTTCGGATTTCTTAGAGAAAGAAGAACTCCTCCTCTTCAAAACTAGCTCAAGAAATGGTGGGATGATGATCCCTCACTGCTACCTCCAGTAACTCCAATGAATCTGCCCAACAGAAACGTTGTAGCTGAAAGAGATGGCTTTGGCCTCAAGCCTGGATGTGAGGAAGATGAAGAATAGCTCCTCCAAGGCTTCCCAATGAAGGAGAGAAGACTTCTAAATAGAAATCTCCCTTGTGCTAAGCAACACAAGCTTTCTCAATTGAACAACTGAAGAGAGCTGCAATTCGAAATTCTCAAGCATGAAATGAACAATGGCTCTCCTTCGCCTTTTTATGCAAGGAATACTTCCTTTCCATGGACCCCACCCATTAGGGTTTCTCTCATCCTCTAATTTCCCTCCTTTCCAAACTGCACAGTCTTCATGGGCAAGCTTCTCCTCTAAGCCACGTTGTTGACTTGGTCAACCATGGTCTAGTTAGCTTGCTTTTGGCCCTTTTCACACTAGGGAATGCCAAATTTAGCCACTTAAGTGACTCTTTGCACTTTAGGAGAGTTTATTTTGCTGCTACATGGGCTCCCTTATGCATTTTATTCCTTTTATTATCATAAAAGCAAAATTAATGTTCCAATTACCTTACTACAAAATTTGGAACATTACAGTCCTCCCCTCCCAAAACTTTCTTGTCCTTAAGCAAGAGCAAGGATGAACTGAAAATAAGGTCCTCCACTCAAGGCATGGAGTCTGAAATATCCTCATGTAGATCCTCCATCTCCAAGCAATCAACCAAGCAAAATGAGTCACCCTCCAACTAGGCAACTCCTGAAAATACTCCTCCACCTTGTGCTCAAGTAGAAAAGGGGGGCTGAAATTCTGATCCTGGTAGACAAAATAGCCTACCCCACGCTGTCCTCTTCTCCACTTAGGATAATTGAAGAGTGTATGTTTATCTTGGGCTGCAAAATACTTTCCCTCAAGTGGTAAGATGAAGACTAGATCTCTAAGGATCTCTCCTCCAATGCTGCAAATCATGCTGGCCCAAATCATCTCATATGTGATGAGTTGGAATTCATCATCATATGGCATCCAAAAAATCATATGGGTCACCTCATGGAAAAACAAATGGCTGAACATGGTGACCATATCATACCCCCTACTCCCCTTGGAGCATGAGCTGCAAAAACAATGGAGGTCCCTCCTCCCAAAGGGCACATCCACCCAATGAGTTCCTCCCTCCTTATGATGCATATGGGGTTGTTGTTGATATATGGATGAATTAAAATGGTCTTCAAAAGAGACCCAAGCCACCCCATCAATCATACAAACCATGAAGTGCCTCCTCCAAAAATTCAAACTCTCCAAATTGCTCCTCCCACATGAAGGAAAGAGATGAAGCTTGGAAATCATGGGTTGCCCACTGTTTCTCCTGAAACATACAACATGTAAAATAGGGAGAATAAAACTCCCAATGGGCATCATCAACTCATGTCCCACTTTCCAAACAAATCTCTCCATGTACCAAGAAAAATATGCAATGCATGGAAGCAAAACCCAATAGAAGAAAGTTGTCTCATGACAACCGGAAAGTGGATCATTGTTCCAGCAATGGAACCTGCGTAGTGCATTCCCTGCCTGCATCAAAATAGAAAGAAACAAGTGCTTTCCCAGCCACTTTTTTTCTGCCACAATCATCTCAAAATATGTATACATGAAAACATACTTTGGTGCCAAAGGTGCACACCAAAATCCATGTGGCTTTCCCCCATAATCCACTGTTAAAATAGCCATCATCTTTGCTGCAATAGACCATGAGCATAACCAAACATAGTGTACAAGAAGGAAATATCCTCCTTAATATAATATGCTGCTCATAAAAATAAGAGAGTGCCAAACATTAAGCAAATGGTTACCTCCCTCATCATGTCCTTTGACCTTTGAGCTGAAATGGCTCAAGTGAAAAGTTCCCCTTACTGCAACATAGTAGGGGAGTGGTTGTGCCAACCATCTCATCATCTCTTGGGCTATGCATCTAGCCATATAATGATATACATCCATTAGAAATCCCTTCCAAGTGGACTCCTCCATCAGTAAATGGTATCCATAAGAATGCATGGAATAAGAATCCAAAGTTGCTGCATGTAGGTGTCTCTTCTTGTGCTTGTGAGCCCAAGCCAAGATGATCAAAATATAGCAAGGGATGCTGCCATCCATTACTTCCTCATCCTCCTCTCCTACATGCCTCCAAGACACATCACTTGTGAAGTGTTTTTGAGAACACTTCAGCAAGTAATCCAAGCTCTCAAGTGACAGCGCTGCTGGCCTTTGGAGTAGGGCCACTGTCATCTCAAAGCTCCCATCTTTGACATGAATCTTGTCAAATAATCCTCCCATCATGTTGCTGCAAATGTAGAGCTCCTCCCATGAAGAAGGTTATACTTGGGCATCCAAGATCAAATAGAAATCCCCTTGCACCATGCTAGTGCCTCCTCTTGCTCCTGCAACATCCAAACAAAATCTGAGCAACAAGAATGTTTGCTGCTCCTCCATACTCCCACCATGCCAAATATGAAATGGGAACATAATGAGTGATAAGGAAAGTGCCATCCCATCATGATGCACCCATGCTCTCCTTTTCTCCATGGTGTAAGTATCCTGCCATCTCCTCTTCCTCCCCAAACCCCATGAAAAGGAATAGGTCACATGTTGGCCTACTCCCTCAAGAGCAACCAACGCAGCATGGCTTCTTGCTGCCCTGTATCATAGATCTGCAAGAGGCTCACCATCCTCTTGCCTCCCATCCACATCCACTCAGCTCCTAGTGGATGCTCTTCATCTTTATGCAACTTGGTACCTCTCCCATAAGAGCTACCATCATCCCAAAACAGATTTTCCCTTTTGCATTTCATGGGACATTGAAATACAATCTCCTCCATGGTCCATGTCTCAAACCCTAACCTCAGATGTGGTACATAACTCATCAATGTTGCATGAGGATGATAAGGGTTTCTTCTTCCCTTGATCAAATCAAGGTGGCACAACGTTGTTGAAGTCTCCTCCTCAAGACAGTCAACATGAATAGTATGCAATCTCTCATAGAATGTGCTGAATCATAAAATGGAAACTCATGCATTCCTTTACAGATTTTGGGAGAGTCTTGTGTGGCTGCAAGAATCTCTTTCCCAACTATGCTAGTTGCCTCAACTGCTGAAGTTGGAGGCTGCTCCTCCATGATTTTGATAGCGCAAGCATGTGCCTCTTCTGCTGGTGGTGAGGGCTCCTCCCTCTTTTGGCCAAATAATCTGATCAATATATGAGAAAATTCAGCAAGAGTAGAAACCCTTACATGCCTCCCATAGCTGAACCACCAAGCCTTTGCTTCTCCCTCAAGGTGCAGTGCTACAATTGCTACAACCTCTCTGTCTACCACAGGATGTAGTAGGAAGAAAGCCTCTAGCTTCTTCACCCAAGCCTCTGCTGCACATGTGAGTGACCCATCAAATTTAGACAACATAAATCTATTTCCTTTCATCATCCCATGACTGTAGGGTCTTCTTTAATCCTTATACTGAATATAGTGAGGGAAAGATAGAGTCTCTTGGAAGACTCTAGGGTTTTTTTTGTATTCAGCAAGGTACCCACTTAGAACTTCGAATTCCAAGTGATATTCATGCTTCTGCTTTGCTTCTATGTGAGAATAGAAAGTGCATGGTCCTTCCTCTTCTCCTCTTTCTGTCTCCTCAACCTCTTTGGAGAGGTTGTTGCTGGATCTGAAAATTGATGAGATTAATCTCATCCTCTGCATCATTCTGACCTCTTCTTCTCTTAAATTTGAACTTCAGAGGCTGAGCCAAGTTCGAAGCTCTGATACCACTGTAATGTTCCGAAATGGAAATCAGCAACTTTTACACCACTGAATCAATCCTTTTGTCAAAAATATGGACAAGGCTATGTCAAAGATGGACTGAGAGGGATTTTACCAGTTATTTCACCTCTAAAGAGAGGATGAGAACCGGAGGCTTCCTGGCCCTTTCTTAGACTCTACCTATAGCTATGTAAATATTTCTTCCTTCAGGAAGATCTTGCTCAAAGGGATTAGCTACAGCAACATCTGAAACTTCAATAATGAACAGTAATGAAATAATGCATCATATGATACAAGAAGAGTGCATATATGATTTATAAAGTGCAGCATAAAATACATATACAAATCTCGAGGTAAAGACCTCTCAAGATAGACTAGATCAGCCTTAATCAAGATTATACATGGGAACTCAAGATTACACTGCCATACAATAATGCCCTAGCTATGTCTACATAGTTACATGAGGAGACTGCAGTATATAAAATGAAAATATGATGACATATCATTAAGAGCTCAAGAAAAGAGGGGGAGCAAGCTCTATACCCCTGAAAACAACTAACTAACAATCTTTAGAAGGATTAGCTGCAATACATGTACAAAATGATGAAATACAAAAAATCCGGAGTTGCAGTGTAGCTGCTGCAACTCAATAATAATACATGAATGGAGAAGGGAAAGAATGCTGCAAACAATATAGCAACCTCCTCCAATGATATTCTAAGTGAAAGGCTACCCCTTTCACTGAAGATTGCACTCTTTGATTCCCCCGGCGAATCCTCCTACAATTGCCCTATGAAAATAATGTTGTAAGAGGGAGTGACTGCGCTGGGGCTGAGATGAAACACTTGGACCTATGCCAAAATATGCATATAAGCTCCAGGAATGTCCTTTGCTGATTTCTTAGAGAAATAAAAACTCCTCTTCAAAACTAGTTTAGGAAATGGTGGGATGATGATCCCTCACTGCTACCCCCAGCAACTCCAATGAATCTGCCCAACAGAAACGTTGTAGCTGAAAGAGATGGCTTTGGCCTCAAGCCTGTATGTGAGGAAGATGAAGAATAGATCCTCTAAGGCTTCTCAATGAAGGAGAGAAGACTTCTAAACAGAAATCTCCCTTTTTCTAAGCAGCACAAGCTATCTCAGTTGAACAACTGAAGAGAGCTGCAATTAGAAATTCTCAAGCATGAAATGAACAATGGCTCTCCTTCACCTTTTTATGCAAGGAATTCTTCCTTCCCATGGACCCCCCCCATTAGGGTTTCTCTCATCCTCTAATTTCCGTCCTTTCCAAACTGCACAGTCTTCATGGGCAAGCTTCTCCTCTAAGCCACGTTGTTGACTTGGTCAACCATGGTCTAGTTAGCTTGCTTTTGGCCCTTTTCACACTAGGGAATGCCAAATTTAGCCACTTAAGTGACTCTTTGCACTTTAGGAGAGCTTATTTTGCTGCTACATGGGCTCCCTTACCCATTTTATTCCTTTTATTATCATAAAAGCAAAATTAATGTTCCAATTAGCTTATTGCAAAATTTGGAACATTACATTCTTGAGGACTCCTATCCTCTAGGGCTCCAACCCTATCTTCCAAGGCACCGACCTTGTCTCTATGAGGCTCCCACCTCTTGGGCTCCAACCCTCAACTTCACTTCATCAAAATATGTTTGGTTATTCTTCACAGCTCGCAAAGTCTTCTTCAATGAGCCCTGTCACACTTAGTCTCCACGTCACATCATCAATGACGACCTTGATCTTCACATGAAGGTGTCTCCACTGTCCTTCATGGTATGTAATCACTTATCTTCAAGGTTGCATCATGAGGCCCTTCAACACTACATCATGTCTCCAAGATTTCCTCTAAGATCAGCTTTTACTAGTTGCCCCAAGAATTCTCCAAGACAATGAAGGCTTCTCCAAGAATGCTTCACAAGTCAACAAACATTTACTAGTCTTCATAGGTCAACAGATCTTCACAATTTTTCTAGAAAATCTTCACAAATTATGCATATTAGACTTCAACAAGTCTGCTAGAGTCTCAAGATTGTCTCCAAACTTCTAAGTCATCAATGCTCCTTCAACAAGACTTAACAAAGTCTTCAAACAATCTCAACTCCAAATACGATGCCCAAAACCACTGTTATAGTTATTTCCTACAAACTTGTTCACTGCCTGTCAAAAATCTAAGTTGTACAAGTGACACTATTTTACTGGTTTGATACTGTTCACATGTTTGAAAGCCTTAAGTCTGAGCTTCCACAATTGTCACTTTCTTAAGGTGATCTGAGCTTTAATGAACCTCCACACACAGGCCCGAGTCTTAGATTATTATCACAAATCTGTGTCAAGTTTTACAACAGATAATTGTCACAGATCCAGCCTTCAAATACCAAGTTGTTATGACTGTTAAGACGGTCATAGAACCGGGCTCCTACAGGACTATATTGAAATCACATGTCTACAATCGAACTAACTGTTCTTGAAGACTTATTTGGTGGTGCAGGTTATAATGAGCCTTCAAGATAACAATCCTTAAGGTATTATCACCGGTATGATATCTAGTAATGAATTTCCTTCAAGGATATTACAACACCGAGTGTTGGATATTGTCCACAAGTCTGAGGTTAAGTTCAATCCTTTATAGTTCAACAATCCAATTCTCACAACATAGATGCACACTTTAGGTTTGAGTTCTTTAGGTAGTGATCCAAGCCTCCAAAATATGTGATAGATCCTTGTAATTCTGAGATAAGTCCAAGACTTTTTCTTGAACCGAGCTACCACAAACACCTGTCACAAATCTGGGTAGCAAGAATGTAACTTCCCCACAGGACCGAGCTTCTATAGGGTGCAGATCTGATCCATAGGTGACAAGGACTATCATAAATCCGAGTTTAGTTTCTGACCTTCTATCAAACCTCCTCCAAAAAATTTAGCCCTCTCCATAAGACTATCCTAGGTCCAAATTAGAACAATGCCATAGGTCCAAGATGAGGTTTGAGGTTCTGTAACTCTCCACAGAACAATCTTCTATCAATCTGAGGTAACCCAATCACAGATCAAACAATTTATCTTTTAAGTCTTGTCCTTATCGACCTCCTTTGTTTATTGTGTTATACTTTGAAATAATATTCACTGAAAAGCTTACTTCAAATGAGGTGATGGACGTCATATATATATATATAGGATTTGATTTATGACGAATAGACATGTCCTTTTGAGTGAAGCCGACATGTATGAGTAGGCTAGCACAAGTCGGCTCAAGGACAAATTTATTTTCTTTAACTTGAAAAATTAATATCTCCCAAACCACTTGGAGTTTCGAGCCAAGTAAGGGCTCATTGGAAAGAGGAAAAAATCCTCTTTAAGATGGTCTAGGTGCCATGTTGAAAGATTACATCTAAGGTTGGAAAACTTATTTTTCTTTGTGACTGTCCTTAAATTTTATGCATAAAATTTTTGGGATAGCATGAGGAATGTTTGAGACAGTGTGGCTTCTTCATTGTTATCAATGTCATCATAAGATCATAGATTCATTATGTAGGAATGTAGCATTCATGTAACATCATGTATCAACCAAGTCATCATATACTATTGTAGTGATATGTCATAGTGCAGCCTTCATTAATTTTCCAAAAGCTCCAAAGTAGTCTTCCAATCATGTCAGGGTGTGGTCATTCTTCAAGAGTATGACTGTTAGGTCCCTATATTACTAGTATAGTCCCTTATTGTTGTTAGTGTAACCCCCTTATTGTTATTATTGTACCCTTATAACCCCCATTTTTTTATTATTGTGCCCTTAAATTATTATTGTTAGGTCGGCTAGGATTACATTGTGGCCCACTAGGATTACATTATGGCCCCATGGACTCCTATATATAAAAAGGAGGTTTTGTAAATTGTATCATCCAAGAATTGTGCATTTATGTAATGTATTGGAGGTTGCCCCCTCGAAGTGGCTTATTTCTAAGGCGTTGATATCTCTTTTCTTCTATTTTTGAAGCTGGTTACACAACATTTGGTATCGAAGCTTTGGATTCTAGGGTTTATTTGCTCCAAACGAGGTCAACGTGGCATTTCGCTATAACATTTTTTTCTACGAAGTTTGAACGCTGAAATTTTTGGGTGCCAAGCTGAAATCTTGAGAAGCTTTTCTAAAAAATTTCAGAGCTTGGTCGCAATATTTTCGAATATCATCTTCCTTGAAGTTAGGGTCTTTTTTCAAGCTCCTAATCGGGTCATCACTGTGGCATTCAAAAAATTCGAGTTGCTACGATTGCTGAATTTCGGAATGTTGAAGATCTGCAATCACGGAAGATAATAAAATTTCAATATCGAGCTCCTCAAAGCAAGAAAAAGGTGTGTATTTTTTTTCAGTGGGGCAGCACATTGAGGACTTCCAAAAATTGAATATAAGGGTAACTAATATTCCAGAGGAACACAGGATTGATCTCTTCTTAGGTACTCTGAAGGATAACATCCAACATGAAGTTCGTGTTTTGGAACCTGATTCATTGGAGAAGGCATTCAGGTTGGCAAGAAAAGTTGAATGTAAAATTATGGCGACAAGGAAGCCTACCACTCAATTCTTTAAAGAAGGAAGTGTTGCTACGCCTAGATTTCCACAACCTACAAGGTTGACACCACAACAATTGGAAGAAAAAAGAGCAAAAGGGCTTTGCTACGGTTGTGATAGAAAATACACTAAAGGTCATAAGTGTGCTGAGAAGAAATTATTTTACATAGATTGTGAAGAGGAAGAAGAAAATGAACAAGAAGAGGATATACACTAGGAACCAGTCGTAGAAGAGGAAGAAATGAGTCCGACCATATCGTGTAATGCACTGGTAGGAATCACCACTCCTCAAAATCTCAAGATAGAAGGACATATCAAGAAGAAAAAGGTAATAGTGTTGATTGATTGAGGTAGCACCCATAATTTTATTCATTGTAAGGTAGCCAAGGAATTAAATTGTTTCCTATACCCAGCACCAGAATGTCAAGTGATGGTTGCAAATGGAGGAACTATAAATTGCTCTGGAAAATGCCATAATATCAAGCTAACCTTGGGGGAATATGTATTGACTAGTCCAATGCTTTCCATTCCTATGGGAGGTGCTGATGTTGTACTAGGAGTACAATGGTTACAATCTTTGGGGACGGTAGCTTTTAATTTTCAGGAACTTTTCTTGAAATTTTTTTCAGAAGGAAAGGAAGTCGAATTACGGGGTATTGCAGGGAAGCCAGGAAGGATAATAAGCTCTAATGTCATGACAAAGCTTCTAAAGAAAGAACAGCGAGGCGTAATTGCACAATTATGCTCACTAGAAGTTCCAACATCAAAATCATCTATTTCTGCAGATCCCCAACAAGTCTTGGACAATCATTCCAAGGTGTTTGAAACTCCCAAAGGACTCCCACCTATTCGTGATCATGATCATGCTATTCATTTGATTCCAGGAAGTGTTCCTCCAAACATCCAGCCTTATAGATATCCTTACTTCCAAAAGAGCGAAATTGAATGTATGATTGCAGAAATGTTAGAGGCTGGTATAATTCAACCTAGTCAAAGTTCTTTCTCTGCTCCTGTAGTATTGGTACAGAAGAAGGATGGATCATGGCTAATGTGTCCAGATTATAGGGAGCTCAATAAGCTCACCATTAAAGACAAATTTCCCATTCCTGTGATTGATGAATTATTGGATGAATTACATGGATCAATTTATTTTACCAAGTTGGATCTTCCTTCGGGATATCATCAAATTAGAATGAAGACTGAAGATATTCCAAAAACAGCATTTCGAACTCATGAGGGTCATTATAAATTTTTGGTCATGCCATTTGGCCTTACCAATGCACCTTCTACATTTCAAGGGTTGATGAATTCCATTTTCAAACCCTTCCTTAGAAAATTTGTGCTAGTATTTTTTGATGATATACTAATCTACATCAAGTCTTGGAAGGATCATGTTGAACATGTTGACAGGGTGCTCAAACTATTGCAGGAGAAACAATTATATGCAAAAACATCCAAATTTTTCTTTGGAGTACAAGAGGTGGAATATCTGGGACATATTATATCTCACGAGGGTGTTAAAGTAGACCCTAGCAAAATTAAAGCCATTAAGGAATGGAAAGTCCCCAAGACAATAAAGCAGTTGCGAGGATTTCTCGAGTTAACAGGCTATTATCGCAAGTTTGTTAAGAAATATGGGAGAATAGCAGCACCTCTAACAACATTATTGAAGAAAGATGCATTTTCATGGACTCCTGAAGCAACTAAGGCCTTTGAACATCTTAAGGAGGCAATGTGCCTAGCACCGGTCTTAGCTACGCCAGACTTCACAAAAACCTTTATTGTGGAATGTGATGCCTCAGGAAATGGAATTGGTGCAGTTTTAATGCAGGAAGGAGGACCCATTGCTTTTGAAAGTCGTCCAATCAAAGGAAAGTATTTACAGAAACCTATTTATGAGAAGGAAATGTTAGCAATACTACATGCACTAAAGAAATGGCGAACTTACCTAATGGGAAGACACTTCAAGGTAAAAACTGATCATGATAGTCTTAAACACTTTTTTGGAACAAAGACTATCTTCAGAAGAGCAGCAAAAATGGGTCACAAAGATGTTGGGTTATGACTTTGAAATAATCTACAAAAAAAGGAAAGCTTAATGTTGTTGCAGATGCACTCTCAAGAAAGAATGAAGAGGTGGAAGCATTGCTTTGTGCCATTTCTATTATCCAGCCAGATTGGATAACTGAAGCAAGAGATGAATGGAAGAAGGACAAAGATGTATGGACACTCATCCAAAAGTTGCAGCAAGATCCTAGTACATCTGATACATTTAGTTGAAAAAATGATTCCTTATGGTACAAAGATCGCTTATATCTTTGTAAGAATTCCCATCTAAAACAAAAGATTCTTCTGGAATTGCACACTTCTCCTTTAGGAGGACACTCGGGATTTTAAAAAACTTACCACAGGGTGAAGAAAGAATTTTTTTGGGATGGCCTTAAATCTGATATTCAAAAGTTTGTGGCGGAATGTTTGGTTTGCCAGCAGAATAAAGTGGAGACAATTAAGACCCGGGACTTCTACAACCTTTATCCATTCCAAGTCAGCGTTGGGAGGAGATTTCAATGGATTTTATCACAGGTTTACCTAAGTCTGAAGGAAAGAATGTCATCATGGTGGTAGTTGATAGACTTACCAAGTATGCACACTTTTGTGCATTATCTCATCCATTTAAAGCAAGTACATTTGCTACTACATTTGTGGACAGAATTCAAAAGCTACATGGAAGCCCAAGGGTTATTGTGAGCGACAGAGATCCCATTTTTACGGGAAATTTTTGGACGAAGTTATTTTCTTGTTTGGGTACTCAATTAGCTCATAGCTCATCTTATCATCCTCAATCTTATGGTCAAACAAAGATAGTAAATAAATGTTTGGAAGGATATCTTCGTTGTTTTGTATCTGATAAACAAACACAATGGGTCAAGTGGTTACCTCTCGCTGAATGGTGGTATATCACTTCCTTCCATACTGCAGCAAAAATGACCCCATTTATGGCACTTTATGGATATCATCCACCATCGATTACATCATCTTTAAGGGAAAATTCGAAGGTTCAAGCAGTCGAAGATCACATCGAGAATCAGCAAGAAGTTCTCCAACTCTTAAAGGATAACCTTAATTTGGCACAAAATCGAATGAAACAACAGGCAGATCAACATCGCAGCGAGAGAAGTTTTGATGTAGGAGATTGGGTATTTTTACGGCTACAACCATATAAACAAATTTCCCTCAAGCAAGCTAAGAAGGATAATAAATTATCGCCAAAGTACTATGGTCCTTACAAGGTGTTGCAAAAGATTGGTACTATGGCATACAAATTGGAGCTTCCTTCTTCTTCGCGAGTACATCCGATTTTCCATGTTTCATGCTTAAAGAAGGTTATAGGTGAAAATCTTCCAGTTCAAACAGTATTGCCAGAACTTGATGGGGAAGGGAAAATCATATTGGAACCTGAAGCAGTCATGGAAAAAAGAACTCGGCAACTACGGAATCGATCAATTTCAGAGTATCTCATCAAGTGGAAGAACTTACCCACTGAAGATTCTACATGGGAGGATGAGAATTTTATACAAAAGCACCCGAAGCTACTCAAGCGTTGAGGACAACACTTTTTTGAAGGAGAGGGGCATGTTAGGTCCCTATATCACTAGTATAGTCCCTTATTATTGTTAGTGTAACCCCCTTATTGTTATTATTGAACCCTTGTAACCCCCATTTTGTTATTATTGTGCCTTAAATTATTATTGTTAGGTCGGCTAGGATTACATTGTGGCCCACTAGGATTACATTATGGCCCCATGGACTCCTATATATAGAAAGGAGGTTTTGTAAATTGTATCATCCAAGAATTGTTCATTCATGTAATGTATTGGAGGTTGGCCCCTCGAAGTGGCTTATTTCTAAGGCGTTGATATCTCATTTCTTCTATTTTTGGAGTTGGTTACACAACAATGACTTAATCAATTATAGTCCTCCACTTCAAAGATTTTAAAATGGCACCTAAGGTCTAGATCATCAATCAAGATGCATGATTGGCACTAGCAACATTATAGTTAGTTCAAGGACTTTTTCGAGCAAGACTTCTTCATTAGTGGCTTGACATCTTCGTGGCCTGGAATATTCATTGATGACATCTTTATCAACCAAGATTTATGACATCATCATCTAGAACCAGACATCTATTTTCTTCAACCTTATCATCACATTCTAGGGCATCTCAAGAATATTTTCCATCTCGGTCAATTCCATATTGACATCAATGACAACCTTGATTAACAAGGAATACTCTCTAACTACTTCAAGATCTCCTATCTCATTTAAAGGATCAACTCAATCAAGAAAGTAATCTTTTGTCATCAAAGATTCACATTCAAGACATTGTTAGAAGGAGGATTTCAAATTTTGAAGATATGCTTCATCATCAAGGATTCAAGGACATCTACATTGAATATTTCTATCTTAGAAGAAACTCTTGACTTCATCTTCAAAAATCATCAAGGAAGTTACTGAAGGATAAAGTCACTCTATCAAGAAAGTTTCTATGACTTCATCTAAATCTATCAAAATGTCTTCTTTGAAAATAAAGCAACAAACTATTTAGGGTTTCAATCTTTCCTTCATGGAATTCAAGGACAATAAAGTCATGCCAAATACATGAAGGGAGATATAAGAGCCCAAAGGATTCATACAGAATCTATAAAAGAATCTCTCATATCCGATGTATCAAATCTAGAATCATCAAAAGAATATATGAGAAATTGGTGGAGCTATTCTCTGTGAGTAATGCAGGAGAAGAAGTCTCTCTGAGATCATCTGTAGGAAGAGGGAGAAGTAATGTTTGACTCTAAGATGACTACAGTGGTGTTGAATGCTCTGCCATGAGAATGGGGAAAATTCACTTCAAGATTATATGGGAAGATATAAGCCACACCATTCCACGATTTAGGGTCTCTATGTAAAATAGAGGAAACAAGATTGAAATACAAAGGTGTTACAGGATCAAGTGAAGGGAATCAAGCCTTTTCAGCCACATCAAGAAATAAAGGAAGATTTGGAAGCAGTGTAGCATCCCGATCAAAGCATTACAGGAGTTCTTCGTAAAACAACTCCTAGAAAACCTCTCTGATAACATTAATAATGGAAAGCAGTCATCAAGATCAAGGATCATCATGGAAACCGAATTCTAGGATGTGATGACATATTGATGGAGTAGACCAAGGGAATGAATCTCTTCATTCTAGAGAAATTACTACAATATGACTCAAGGGAAAAAGGTATGAGGTATGTATATATGTTGACATTGTATGCTGTGAAGTCATGTCATATGGTTGTAGGTAATAGGCTTCCATATTTAGAAGTATGATCTATGAAGAAGGATCTCTCAGTGCACTAAAAGATGAAATCAACATAATATGTCCTCATGGAATATGAGGTGGTTGTATATGAATGAGAAACTAGAAAGTTTGTAAGTTCCTCGGAATGGAGAAAGTTTAGAAAGGAAGAGATCATGAAATGCAACCATGTCAAGAGGTAGTGTTAATTTTGGGCAAATAGGTCCGAAATCCATGTTGTACTACTCAGATGATGATGTAGATATTTTTATTGGATTCCTCTTCCAGAAATGGGTGTCATAAATGTAGATGACATAAATCTGGATGATGTCGGAAATGGATGATGTAAATTTGGATGATGCCGAAAATGGATGTCGTAAATCTAGCTGATGTCAGAAATGGATGCCATAAATCTAGATGATGTCAGAAATGGATGTCGTAAACATGGATGATGTCAGAAATGGATGTCATAATTCTGGATGTCATAAATCTAGATGATGCCAGAAATGGATGTCATAAAGGATGATTCCGTAAATCTGGATGCCGTAAATGATGCCGGAAATATGGATGTGGGATCCTTTTGTTGAATTATGTTGACTTTTGATGAGTTGTATCTGAGGGTTGTTTGTGTGACACTTGGAGGGTTGGCTGACCTGAGAAAGACTTTATTGGTTGAAGCATCATGTTGACTGTTGTAACACACACTATTCTACATCTTTGTTGGACAAGAAGATATGTAAATCCAATCTATTTTATTGGCTTGTCTTCTGTTGATCTATTGGTATGTTCTATCAGCATTTTACTTTCATGTTTATGTGATTACTATATTGTATCAGGCCTTAGAAGATTGAATTAAATTTACATTAAGCATAGAACATTTTGTCTATCCAAAATTTACATGGTATCAGAGCTGAGGTGAAGACAAAGCCAAAAATAGTGTGAAAAGTAATCACCGAAGAAGAAGTCTTGTCAAGGACCAATGGTATGATGATAAGTTGACTGACAAGTATAATTATCATGCACGAAAGATGTCCTTGGATTTGGCATTAGAAGATCAAGATGTCATGGAATATTTGTAGGGGAAGATTCATGAGCCTCCATCATATTTTATGCTCCATGTAGGGGAAGAACCATGTATACTCCTAACAAAAATGGCATTGCCGAAAGAAAAGAGAAGCAAGTTGGATGCTTCTGGAAAGAAGGGAATGTTTTTGGGTTACAGTGAAACTTCGAAGGCATATAGAATCTATGTGCCTGGTAAAAGAGAAGTGGAGATATTCCATGATTTCACCTTCAATGAATATGCTTCCCTCAGGAAAGTGATAAATCTCCCTAGCTCCAAGGAAGATGATGAAGAAAGAACAAGGAAGCAGGAAGAGCCGAAGGATGAGATGATGCCCAATGTTGAAGGACTGATGGACCCTAATGATCCACCTCCTTCAAAGAAGAGAAGACCCTCATGGCTCAGGGATAATCTCGAGGATTCCGAGAGACATATGGCCCCAAGGGGGACATTCCATGAAAGCAACAAGCTGAATAGATACCAAGGGTATCTAGCAGCCATGAGTACTATCATACAATCTGAGCCTGGATCATTTGAAGAAGTCGTAAAGCATCAAGTTTGGGCGGATAATATGCACAAATAATATGAGTTCATTATGAAGAATTATGTCTGGGATGTGATCTCGAGACTGGAGGACAAAGCTATTGTCACCTCAAAATGGCTCTATAAGATCAAGCATGGATCTTATGGTAGTGCTGAAACGTATAAGGCAAGATTCGATGCTCAAGGCTTCTCTCAAAAGGAAGGCATAGATTATGATGATATATTTTCACCTGTGGCCCGCTATACCACCATCCGATCTATTATTCCCCTTTATTCCATGCAAGGATGGAGTCTCCATCAAATGGATTTAAAGACCTCTTTCTGCATGGTTCGATAAAGGAATAGGTGTATGTGGAGCACCCTCTAGGGTATCAAAGTCCAAGATAGAGACTCTCATGTATGCAAGTTGAAGAAAGCCCTCTATGGGTTAAATCAAGCCCCCAAGGCTTGGGACGAGAGGATAGATAGCTACTTGATGAAGTTGGGCGTCACTCAAAGTAATGTTGATCCAAACCTTTACTTCAAGTTTGATAAAGAAAAGCCTCTCATTCTCGTTCTCTATGTGGATGATCTCTTCTTGATAGGTGATAACCCTCTCATTCATCACTCTAAGAGGGAGCTAGCTTCTGAGTTTGATATGAAAGACCTAGGATTGATGCATTACTTACTAGGCTTGGAGGTCTGGCAGAGACCTAGTGAGATTTTCCTTTCTCAAGGAAAATATATTGTGAAGCTGCTGGAGAGATTTGGTATGGTGGACTGTAATTCTATATTGACACTGATGGAACTCAAATTGAAGAAGATGTGTGGAAATATTGTTGGGCCTGCTCTGGGAAATCCTACCGAGTATTTTCCACTCGTAGGGGAATTTATGTTCTTAGTGAACTCCCGTCCGGACATATGTTTTGCAGTGAACACCTTGAGTGAAAACATGGTTAATCCTCATCACATTCACTGGGTTGGTGCCAATAAGATCTTGAGATATCTTTGGGGCACGATAAACCATGGGCTAAGATACACTGCTGGGAATTTGAGACTCCATTAATATACTAATGTCGATTGGGCTGGCAGTGTGGTGGATCGCAAGAGAACATCTGGATGCTACTTCACACTTGGTTCTACTTCGATATCTTGGATGAGAAGGAAGCAGAGGTCGATGGCTTTGAGCACCGCTGAGGATAAATACATTGCAGTGAGTATGGCCTGTTGTGAAGCTATTTGGTTGCAAAATCTCTTCAATGAGCTATTAGGGCATGTGCTAGTTACCATTGTTATCCTTTGTGATAACCAAAGTGGGATTTGTTTGTCAGAGAATCCTGTGTTCCATGATCAATCCAAGTATATTGATATTAGGTACCACTTTTCAGGGACATGGTACAGTGAGGTGTTGTAAGGCTCGATCATATAGGAACTAATGAGCAGGTCGCGGATATTCTCACTATGCCCTTGGGGAAGGTCAAGTTCCTGACCTTCCATGAGAATCTTGGAATCGTGGAACGGCCCTATTCTGAGGGTCCTGCTTGAGTTGGATGATGAGCTCTGGGAGCTCCAAGGGCTTGATAATGGCTTCCTGGAGCTATAAGAAACCACAGGGCTAGGCTTGTCAAACCTTGTTGGTGTGCCTCTACCCCACCGTGATGATATTGAGTTGGTTCACCTGTCTTTGGTATGATCCCCGCATGCATCCTACCCATGGAGTTTCAGACTCATGGGAAGTACCTCTCATCTTGGCCAATGAGGTGGGAAATGTGGATAGAGACCAATAGTAAGACTGATAGACACATCAGATATTTTTTCACTCACTATGTCTATGATGGCATGTGTCCAACCACTTGATCTAGGATCGAGTCTAGTGAGGTTTCGGACCTCCAACTGACTTCGGGTTAGTATATGACTCTTTTGATTCCAAGTGAGGTTTCGGACCTCCAACTAACTTTGGGTCAGTTAAACTAACTTTGGGTTAGTATATGACTCTTTTGAATCCAAGAGAGGTTTTTAACCTCCAACTGAATTCGGTTCAGTTAAACTAACTTCGGGTTAGTATGAGACTCCTTTGAGTCCTATAGAGGTTTCAGACCTCTGAGATGACTTCGGGTCAACCGAGTGTGATGTCTTTGTGAGTCAATGTTTGAAATAAAGAGCCAGCAAAAAAAGTTACGGTAGGATGAAGCACAATGTTTGGATGGCACTGCTAGACGGAGTTCTCCTTAGTTGAGAGGGAGTGTTAATTTTGGGCAACTATGTCCAAACTCCCTGTTGTACTGCTCAAATGATGATGCCAATATTTTTATTGGATTCCTCTTTTAGATATGGGTCCCATAAATATGGATGATGTCGAAAATGGATCTCATAAATCTGGATGATGCCGAAAATAGATGCCATAAATATGGAAGTTGTAAATCTAGATGATGCCGGAAATGGATGTCGTAAATCTAGATGTCGTAAATCTGGATGCCGTAAATCTGGATGATGTCAGAAATGGATTCTATAAATCTAGATGATGCTGAAAATGGATGATGTAAATCTGGATGCCGTAAATTTGGATGTCGTAAAGGATGATGCTTTAAATCTGGATGCCGAAAATCTAGATGTGGGATTCTTTTGTTGAATTACGTTGACTTTTGATGAGTTTTATTTGAGGGTTATGTGTGTGACACTTGGAGGGTTGGCTGACCTAAGAAACACTTTGTTGGTTGAAGCATCATGTTGACTTTCATAATGCACATTATTCTACATCTTTGTTGGACAAGAATATATGTAAATATGATCTATTTTATTGGCTTTTATTATGTTGATTTATTGGTATGTTCTATCAAAATTTTACTTTCATGTTTGTGTGAATGATATATTGTATCAGGCCTTAGAAGATTGAATTAAATTTGAATTAAGCATTGAAAATTCTGTCTATCCAAAATTTACAGGTATTTATCATCCAGAAGCTAAGAAGATGTTCCTAAGAGATCTCCTAGGAAGATATGTAGACTCTGACTGAAATCTGGTAAAGAAGAAGACCCTTAGCAAAAACATATTATTAGGAGATGTGTCAATCTGAATAAAGGATTTCGATTCCTACAGGAAGATGTCATGGTGAAAGATCATCACTGAGGTAACTTTTGTTTTAAAAATTTCATATGTATATGTTCATCTGGATGAATTTGTGTAGGGATATTAATAATGAGAAAGGATGTATGATCCTTGGATATCATTCGAAGGAAATCAGCATGGCATAACAATGAACCAAATGAAAAATACAGATGAATTGTTTTCTGGTAGATGACATGAATCATGAATTAAAGTGATGGATGATTTGTGCCCTATGGAGCAAAAAGTTGAAGATTCCTCAATATCGAAATCCATGACATCGAGGGGAGGAAATCTTCATGAGCAGTTGGGTGTCTTACCATTGCTGCTGCAAGTCCCTGATTGAGAGGGAGCCTAGTGATGAGTTTCTTACTTGGAAGAAACTGGGTAATTCCTAAGAATGAGCTTAGGTACATTCCTTATACAGGAATGAGTACATTCCCTTGTGGAATAGGTTTTCCCTGGCTGAAAGGGAGAGATAGACACATCATTCTTGTCTTTGCTTGGGAAGACAGAATGGAGGATTGGGTAATCATATGACATTTGATACCCTTTGAGAATGTGTTAGGGAATTCAAGATAAGCATAGTCGGGGACTGATATTATTTGAGGGATAGCTACCCAATAGAATAATAGTCCAAGAAGGTCATACTTTGGGAACACTCGGGTGGAGTATGTACCTTGGATACAATGACTATGGTGTCTATAAGTCATGTGTCTCGCCAACATTGTAGCCCATTGTCTCGTTGAGAGATGGGGCTATTAGTCAAGGCCTTGCATTAGGAAAATCTTGGTTGACATGATGCTATACATATGCAATTACCAATCCGATTCTTCTTATGAGATTCTTCAGTTTGAAAGTAACCATTTACCTGTATGAATACCTCCCTAGTTAAGAGGGAGTGCTGAAAAGTGTAACTAGGTCAATCTTCATATTGACTATGTAATTATGTATTTTATGTAAAGAAGAAGACAAATATAATAAAATGTATATTGGTTGTACTTGCTTCATGGGTTTCATGAGAAATATTTTATCTTAGGTCAATAGACTTCTTCTTGATATCTATCTAGGGTTTGTCTTTTGTTTATAAATGTATTCAGTGTCATGTATATGAAGAACCTAGTCATTGAATGCTCCAAGATCTCATCCTAAAAGATGTGGGAGAATGAATTGAAATAGTCATTATATCAACGCTGGAAATATATGATGAAGTCAGTCTCCACACTCATAATTAAGTCAGCCTACAAGCTATTGGATGGTTGGCCTAAAAGAAAGAAGACTACCACTATATATTCATTGCCTCTGCAGTCAATTATGTACCAAGAAACATTTCGGATCTCTCAGAAGCAACACAAAAAAAATATGATATGGCCTCCTGAAGTATAATGCGGTCAACTAAAAGTAATACGGTCAACTCTGAAACGTTCAACCGTGATCTCTGAAATATAATTTGCGGATAAGACATGTCATAAAATGCAGACAATACAGTGTGGCTTATACATAATGACAAGACAATACATAACATACAATGCGGAATATACATAACAACAAGTGCAGACTCTTCTATGATAGAAGTGTGGATCACTCTGATTCAACATACGTGATTGACACAAAGTTTTGAGAGGATATAAATGCGGGTCACGTATAACACAGATACATCCGAGGTAAATAAAGGTATGATGAATTCTGGTCAAATGCAGATTACATTAAGTGCAGACTCCAGATAGGAATATAAATGTGGATATTCTGAGCATATTTGCAAGTGAATAATATGTAGATTTTATTCTGAGTATAATTGCAGATTCCAGAAGAGAATAATATGTATATTTGAGGACCAATAACGACATCATTTTTCAGTGAATAATAGTCTGGAACACATCGCATAAACAATGATTTGTTGAAGAATCTCTGTGGACAGAGCTAGTTTCAAATGTGTGGATAGGAAGGAGTGGATTGTTGTGATATGAATGAGAGACAGTGAAGTATACATATACAAAAATAAAGCAGTCAGAAAGTATAAGTAAAAGAGGAAGGTAGATTTATAATTTACCTTCCTGTCTTCTACCTCAAGCATATGTAAAGTGAAGATGTTTTTACAGATCAAAGAATTTAATGCAGAGGAAGAGGATCAGTATTGTGATAAGAAGTGACAAGGTCTTGGAATCGTATCTAGGTCAAGGGTTTGAGTCTTGGTCATGGTACTTGACATTTGAAGATCTATAAGAAGAATTCTTTGTGGGCTTTCCTCTCCAAGAGGGAGAGGTTTTTCCCTGGCTCTAAGAGCCTAATCTTGTGTCATGTGTATTTTGATAATTGACTTGATGAAATAATAAATAAGATAACGAAGAGAAGACATAAGTAACTCAAGTAAGTTCACAAGTAATTATCAAGTAGAGAATTTGAATTAATCACTAGCCCTCCAAATTCTCAACACTTTGTTCACCATCATGTCTACCTCAACATAATTTTCTCATTGGACATGACTAAAGTGGACCATTTTAAATTTTTTCATGAGAGTTTTGGATCTAATATTCTGGTCATAATCAAAGGGGCATTATTCTACCCCTCTACCCCCAACCATTCGTTAATGCATTAATTATGGAGGATGAATTTGGATGTTACTGTAATCATTTCCTTACTGAACTAGGTGAGGAATTTCAATACTTAGAGTATAATGAAATACTTGAATTTTTTATCCATAATTTCTCCAATTCCCATGATAATTATATTTCTTTGTGTCCTTCAAGATCATATATGGCCCCCCACCAATCTACCACTCAAAAAAATTGAAGTATATATTTACCCCAACAAATAGATTTGAGTTAAAGGAATTAATGAATTATCACACCTTGAACAAAATTAAAAATAATGAATTATAGTTGGCACATCTTACTTTTCAAGAAAAAATGGCAGTACATATAGTTTAGAAAATCCCAAAAAATAAACAAAGATGAAGTTCAACAAGTTGTTTTTTCTCATATTATCAGTGAAATTGTGATTGAAACGTTGGCATATAGGTCATTGATAGCAAAGGAGCATCAAAGTATCATGGAAAAGGGTCAGTTGATGTATGCACTCCACATTTGATGTTGTTGGCATACTTGTTATGTTTATGTCGATGCATTGTGTTATAGAGGTGTTGTATACTATGGTTGTTATGTTTGTTATGCTTGTAAGGCGAGGTATGTTGTTGAAGTAGCGGAGGATGTTTGTTTATTGCTATTGAATAAATTGAAGATGTTATGTTGCAGAGGTATATTGTGTGCGCATGATATTTGGGTTGATTTGTTTGAAGAGATTTTGCTAAAAATGCATGAAGAAATTGTGATGTAAGGAAAAGACAAATGATTTGGTTGAGTGTGCTTTTGTAAATGCATGTTATTTGAATATTTTGAAATTCATTTTATGTTTCTTAATATTCAAAATTTGAAATATTTTGGCAACAAAGAGACAACATTGGAATGCAAAGAAGAAAACTTTTCATTTCATATTCATGGAATACCAATAGCCATCAAAATATCTTTATAAAAATATATGCTTTTGGAAAGGTTGAAGGGTTAGAGTGTATGTGGAAGCGTTGAGTTGTTTTTCAAGAGTTACTTGGCACAAAGAAACAGAGGTAGAAGAGCATATGTGAAGAAGATTTTAGGAGAAATAGTTGAAATAGAGATGGAGGTATTCAGAAATATTTTCCAAGCAAACCAACACATTGTTTTCTTTATGTATGTAGACAATCCACATAGATTCAACTAATCTTGTAATATGCTAAAAAAAATGATCCAGATTTATGCAGGAAGGCAATAAAATATAGAAATAGACATAAACACATATATGTAGTGGAAATAATACTTCATTTCATTAATATCAAATAATAGAAATGTGCTTACAGACATAATCGAAATAAACTAGCTATGGCGCTGGTAGCTTATCTCTGAGAAGAGATGTGGTGGCTACAGGCCTCTGAACTATGTTACAATGAGGCTCGAGGGCCTATTTATTAGTGAGAAACAATGGAAAACCATAAACATCCAAAAACTTAACCCTACGAGATGAAGCGCCAAAACTATGGGCCCCATTTGGGTAAATTGGTGTTTCAACTTCCCGGGGACGTAACTTTGGCATATGATCTTCATTTGATGCGCACCATACCTCATTAGAAAGATCTATCCGAGGAATAGAATTTTTTTTGTGAGAAAAATAAATCCGTGGACCCATGTTGCTCCCGGGTTTCCCAAAAAACGTCAGTTAGGGCCTCAAATCTGCTCCAGAATTTCAGGACCTGAAAAACTGCTAAAAATAGTAAGTTGTGCTGAAACTAAAAAACTAAAAGAACCAATGGTGGGGGTTCAAATGGAATAGGTGGGTGGCCACCAATATCCACCTAGATCATTAAGGCCTCCAAACGGCTCCGGAAGTTCAAGACCCAAAAAACTGTTAAAAATAGTAAGTTGTGCTGAAACTAAAAAACTGAAAGAACTCATGGTGCAGGTCCAAATGGAATAGGTGGGTGGCCACCAATATCCACCTGGATCATTCCTCCCTCCTTAGGAAGCAATGGTCCCCATTGCATTAAGTTCCTCCACGAGAGGAAAATTTTGCTGAACTTGGTATTGGATTTGTCCAGGATGTTGTGGACCTGTTGGCAGACGTGTTGGCGAATGTGTTGGATGCATCCAATAAATTTGGTTTCCTCATAAAGTACATGTGCGGATTATGTATGTGTAATCGCATGAGGTATGGAAATATCAGATGGTGATGCGCCTGGCATTAGATTGATGGAGAGTTTGTCTTGACAGTGTAGAGAAACCTCTGTGGGTGAGGAGAAAATGTCCTTGTATTCCTCCATGACTTTTTCCATCTGTTGCAGTCGTGCAGTGGAGCCCTGTTTCGAGGTTATGACCACAATATTCCTCTTTCCCTATGAGCGATTTGTAAGAAAAATAAATTTCCTAGTTTGGGAAACAATCTTACTGTGTTGTTTTGAAATAGTCAAGGAGATGGCAGGAGGCAATACTACCTCCAGTATCCTGTACAATTTATTCCCCAAAGTAATAATAACAGAACGAGGCCTAGTCTCATACACAGAATGTCACCTCCACAAGTATGGATGGCCCAATAATACACCAGCTACATCAAGAGGAGAAACATCACACAATACCTCATCCGTGAATGGCTTGATGTTGTATATAAGGTGGCACTACTGGCGGATGTGAAGACCTCTCCCTGGGTGAAGCCACCCGATGGTATACGGTTGTGGGTGTGCTATGATCGATAAGCTGAGTCACTTCATGATATCTACTGAAATGAGGTTCTTTTGGCTTTCGCTATCAACAATAAATTGCAGTGGAGAACCCTTCACCCACAACTGTGAATGGAAGAGGTGCTCCCCCTCCTCTAGATCCTCGAGGTCATCCCTCTGGAGCTTGGTGGTGGAAACAATGGCACTGAGGTCCACATCAATGATCTGCTTCCCTTTGTCTTCTCCCTTGTCTGGTTATGGCTCAATATCAGAACATGCATCTGATTTGGGAGCCTTCAGTTCATCCACCAACGACTGTTTGGCCTGACGCTCCTTTGTGATGTAAGTGGAGCTGTTATGAAATTCACACCACTTCCCCATGTACTTCTTTGGATTTGTGGTGGTGTTCTGAGTCACCCCGCTTTATCTCTACCGCCTGTTCTGTGGTTCGGGGACACCTTTCCCTGGCTTTGGTTCGCGGATCCAAAGTCGTGCTTCTTCTGCTTAAATTTATGCTCGATCTTGGCGGCATAGCGATATGTCGTTCCAAGCGAGGTAATGTCGAGGAACTCCATTTCCTCCTGAATGTGTTTGTGCAGATAGTTGCGGTACTTGAGCACCAAATTTCCCTCTGAATATTTAATACCCAAATTTTTGTGTAGGGTATGGAAAAAAATCGTCAATTTGTGCACATCTTGATCCCTTTGTTGCCGCAGCGTGGTCCATTGGATGTACTTGTCCTCATAGCTCCCCACGAGGTAATTTTGTTCCTTGATGCCATCTAAGAACAAATTCCAAGTGGGTGCGGCCGAGAACAAGAGGGTCCCCCCTCGTCCTTTTTCTCACAGTAGGTTTACCACCAGTCTTTGACATGGGGGGCAGTTTTGAGGAGTGAAAAAATAATCTTTTCTCGGTCATAGAAATCATGGACCGAGAAATACCCTTCTAGAAAATTAAACCATTTATCTATGGCATTTGCATCTATCTAGCCTTAAAATATAGGAATGTCAAATTTTACCTATACCTTGAAGGGAGTGGCGCCTCCAGAGTGGTTTTTGGATGTAGATGCGTCGTAGGTGGGCATCCATTGAAGGATCTGAGCAAAGTTATCCATCATCGCATTCCTTTGTTTCTCAAGGGCCTCCTCAAGCAATATTTTGATAGGATATCCTGGTCCCTCATATTTCTTTTCTTCCACCATGGGAGGTCTTTGGGGTTCGCAAGGCTGATCTTGCAAGGGTTCAACTAGATCGAGCCCTAACTCCTTATACACTGACCTTGTTGGGGACATGCAAATAAAAACAGAGAAAGAGCATACCGCTCTGATACCACTGATCTGGATTTATGAAAGGACACAATAAAATATAGAAATAGGCATAAGCACTGAGATGCAGTGGAAATAATACTTCATTTCATTAATATTAAATAATAGAAATGTGCTTATAGACATAATGGAAATAAACTAGCTAGGGCGCTGGTAGCTTATCTCTGAGAAGAGATGTGGTGACTATAGGCCTCTGAATTGTGTTACAATGAGGCTTGAGGACCTATTTATTATTTAGAAACAATGTAAAACCCTGAACATTCAAAAACCTAACCCTACGAGATGAAGTGCCAAAATTATGGGCCATGTTTCGGTAAATTGGTGGTTCAACTTCCCGGGGACATAACTTTGGCATACAATATCCGTTTGATGCGCACCATATATCGTTAGAAATATCTATTCGAGGACTACAACCTTATATTTTAGCAGCATCGATCCATGGACCTTTGTGGCTCTCAGATTTCCCAAAAAACATCGTTTAGTGCCTCAAAACGGCTTCAGAAGTTCAGGACCCGAAAAACTGCTAAAAATAGTAAGTTGTGGCGAAATTGAAAAAATGAAAGAACCGATGGTGGGGGTTCAAATGGAATAGGTGGGTGGCCACCAATATCCACCTGGATCATTAGGGCATCCAAACGGCTTTGGAAGTTCAGGACCCACAAACCAGCTAAAAATAGTAAGTTGTGTTGAAACTGAAAGAACTGATGGTGCGGGTCCAAATGGAATAGGTGGATGGCCACCAATATCCACCTGAATCAAAAAAATACTTGAATCTATTCTTCAAATTGTGGAAACCAATTACGATAGCACAATCACATGAACAAGAAAGATAAAGATTTTCAATCGCACAACACAAAGATTTATTTGTGAAAAGCCTTAGTTAAAAACCCAACTATCTTTATATTGTATTAATTCAAGAATATAAAATAATTCAATGCTTCTCCCAAGCTTGAGAGCTCTCTGCACTATCTCTGACTGTCTCACTTTGATCCAAGCAATTTTGGTCCAATACTTAACCAATTTATTGCCTCTGGATGCTCAACCTTGCTTGTGCAATCTATAGGAAAATTGAGCCCCTATTAATTAGGAAATTCTCAATAATTGATTGTGCAATACATCCAAGGCCTTATGTTGACATCTTGCATGACATGAACAATTTTCTAATTATACAACTGATAGTATACTTCCCTTTAACTACAATATCAACTAGGTCTTCCACAAAAATGATTTGCAATAGCTATTCATAGTGAATTATCATGTATCTAATTGATCACTACATGTGAATTAAATCAGATTTAATTCATTAGAAATCTCATTAACTCCATCAATTAGAACTAGTTAAAATGATTTTAACTCAAAAAATTAATTTAAACAATTACAACTCAAAATAAACTACAGCTGGATCCCCTAAAATTTAGATATAACTCTACATGCCTCCAGTTTGACCCTCAACATGAATTGATTGAGCTAACTAACTCTTCCAAACTCATTTAACTCGTACAAGTTTTCATGTGATGTGGAATTATAATTTCCTTCTAATTTAATTAAGGAAAAATTAAATTCGAAGCCTCTTCTTATTTCCAATTTCAACATTCCCTCTCAACAAGAAAGGGATTGTCTACTACCCTGATCCTGCCTCTATGGAACTCGAATTTTCCTCTTGACAGTTCCTTCATTAGGATTTCTGCATCTTGATCCTCTGTAGGAATGTACTCTAATGACATAATCCTCCTCTACACACAATCTCAGTGAGATGGTGATACCGAATATCGATATGCTTGGACCTGTCATGAAAAACTAGATTAATCGAGAGTTTGATGCAACTATGGTTATCACAATAAATCACCGTCGGATCTATCTATTGACCAAAAAAACCAACAAGTATCTTCCTCATGTAGATGGCCTCACATGTTGCTTGACTAGCATCCATGTACTTTTCCTCTACTGAACTAAGTGCAACTGATCTCTACTTCTTGATGTACCAAGAAACTATTGTTGACCCAATGCTAAAGATGTCCCCCAATGTGATCTTCACGTTGGATGGACTCCCTACCCAATCTGCATATGTGAAGCCTTGAAGTTTCACTCCCTTTGTTTTCCTGTAACATAGCCCAAACTCTGTAGTGCCTTCAAAAAAGAGCTTGGTAGGCTTAACCATAACTTGACTAAGTTGGTTAAATGCATAGCATATGACTAGTTGTGTGTTCACAAAATACATGAGTCAACCCACAAGTTGCATGCAGATGGTAGCATCTACTGCTTCGCTTGAAGTAGCATCATCCTTGCTCTAGTTCCTTGCTAGAGGAGTCTCCATGGTTTTTTTCCCTCCATGTGGAAATTCTTCAAAATATTGTTGGCATACTTTCTCTGAGATCAAATATCTCCCCATCTCTTTGTCAAATTTCCGATCCAAGGAAATAATGCAAGACCCTCATATCCTTCCTCTCAAATTATCTTGAGAGATCCTCTTTGCGAGACTTGATGAGATGCTCATCACCTGTCAGTATCAAATCATCTACATAAACTACAATGACCAAAATTTTACCTTCTACCACAATATGGTAAAGATTCGCATATGCTTCACTCTTGGTGAAGCCCGACCCGGTGAAGTAGTTGTCGATCATGGTGTACCAAGCACGAGGTGCTTGTTTCAGTCCATACACTACTCTCTTGAGTCTACACACATGTGACTCTCTGTCGAAGGTCTAAAAACCTTCTCGCTACTCAATATACACCTCTTCCTAAATCACTCCATTTAGGAAGGTTGTCTTTACATCCATCTGATGTATATTCCATCCCATCTGCGCTAAAATTGCAAGGATAGATATGATTGACAAGTACCTTGCAACTGGTGCAAAACTCTCCTCATAATCAATCCCCTTTACCTGAGAGAACCATCTGGCCACAAATATGGCTTTGTGTTTATAAACACTCCCATCTGCTGCCTAATTCACCTTGTAGATCCCCCTGGATCCTACAATTGACTTCCCCTTTGATATTGGGACAACTTCCCATGCATTGTTTCTGATAATGGAGTCACACTCCTAAACCATGGCATCAACCCAAATGGTTTGTTGCACCGCTTCCTCGAATGAGGATGGCTCAATCTCTACACTCTCACTCATAAGATCCATGTAGCCAGTGTACCGCTCTAGGGACATTCTCTCTAGCATCAAGCACCAACCTGTCAACCTCTCTGGTGCACTTCCTTCCTTCTCAGGATGTCTCTACATGAGTGGGTGCTTCCACTCTATGTTGCTTACTTGTGGTTGCTCCACATCTTGAGGTTCTTCTTTTGGAGCTAAGAGCTCCTCAACTACATGCAACTGAATCTCCCTCTCAGTGGAAATTTTCATGGCCTTCTCTTCATCTAATTTCACATCTCTTTTGACCATTGTCATCTTGTTTGTTGGAAACTACACACGATAGTTGTGAGGTGTATTGGTGTACCCCACAAATATACCCAACTCAGTTGTTGGCTCTAGATTTTTCCTAGCATCTTTGGTTACATGGAAATAAACTGATGAACCAAAAAAATTTAAATGTGCCACATCAGGTTTCTTACCTGAAAAAGCTTCCTCTCGCATACTCATCCCAGGAATCCAGTGAGGAATTTTGTTCTGTACAAATACTTCTTTGTTCCATGCTTCATCCCACAGATGCAATGGTAGGCCTTGATCATGAAACATCGCTCGTGTTTCTCCCAAAATAGTTTTTCTCTTCCTTTCTACAACCCCATTTTGTTGTGGGTTATCAGGTGCTATCAATTCCCATCGAATTCCTTCTGAAGTACAGAATTTATTGAATTCATTCAAGATATATTTTCCACCATTGTTGCTCTTGAGATCCTTCACCTTCTTCCCTGTATCTTTCTCGACAAGTGCTTTTAACTCACAAAACTTTGAGAACGTTTGATCTTTCTTCTGCATTAATAATATCCAACACTTGCATGAAAAATCATCTACAAAAGTCACATAATACATGTGTTTTTCTATGGAGGTTGTCAAGAACGGTCCATGCACATCTGAGTGAACTCTTTCAAGGATCTCCTTTGCTCACCTATCCTTATCATGAATAGTGGCTTTGGTGTACTTCCCTGATGTACACCCTTTGCATGTATCTTGCTACTCAAGTGCACCCTTGGGAAGTCCTGTAGAAATATGTTGCATGATCTTCAAAGTGCCATGGTGTATATGGCCTAATATTCAATGCCATAACTCATTGATGTCTCAAATTTGCACCTTCTCTACTTTCGTTCTCAAGGAAGCACAGTCTTCTACATCCAATTTGTAGAAGTTCTTTACTCAAACCCCAATCTTCTTCACCTGTCTTGTGGCTTTGTTACAAAGGAACGCCTTTCCTTTGCTAAAAATCACATCATTCTTCCAACATAGAAACTAAAACTAAATTCTCTTTAAACCAAGAACATACATGAAATATTTTAATGTGAGAAGAGTACCAGACTCCCTATGAAAGGTAACTGTACTTATTTCAGTCGCACTATACCTCCCGTAATCTCCCATCTCGATGTGCATCTGGAGATCCTTCTCCTGAAATTTACTGAAGAATTAATTGTTGTCGGTCATGTGGAATGAAGCTACACTATCCAATTACCACACCAAACCCATCACTGATGACACCATGCATGTGATGAAAGTGAAATCCAACTCGAATTTTGAAGCAATAACTTCACTTTTCGCTCCTCCTGAGGGCTTCTTGTCGGCCTTGTTGTGCAGACACTTTGTAGCATAGTGTCCAAGCTCATGAAAATGAAAACATTTTATCTTCGAAAAGTCCTTCTTCTTACCTTCCTAACTATAATATGATTTATAATGGGACACCTTCCCTTTCCCTTTCTTCACCTTTCTATCCAAGTCATATTTCTCCTCATCATCAGTCTTTGATGAGGATCCATCTTTGGTATTCCGTTGAATCTCTTCTTGTACAAGTCGGACCACAATCACTCCCACTCTGGTAGTTTCTCCCTCCCATTCACCGAATCCTGGTAGATGTGCCAGCTCTTGGGAAGGCCTAGAAATGTTAGGCTCACGAGATCATCCTCGGCAACTGTAACACCAATACTTCCAAGCTCATCTCGACATTGAGTGAACTTCATCAATTATCTTGGTATGGTGTCGCCCTTCTCCATCTTGATTTTTATGAGCTTGTCCTTCAATTCCAACTTCATGTGGTCGCTGATGTTATGAAACAAATATTTTAAGGCCATCCACATAGCATATGAATTTTCCTTTCCATCGATGTTCGAGACAATATGATATCGAAATACTTCTAATAGAATCCTTCTCACCTTTGCTACATTCTTCTTCTATGCATCAAGATTTTGAGTATTTGTTGTTACAGGCCTGGGAATATCACTATATATGAACACCTTTAGCTCGTTGTCTTCCAAAACTACCTCCATCCTATCCTTCCAAGCTATTTAATTTAAACTACCCTCAAGGGAATATTCAAATCTCAATCCACAGAAAGACATCCTGATTCTGTTATTGGTCTTGAAGAATAAATATGAAAATTTGATTCATACATTCAAGAAAAATATGTATTCTTCTCTTCTATAGTGATTCCTACTTTGATACCAGGTAGAAAATCCACATAGATTAAATTAATCTTGTAATATGCTAAAACAAAATACTTTAATCTATTCTATGTTGGAAATATGATCCCTATTTCCTAATATGTTGTCCTTGATGGAAACTCTCTGGTAAAAGATGGAGTATATGTCTTCAATAGAAGCTCAGGAGTCCATTAGAAGAAATGTGTATTGTCTAGCATAATTTTTTGTAATAATCATATTGAAGATTCTATATGTGGGTTTTTTCAATCCAAGTCACGTATAAACATGGATAAGAACGATCCAAGTCGCATATGCCTTTTGCGCTCCAAAAAGATAATACCAAGGGACATTACCATGGTATTAGCCCATAGGTTTGAGCGCCATGTTGTCGATTTGATTTCATCCAAGAATACCTCAGCAGTTGTGTGGTTTTGACTCATGGTATTGGTAAAGGCTAATTCTATATAAGGAGAAGAAGATTATAGTACAAAGTTGTGCATGTGTAAGTGCTATCATTAAATACTTCTCTCTGAAGTATATTTTCATAGGATGAACTTTTTTTTATTGATAAATCTGAATCTATCATGCACCTTTGGATAGATTGATGGATCAAGATCTCTAGACCTAAAATGACTATGTTCTTGCATGATCCATTGAAGAGATGATTAGATCTGAGACATGGCGCATGTTTGCTGAAATGGAGTAAATAAATGTGGGTAAGTTCTATAGATCTGAAACATTCTACTGAATTAATATTTACAAATCTATCTGCTAGTTCGTCTCAATCAAAGCACGTATATATGCGGCTTTGTTTCAGAAAATGTGCGTATGGAAGTTAGGGTTTTTCTGAAGCTTATTGTAGAGGTTTTTTGTTATTGTTGCCATTGTTCTATTATCTGTCAATGAATTATTTATGTAGATTTGGGTTGCTTGATTACTGTATATGCTTCTAAGTTGATTATGTACAAATCTGATCAATGAGTGAGTAAATATGTGTTATGATGACTGACTGATCAAGGGTTCTGCAATTCTAAAAATATATCTAACTTAAAGCCTCAGATCTAGATCTGAGACTGACTATATTATGAAAAACAGTATTCACATATCTATACGCAGGTTGGTGTTAAGGAAAACACATATACATGCGGGTTCAGTGAAGCAAAGTAGTGTATGATTTTTTATAATGAATGTTCAGGGTTGAATTTAATTATGCATAATGATTCTGAAATCTGGTTATTACAGTGTTCTGATTACAGTGATCTCACTGTTTGGTTTGATGTAATGGGTAAAGTTTAGTGTTATTGATCTTTATGAAGGGTTATGTTGAAGCTGTGTGATCTAGTATGAAAATTTATGAAACGTGGTCTGCAGTGATTCAGAGGGTTGAAGCCTTTAGTGTGGAAGTAGAAGCTTCCTTCCAGTAGAAGTTGGTGTTCTTATGAGGGGGTTGAAGCTCCCTTATAGTAGTGGCTAGTAAACGAAATCAAGGGGTTGTAGCTCCCTTCCAGTTGCAGCTGGAAAATGAGAGAAGGTTGCAACCTTCTGTAGGTAGATACCTGTGTACTTATATGAGTCTGCATCAGTACAATAATGTAAGCAATTTTCCATATAATCAATATTGAAGACAGAGACGACAGCAACGGTGTTTTTCTCCCAAATTGGGTTTCCACCTTAAACCTTGGTTTTCATGTGTATTTCTCTTGTGTGATGATTTATTCTGCTGTTACTGCACATATTTACTGCTTAACTAACAAATGCATGACTGACAAGCTGAGTTAAATATTGTTTCTGAAATTTTTTCTAACAAATAAATTATATTAGTGTATGCAAGTTTCTGTTGGTATATGCGCATGTATACGCGATTTGGGTTCATCAAAGCTACATATGGAATTCAGTAAATAAAAAGTTAAAAATTATCAATAAGCTCTAAATATTGATTCAACCCCCCTCTCAGTATTTTTCCCAACATTCTACAAATTGCAGAAACCAATTACAATCGCACAATCACATGAACAAGAAAGACAAAGAATTTCAATCGCACAACACAAAGATCTATCAGGTGAAATCCTTAGCTAAAAACCATGCTATTTGTATATTGCATTAAGTCAAGAATATGAAACAATATAATGCTTCTCTCAGGCTCGAGAGCTCTCTACAATATCTCTGACTGTCTCACTTTGATCCAAGCAAGTTTGGTCCAATACTTAACCAATTTCTTGCATCTGGATGCTCAACCTTGTTTGCACAATCCCTAGGGAAATTGAGGCCCTATTAATTATGAAATTCCCAATAATTGATTGTGAAATGCATACAAAGCCTTCTACTGACCTCATGCATGACCTATACAATTTTATAATTATACAACTAATAGTATACTTCCCTTTAACTCCAATCCCAACGGGGTCTTCCTCAACACTGACATGCGACAACTATTTACAGTGAATTATCATTTATCTCATTGATCACTACATGTGATTTAAATAAAATTTAATTCAGTGAACCTCTCACTAGCTCCTCCATCAGTTAGAACTAGTTAAACAGATTTTAACTCAAATAATAAATTTAAACAATTACAACTCAATAAATTGTAACTGGACCCCCTAAATCTTAGAGATAACTCTACATGCCTCGAATTTGAACGTCAACTCGAATTGAGTGAGCTAACTCAGTCTTCCCAACTCAGTTAACTCGTACAATCTGTCATTTGATGTGGAATTACAATTTCCTTCTAATTTAATTAAGGGAAAATTAAATTAGAAGCCTCTTCTTGTTGCCAATTGCAACAATGTATCAGGGGATTGTAGTCTCCTTTCAATTTGTAGCTTGAAAAAGAACATATTGGAGCCTGTTGAGGTAGGAGCCTCCTTTGGTTTGTAGCTTGCAGAAAATTTATATGAGACTAGGAGCTTCCCAACAAGTTGTAGCTTGCAGAATAGAAGAGAGGTTGCAACCTCCAAAATTTGATGCAAATACTGAATCAATCACACCGAAACCTACACAAATAAACTGCGGAAGAAATAAACATTGGTAAAAATGCTAGCACACACACATTAAATAACACAGTTATTTTTGGATGAAAGTCCCTGGAAAAACCCAACTTGGGAAAAACAGTGCAATAGCTAAGGGTTTTAATATTATGCAACAGTGAAATATTTTGAGTACAACTGGATTCCCAAACTGGAAATCCTACAAAAAAAAACTAGTAAAAATCTAGTGAGGAAATTCCTCACTCCATGGGTGAATCTGAGCATGACCTCGGTCCTCTTCTCAAAACTGAGTCATCCAAACTGCCTCTGCGCAGTCATTGCATGACCCTCGCGCAATATTTGTGTCACCAAGCATGGAACAGAGTCACCTCAAGCTGTCTCGTTAGTTGTTGTCAGGGAATTGATCCTCCTGCCCTCTGTAACTGTTAGTATGAATCTTTCATCGTAAAATATCACTTTATCTACACATAACAAATAGCCCTAACATCGATTATGGCTGCAAAATGTCTTTAAGTCTGCTGCACAAATCCAAATCTAAGCACAAAAGACATTAAGCAGATAAAATATAATATGTCTCCATGCAATGTGTTTAAAAGAATGTTTTTATATTATATTAAAGAATGGGGCACCTAAGAGGAAAACAAGAAAGGTGTTTTCCGATTCTCCTCAATGGGATGGGTTCTTGAAAGCCCTCAGTGTTTCAGATCTAAAATTCCTCTCTCTTATTGTGGTAGAAAACCCTGACAAACATAGAACTCAATGGGAGCTCATAAAGAAAAAATGGAAAAATGGTGACCAAGAGTAGATCTAGTGTGATCTAATGCAATGAAGGTGACTAATGGATTGTGAAAGATCCTCCTATTTATAAAAAAATATTAGGGTTATCTAGAACTTGTTGCATGAATAAAATATTATTAATCAAATTCTAGAACCACCCTTTAGGAATATTTTATTATATTTGTTGGAGGGAAAAGGTATTTTGACTTAGGTCAATTCCTTTATTTATAAAAAATAAATAAATAAATGATTTATTTATTATTTTAGAGAGATGATGGGGATGAATAGTGATTTATTTAATTATTTAAAAATGATTTAGTCAAATTTAACTAGGAATGTTATTAAATAATTATTTAAATAACTTATTCCTAGGAAATAATTAAATAAATAATGATTTATTTAATTAATTTCTTTGTTTTGGGTTAAATGTGACCAGGAAATATGAACAAATGTTATTTGACATGGTGAAAGCAATTTTACTTAGGATAAAATTGGTCTTACATGGTGTACTTGGGTTCATCTAATGATAATGAGTTAGATGACCAAAAAAATGGTGTAACAGATTGCCCCCCAACATATGAGTGTTAGGAGAAAATCGTATGACCGAAGTACATTGTAAGAACTCAATCACTAGGTATCAAGGGGGAAGTGAGAGAGAGGAATGTAAGGTAGTCTAATGTGCTAAAGGACTAGACCCGAAGGAGATGAGACTTACAGGTGCAACAAGTCTCTAGGTGATGAAGTGGTACTAGTGTTAAAGGCGGAGGGGAAGGCATACCTATGCCCGCCGATACAATAGTACATAGAACAAGGTGCTCGGAAAACCACAGAATGCAATAATGAAGCATGGGCTGGCCTAAACATGAGCCAGATAAAAAAAATGATGAATCCCACATACATGTGATGCTTGGAATAATCTTCAGGACTTATACAAGAAGATTTTAGTACATGAGATACAAATACACCCAAATGCCCCTACACATGGGGAAGGGCTCACAACATCGGACTTGTACATGCAAATCGAAGAGGCGCTGCAAGTGGTTGAGGTCGATATCATCAAATGAGAGGAGCTGCATCAAGGGCGGAAATGAAGAAGTCATCCGAGCATGTGGGGGGCTACCTGCAGGGCCACCCCCTCATGAGGGTTTAGACATCTCACCCACGCCCGGGAATCACCAATAGCGGTTGTTGCATCACTGGACCATCAGGTGTATAGATCACCATCATGCTAAGAAGAGCTGGAACCAAGGTACACTGCCCCCTAGACCTGACTTTTGGAGTAAATGAGCTGATGTCGACAGAAGTAGGTCCGCCATAGGTGGGGCAATAAGGAAACCCCAACTAATGCACGAGGGAAAATAGTAGAGTGATGAACAGGTAGATACTAATAATGATGATGGAATGAGGGATACGGAGGAGCGGTTGGACGACTTCCCTTGTTAGAGCATAAAGGGCATGAATGGTTTGGCAGCGACTGACACAATATCATGAGGGATAGGGGAAAAGGGTACTGAAGGCCATAAGGTGCGACATGAGAGAGGGATCAAGCAAGAAAGGATGGAGGAATATAGCGGGGTACAAAGGGACTCGGGATAGACTCCATGGATGTGATGATGACTCGACTCGGATGCTCTAAACAAGGGCGACTCAATGGTGCTGCCTCATAGTACGGGTCCAATGGGGGACCATAAAAGCATGAGTACAATAGGGTAGCTCATGACAAAAATCAACATGAAGGAAGATGAGGAAGGAGGAAAAATGGTGCCCCAAGTACAAGTGTCATAAGTGAAGAAATTCAATTTTAAGAAGAGGTGAATAGACCCTTCATGGACAAAATGTGTCCTATTGAAGTATCAAAACATGAAAAATTGACAGATACCCATTTGAGTGCTCGGTGAGAGCTTTCCAACGGTGTGGACGGTATGTCAAACGGGGCTACGGTTTGGTCACACCGGATGAAAGAAAAAACAGGAGTTTTCTTCTAATAAGGCGTTTTCCCTCCAAAATCATTCATTTTATTATGTAGTTGTGGTGAATGTGGAGAGGAGAGAAGGCCCTAAATCTTGCAGCGATCGTAGCGGACAAACCGACCGTTGGAATCGTGATCCGTCAGTGGGAGGTAAGAGGCCTAATCATACTCTTTGTTTTTGATGGTTTGAAATTTCAAATTAGGGCTTTAAATCTCAGTGACTACCCCTACTTCTTCATTACGGTCGGGTCGCACTTTTTGGGGCAAAAGCTACGACCTGGGACGCAGATTTTGGCTTGAAAAGTGCGACCTGGCCCAGGATTTGCCCAAAAAGTGCGACCTGCTAGATGTGGGAAGTTTCAGTGCTGTTATGGGCTGAGATTCAGTTTTGATGTAGGTTAATGTAGTTTTGTTGATCTGTAGACTAACAAAAATGATGGTTTTGTGCAGATATGGCAGATATACAGATCAAGTGGAGAGAGAGAGACTTAGGTACATTACGAACGGAAATCCAAGCGGATCAGGGTGTCCGTCGTGCACTGGCTAGGTATGGGGTTCTGAAATTTTTTGAGAACCCTTTGATGCGGGCTGGAGAACCCTTGTTGGCTCAGATTATCAGTTATTGGGATCCAGATCATGAGGCGTTTATAGTGCAGGGGCACAGGATCGAGCTGACAGTCCAGGATCTATATTTCTTGACTGGTCTCCCACCATTAGGGATGGTGGGAAATACACAGCCAGTGTTACCACGGGGGCGTAACATTATGGAGTTTTTTGAGCGACATTGTCGACCAGGTGTCCAAGTCAAAGGGACTCAGATATCCATTGGGGATCTTGAGAGGCTGGAGACTCGAGCAGTGGCCTCAGTAGTGTTGCGGGTCTTGGGGAGCCAGGCGTTCCATCACATCACTGGAGGGCAGATGATGATTGTAGAAAGTGTGTTGGGGGGGACCTCCTATGGGTGGGCCCAGATGATGTTGGTGTCGGTGAAACGACAGCTGTCACTATGCAAGCAGCAAGTGAATCATGATTGTGCCTATGGGACAGTTTTGTGCTCTTTCTTCTTTGAGAATATCCCGACCTTGCGACCTCGTATACAGTTACCTGATGGAGGAGGGGCAGTCGGACGGGTGTTCCGACCATAGTTCTTTGCCCATTGGGATCAGATGCCACTATAGATAGACGACTATCCCTATAGTGGGATGAGTTATTGGGGAGATACGGACTTGCCGCTTCTGCCTGGTCGAGTGTGGGGGCCCGATGGTAAGTGACAAGCTTCTAATCTGTTATGTGCATTTTAGAATTTGTGACTAGTATTCATGGTACTAATCGTTATATTTTTTGGAATGTAGATATAGCATCGGTAAAATCGGCCGGATATATGGGACGACCAGCAGCAGCAGGAGCTACAGGTGCAAGTGGATCAAGGACAACACAGAACGAGGATATGGCCACTCTGGTGGAGGAAATCCGTCGTAGACATGAGGGGTTGTTGACCGGTGTGTCGGAGCGTGGTTGGAAGGATTTAGATGACCAGTACATAGAGTTATGTATTGGGCTACCCTCGGAATGGCGAGGTATCATGCGACACATGTCGATGGCCAGTCAGACTGTGCGTGATCTACGAGCTGCAGGAGCAGAGCCGTTGGCTTGGGACCCTCCAAAGAGTGATTAGATGTAGGGCAAGTGGTGCACCCCAGCGTTGATGTAGGGGCGAGTGGTGCCCCCCATTTTGTAGTTTTGTTTTTTGTACTATGCTATGGGCATGTTGTATTTTTCAGAGCAGATGGACTCTAAAAACACATGTTATGTAGTATATATATATGATTTATGTACAGTTTGTTGATGATGTGAAATGTTATCGTCTTGTGTGTGATAAATGCGAGTCTAGAACATGATTTGCAATTTGATCTACATAGTGATTTTGATGTCGAGGGATATGGGTGAAAGTAATGAATCAGAATTCACGTATCAAAAGTTGCACCCGTAGATATTGTCTAAACAGGATACGATTATGCACACGATAGACACCATTAAGTTGTAAGACAAGAAGCAGGGAATCTAAATGAACATGTAGATGGAGGATGTGATGAGAGAGAGCATCGGCTAAGAGGCCACGTACTGCATCATATTCAACCTGATTATTGGTGGCATTACCAATGCAGAGCCCATTTGCAAGAACCAGGGTACGCAAGGGGGTAAATATGGCCCATGCTGCCGAAGCGAGATTCTGGGAAGAGCGACTTGCCCCATCGGCACAGCCATGATAATGGGTGGAGGAGAGGGCCAATGTAATAGTGTCGCAGGACAGCAAATGGGAGGGATGAGAAAAAGGATGGCAGCGTGAGTAAAGGATAGACATCCACTGACGGCTATGGGAGGAAGCAGTTTGGGTAGAAAGTCTAGGACTCGAAGATCAATGAGAGGGAGATGAATGAGAACTATGGGATGATGAGTGGGAACTCAGGCTGCGAAGAACATCGAAGATACGGAGGGTGTGATCATGATTATGGGAGGGAATGGGAGGGTCAAGGGAACCATACGACACTGCAAAGTTATCTAAATCAACAGTATGGGAAGAGAAGCGCAGATACGGGTCATCATGGGGAATGACAGAAGAACAGGTAAAAATATGGTCAAAACATGAAGAGCCCGAGAATGTGTCTGAAGGAGGATCAAGCAGAACAGATGGAGTGGATTCGAAGGGAATGTACACCGATGGTTGTACGGATGATGATAGGTATAGGAGGGGAGCAGCAGATTCCGACATTTCAACATCAGGGGTAGGAATGTCAATGGTAGTAGGAGGATCCTCGAGTAGACCTGACGCATATTGAGGAAGAATGAGAGAGGCGGATTGATTTTTTTCAAGTTCGTACTCGCGAATGACCTCTAAAGAGGCTCGGTAATGCATGAGGTGAGGAAAATGGTGAGAGTAATGGCCATGGACACCACACAGAGCACAGGGTTGGTTGGTGCGAAGATATTTTGAGCTCTTAGATGTGGATGAGGAAGAAACAAAGGTTTCAGGGACCGTAGATTCAGGGAACGCGACTTTAACCATGGGTTGGATACAGGGAAAATCAGGACAAGTATGGGTGGGATGACCGATACCATCACACAAAGCACAAGGCTTGGTGGGTGGGGGAGGGCTAGGATCGAGTGCGGTGGCCTTGTCTTTGGATGCCCCCTTTCAATTTTTTCTTTTCTTGCCTGTAGTGGTCACAGCATGAGGAGGGTCCTGCGGAGGGGCTAGGGGCACTGTAGCGGTGGAAGGAGCGAAGGGAATTGGTTGCACTGGTGTCACAACTATGTATGGTTTGGGGTGGTCCGGCGGGGTCTCGGCTGGAGGAGTAAGATACCATACTGGAATTCCCAAGGTTAAATTAGGTAGGGAAAGGGTGGCCATGACGGGAATCGAATAAACGTCGGGGGGGGACCGAGGAAAGGTATCTGACCGGCGAGGTAATGACCAGGAGGGACAGCTCCCATGTGAGGGAGGCCTGAGGGAACTGATTCAGGAGGGTAGGGAGGTTCCTGAGTGTGAGGGGGATGGGAAGATCTAGGCAAAAAAGGGTTGGTTGACCGAAGCGAAGGGCTAGGAGTAGGTTGTGGTAGGCAAGATGGAGGTTGCTGACTAGCCGAAGCAGGCTGTGAAAGGCCAGCCTGAGACGATTGCATCATGCAAAAATTCGCTAAACTGGGGTCAGAGACAGGAGAAGGACGAGGACGAGGAAAATTTCCAAGAAAGGAGGAGTCTTTGTAGACGCCAGGGGAAACACTGGTCAATGGATCAACAGCTGGCTTATTGGTGACAGAAGAGATGGTGGACTCAGGGGAGGTCTGAGAGTTTGGTTCATGGTAAGTCAACTGGTCAATCGTGACAATTTTTCCATTATGAGGGAAAAACATCTTGCGGTGGACTACGGATGGGACGACAGACATGGCATAGGTGTAACTATGCCCCAAGAGAATGTTGTAGTCAAGAGGGGCGTCGATAACTTCAACATCGACACAAACAGTCTTGCCTGCAAGGGTGATAGGACAATTACGGAATAGGCCAATGGGCTGGGAGGCATGGCCATCCCACGCACGAAGGGTGATTGTGGAAGGGGCCAGCTCAGGGGATCCGAGTTGTTTCCAAACCGAAGCAGACATGACACAGGTAGATGCCCCCTCATCAATAATACATTGAGCGACATTGGCATTTCGGATTTTGACTGGGATTTGGAAAGCAACCGAAGGAGAAAGAGGGGGATGGTCTGACTGACGGGCGTCGAAAACAATCAATTGGTCATCAGCGGGATCTACAGCACCTACGGCAGATAGTAGAGCCTTATTTTGAGAAGGAGACGACTGGAGGAGTTCCAATGTTGAAATGGCAGCAGGAGATTGTGCCATATCATCTACTATACTATATGAATGGGTAGCCTGACCATAGGCAGCATTTCGACGTAATGGGCCCTTAGGAGTCTTGGGATGAACCTTGGCTTTGGGTGGATGGATTTGCAAGGGACCATTGGGTGTCAACAGAGGCTCTGTAGGACCTGAAGATGGAGACTCGGAGACAGACGGAATGGGAGGCGTGGAATACTGACGGGACTGAATTTGAAGGTTGAGGTCGACGGTGAGAGGTGGGTCAGAGGCCATCATGAGGATCTGGTAATTAGAGGAACCAGAAGGGGAAGGTTGGGTGGTTACCGGGGCATGAGGTGGGTGAGTGGCCACGAATCCTTGTTGAGGGAAAGGATCGGTAAACATGGCAGGTTGAGAAGTTGTTGGGGTGGGAGGGACAGTAGGGGAGGAGTGTTGTCCCCGAACGGTGGCCTGAGACTCCCACATCTGCTGCATTTGTGGTAATAAGGGACAATCGTGAGTGAAGTGACCATAAACACTGCAACACGAATAGGGCTTATTGGTGCGAAGCGTCCTGTCCAGCTTGGGCTGGGAGCCCTGTAGCTAGTTGGCAGTGGTAGGGTCAATACTGGAAGGATTGGATCCATGATTACTAGAAGCGGATTGATTTCCTTTCCTCTTTCTTTGAGAAGGAAGAGGATTAGGTGCCCCCTGCTGCGCAAATACTTGCCCAAGACGGGGTAGTAAATTTGGATGCGGGGGTGGAGAAGGCAAGGGAGTGGGTGGTCCAAATGCTGGAGGAGCTGGGACACCAGGTTGTAGGTACGGATATGGGGTAGGGTGGGCAACATTGAGGTAAGCAGGAGGGTGGGAAAAAGGAGGATGCATGCTGTATTCTGGATACATGTTATCTGGAGGGGGGAACGTGCTAGAGGGGATGGCCCCTCCTGGAGGGAAACCATAGCCCACAGGAGGTTGAGCAGAGGTATGTGAGAGGGTTCCAATGATACCATCGGCAGAGTGAGATGCCCCCGAGGCATAGAGCCACTCGGCTTGGGGAGGTCAGGAAGGACGGTATAAACATAACCAGATTGGGCATAGATGAGGTCATATTTCAAGGCTATTTGGAAGGCGGCTTCTTCGGTTTGGGGAAAATGGGATGCGACATCTTTGCCAATGGGAGGTAAGAGAGAGCAAAGGAACCAGTCCATATAAACCTGATCTTCAAAGGGGGGAGCGCGACACAAGATTCGTCATCGTCGCCATTCCTGGAAATAAGCGGAAAGGCGGGTCGAAGAGGATTGATGGAAAGAGGTTAAGAGTTAAGTGCCAGTGTCGTATCGGAGAGGAGGCTGGAAATAGGATAAAAATTCTTGGGCAATGGTTGAAAAGGTAGTATGGGAAGAGGTGGCTTGATCAACATACCATTTAGAAGCTTCGCCGGTAAGCATGCGTTGAAACAAACGAAGACGGATGGAGTCATCGGTCTTGGAATTGGAGGAACACCACATGTGGAAAGATCAGATATGGTTAGAGGGATCTTCACTAGCAAGGCCTTCGAAATTGGGAATGTCAGAGGGGAGCTTGGTTGGCATAGCAGGCCAACTGACATCGTGGCAAATAGGATCATTAATCAGCTAATTGAAGTCAAGGAGACTGAGGTCGACCATATAAGGGAGCAACGGGGCAGTCGAGGTAGGTCCCATAGTGGTTCCACTGGAAATGGACCCAGCGATAGAACTGGGGTTAGGGCTAGGTCCTGAACTAGACATGGTGAAGGTAAAAGAGGGAGAACCAGAAGTAGGGGGATAACTCGAACAATCAGAAGAAGAGTCGGAGTGCGGACTCAGGGGGGACTTACTCGATGACGACGGGTAGGAGGAAATCGACCGACCGAAAACTGAGGGTGAAGGCCAAGAAGTCTTAGGGAGAAGCACCTTGGGGGTGCAATGATGACGAGAAGAAGAAAAACCGACAGGGGCAGGGAGGGGAAAAATCAAGTGAGGTCAAGGGCAGAGAGGTGCAGTGACAATTGATTTTAAAGTCGTTGCCAGGCGGTGTTAACCAGGCTCTTCTTCACTTAGGGTCAGTGTGTGGCGTGTGTTAATTTTAATTTGTTTAAACCCAAACGTTTTGAGAGTAAAAGAAAAAGTGTGCTGTGTAACTGAAAATAAATCTGTAGTAACTAAAAGAACAAAAAATTAACAGCTACTAATGCATCAATCTAACCCAAGAAGGTGGGTCTCTCAAAACTAGTCTATAAGAGGGAGAAACTAGGCAAAGCACGCAAAAATAGGCCAATAGATCTAAGGTCAGGAGGGGCAGGGATCTAAAGGAGAAATCTGTTGAAAAGAGGTGCAGAGAATAGCAAAGAGGCAGAGGCAAGGTTACTGCTAAAAAGGAGGAGATCAACTTAAAAAGAAGGGACAATGAGGCGGCCCTAGAAATGAACCCAAACAAAACTATATGAGGTGATTTGAAAGGGAGAAGAGCTGATCTAAAGAGATCTGAAACTAAGGTATCAGATCTGAAAGTAATAAGGCTGAAACTCTGTAAATTCAGACTTTTGAAACAACAAAAACTCTTCCACAAAAAGTGGAGGGTACTAGAGCCCTAAGGGGAAATATTCCCACCTATTTGAGTGAAACAAATCAGAAACAAGTCTAAATGGGTGGAGACAGAGGCTGGAAAACCCCGACAGAAGCTTCAGACAAACCCAGAAAAAGTACTGGAAAATTTGCAGAAAAAGTGCAGGTCGCAGGTTCTGACTTGTTTTTAGTCCAGGTCGTAGGTTTGGGGCAGAAAAGTGCGTCCTCGGGCTCAGGTCGCACTTTTTGGGCTGATAAGTGCGACATGCAGATCCGGCTCTCTCAGCGGCAGATTTCAGAAAAATTTGTCGTCTCAACTGCGGCTGATGTCTGTCACCTACGCAATAAGGCCAGAAACACACGGAAGTTAAAAATTTGACTGTTTGAGGGTTTTAGAGGTGGAAAACACCATAAAAATAGGAAAAACAGAAAATGGAAGAGAAACCCTAGGGTCTGAAACAGCTGGATATGCAGGAATATATGAAACGACAGCGGTCGCAAAAGAAAACCCGTGTGGAGTCGCCAACTGTTAGTATGAATCTTTCATCGTAAAATATCACTTTAGCTATGCATAAAAAATATCCCTAACATCGATTATGGCTGCAAAATATCTTTAAGTCTGCTGCACAAATCCAAATCTAATCACAAAAGACATTAAGCAGATAAAATATAACATGGCTCCATGCATCCAATAGACAAGACAAGAACAATGTGTTTAAAAGAATGTTTTTATATTATATTAAAGAATGGGGCACCTGAGAGGAAAACAAGAAAGGTGCTTTTCGGTTCTCCTCAATGGGATGGGTTCTTGAAAGCCCTCAGTGTTTCAGATCTAAAATTCCTCTCTCTTATTGTGGTAGAAAACCCTGACAAACATAGAACTCAATGGGAGCTCATAAAGAAAAAATGGAAAAATGGTGACCAAGAGTAGATCTAGTGTGATCTAATGCAATGAAGGTGACTAATGAATGGGGAAAACCCTCCTATTTATAACAAAATATTAGGGTTATCTAGAACTTGTTGCATGAATAAAATATTATTAATCAAATTCTAGAACCAACCTTTAGGAATATTTTATTATATTTGTTGGAGGGAAAAGGTCTTTTGACTTAGGTCAATTCCTTTATTTATAAACAATAAATAAATAAATGATTTATTTATTATTTTAGGGAGATGATGGGGATGAATACTGATTTATTTAATTATTTAAAAATGATTTAGTCAAATTTAACTAGGAATGTTATTAAATAATGATTTAAATAACTTATTCCTAGGAAATAATTAATTAAATAATGATTTATTTAATTAATTTCTTTGTTTTGGGTTAAATGTGACCAGGAAATATGAACAAATGTTATTTGACATTGTGAAAGAAATTTTACTTAGGGTAAAATTGGTCTTACATGGTGTACTTGGGTTCATCTAATGATAATGAGTTAGATGACCAAAAAAAGGGTGTAACAGTAACCTCTGTCCATCCTCTGGCACTGAATCTATGCTTCTCCCCAGAAAATACGAATTTTCCCACTATAGCTATTATGCTGCCATTACCTTAGCCTCACTGTGGATTCTTTGCATATTTGAAAATTCATTCACCGAATCTAGAATGCCTCCTCCAGCTTCACTACATTTTCCCCTTTCTCACTTCTTCAATCTCATTGAATCTCTCTCCAGCAACAAAACGTTGCTACTCTGGAAATCGTTTTCCTAGTAAATTCAAACTACTCAAATGTGCTATCTCCAAGCCCCATCAAATTCTTTTTATAATCCTCCATTAAGACTTCAACAACCAAGATTAGATCTTAAACAATGGCCAAGATTAACTAGAAATCAATCCATGTGAGTCTCTATAACATTCACATCATGACTTCACATCATGACTTAATTAATTCTAATAATTAATCATATTCCATAAGTTTAGACTTAGGAAATATTTAAAATATGACTAATAATCTAATTAAGTTGTCTTTAGGTGGAATTTCCAGAAACGATTTCTGGGTTTTGGATATCTCATGTATTCTAGCCTCTCCACAAAATTTCAAGGCTATAACACATACGATGCTACAAAAACTAGCATTAGGTACACTTATGTTAGAATTATTTCTTTGTAACTTGTACCAGGTGGATGTTGAGATATTTTATCTCAATAAAGTAATTGAGGAAGTAGAAGTGCACATAGAGTCACCCCAGGGATTTGGGATACATGAGAAGAAGTCTCATGATTAAAGAAATTTTTGTACAATCACACGCAAACACATTGAACGTAATATTGGATTTATTAATCAATATTAATCATATGTGATTTTTATTTGATAAAATCAAGACTCATGTGACAAAGGGAGCAATCAGAAAACCTTGCTTCAGTTTCAAAGGGAGTAGACCTTGTCTGAAATGTAACTAGTTTCGCTCTTCATAATTGTTATTGTACTCATTTTAATATGTATCTTATGTAAAAAACAAAACAAGAAAAGAAAAATTTATTATTTTAAAGCGTGATTTCATGCTCTTTATTGATGGTATTCTAGGTAAAATCATGTTTTTCGTGCTTCTAGGGTTTTTTAGGTCATATGATTTATTTTCATTAATCAAGAGATTCAACATCATGATTATAAGACCCTTTCGGGAGAAATTTAACTTGTAAAAGTATTTATTTTTTAGTCTCGAAATTCCTGGAAGCCTCCTAGCACAAGTCAGCTCTGGCAGAGATAAGTTGGCATAGAGAGGATTTATTCGACCCCTTGGAAAGGCTATATATAGAGACATCTTCGACCTCATTTGACACACATCACCATCAAGTTCGATGTGCAATAGAAAGAAGAATAAAGAATAGCAAAGGAAAAAGAACCAAGAATAAAACGTAGCGAAGGAAAGAAGAAGAGTTTTTGGGATTCCTCTCTCACACATGAAAGTTTTTGGAGTTGTTACAAGGGCCAAAATTTTTGAATTAATTTCGGGTCTGAAATCCTGTTGCAGGGGGGAGAATTTTTGACATTGGTGTAGTTCTAGAAGGGTGTGTCTCTGGTTGACTTGGTTTGAATTTGAACTAATTGGAAGGTCTCTTTGGAGGGCTAAATTGGTGTTGGGAGGAGGACTTGGTCTAGGGTTTGGGTGTTGATTGTCTCATTTGAAGCAGATTCTATAAAAAGAAAAGAGATTTTTTGGGTTTCCCCCTTTTAACAGTTTTACCCTGGCTTGGAGCCTAATATATATTTCCATTGTATTTATTGTTTTGATCTTGATATTTGATTGATGAAAAGGTATAATAAATACACAAGAAGATAATTAAATTTCACAAGCAAGTATTGAGGAATAAGGAAAATTTGAATTGATAGTTGCCATATTTCATTTTCCAACATGGTATCAGAGCTAAGGTGAAAGAGAGAAGGAAGCTAAAAATATCATCTTGTGGAAACAAAGAAGAATTTTCTTGAAGAAATAGGGTTTATGTAGCTACAACGGAGGCTGAAATTGCAGGAGATCGAATTGCAGTATCAAGTTATATTTTTCTTTGACCTTGTTCACCTTTGTAAGGATCTGCTTCGCTCAAATGAGGAACTTTTAAAGGACTATCTTGTTCTAGAACTAAATTTTCTATAAAAGTTGCAGTATTGAAGGTGTAGATCAAAGTTGCAAGGTCAAAATTGAGGAATGAAGGTTTAGCTAGTAGCTAGTGAAGGATTGAACTGATCTAACCTACCTGGAAGAACATCTTTGGAGAAAGGCATCAAAGGATCTTTGTATCATTCGTCATTCTTGGAATTTTTTGTTGAAGGTATCCTAGAGGGAATATTTCTAGGACGTCATTGAAGTCTCCTTGAAGATACTAAAAGCCTCAAGGAATGAAGGTGTAACTAGTAGCTAATGTAGGATTGAAGTGATATAACCTGCTTGGAAGAAAATATTTGGAAAAATGCATCAAAGGATCTTGGTATCATTCATCATTCTTGGAATTTTTTGAAGGTATCCTACAGGGCATCTTTCTAGGACATCATTGAATTCTCCTTGAAGATATTGAAATCCTCAATATAGTTGGAGACATCATCAGAAGGGAAGATTATTGACTTACAAGTATCATATTGTTGCTCTATGTTTAAATCTAAAGGTATCACGGGTTCGTTCTGCAACGAAATCAATAAGATCATTGACTCAAAAAATTTCCTAGCATGGAAGAAAAGGATTGACCTGGCACTTACAAAACATGAAGTAATGGAATATTTCCTCGATGAAGTTATTGAACCTAGAAAAAATAGGACTCAAGAACTAGAAAAATACAAGAAAGGGGAAGTAAGGGCCCAAATCATATTATGCAACCAGATCAAAAAACAGAAGAAAAGATAGATCGACGACTTGAAAATTAGCCTCTTCGAGGGGGAAACCTCCTGTACATCACATAAATGAACAATTATTGGATGATACAAATGACAAGACCTCCTTGGTATATATAGGATTGTATCAATATAATCAAAACCTACATAAAAATAATAATGTAAGGGCACAACAATAGCAATAGTGGGCTTCTATGGGGCATAACAATAATAATATGGGGGATACATGGGCCCAAAAGTAATAAGGGGTTACACTAGTATTATAGGGACCTAACATGTCCCTCTCCTTCAAAAAAGTGTTTTCCTCAACACTTTAGTAGCTATGGATGCATCTGTATAAAATTATCATCCTCCCATGTGGAATCTTCAATGAGTAAGTTCTTCTAATTAATGAGATACTCTAAAATTGATCGATTTGGTAGCTGTCAAATTCGTGTTTACATCATTGCTTCAGGCTCCAATATGATTTTTCCTTCTTCGTCATGTTCTAGAAATATTGTTGAACTCGAAGTTTCTCACCGATAACCTTCATTAAGCAAGAAACATGGAAAACAAGGTGTACTCGAGAAGATGCAGGCAGCTACAATTTGTATGCCATAATACCAATATTTTGCAAAACCCTTAAGGACAATAGTATTTGGGTGATAATTGTTAATATATTTGTGAAAAATAATTTATTATTGTTAAATGGTTTATTAAAGCATGGGATTTGTTCTTGTGTCATATTTATATTAAGGTCTCGATTGTGGACTTCTAGTTTAGTCATTACATATTTAAACTGATCCAATCTGGGCTTTTAAATCATGCAATATAGGTTGTTTATTATGTGTTCAAAAGGCTCCTCCATCAAAGCCATCTTCTTCAAGGTCATCATCCTTGGTCTCTTTAGAAAATCTTCTTCAAAGACAACGTTCAAGTTGGCCTCTCTCAAGAAATAGATGTCAGCCTCAATAAACATGCTCAAGTCGGCCTAAAATCAAGACACAATTGTTCACACAGTCATTTTGGCCTATTAACTATGGGAGAAAACTATAAATATCAGTCTAAAGTGCTCGGTCAAGTTCAGAAGTTTAGATCACCTTCTATAGTTCGGATCACTTCAGAAGTTTGGAGAATTAGAGGGGTTGTAAGTTTGATCAAGCTCTATAATCTCATATACATTTTTGGTTTAATTACAAGGATGGAGTTTCGGTATCATCACAGGTTAACCAAGGTCTCGGTTATTCATATTCCAGTGCTACCACAAAAGAAACGTGATGCTATCTCAATGCTACAAGAACTCGGTGCTACTCTAGTCAATGATTATCAAAGAGAATGTTTCGGTGTCATCAAGATGGAAGAATCTCGGGGCTACCATAAGAGGAAGATCTCAGAAATAATGTCTCGGTGTTATTTCAATAATTAGGATGAATTTCTGGTGCAAGAAAAGGAGATCTCGGTATAAGGAGATCCCATTCCTAACACAGTGAAGGGATGACTTGGTGGAGAGAGTCTCTAGTTAGGGTCTTGGTCATCTCATATTGAATCTACTGAAGGAATAATTTTGATCGATTTTTCCCCAAAGATTGGGGGTTTGCCCTGGTGTGTGCCTACATCTTGTGTCTTCTTCTATTTGTTCATTGGAATTACTCTTGATGATAATGAAACATATATTGAAATAACAAATGATAATAAAAAAACATCACAAGATAATTTTATAGTGAAAGAAATTAATTAACTTCCATTTCTCTAACATGGTATCAAAGTTATGGTCAAAGGTTAAAGGTAGTTTGAAGAACACTCATCTATCCTTGAAGCAGTCTCAGTGAAAGGATCTATTTGGATTACAGATCAAGATCCCGAGGAAATTTTTGGGCTAATACTCTAAATTATCTTGAAAGGATGAATAGAAAATTTGGACAAGGATTTCAGAGGATAAGTTTCACTAAACCTCGCATGAATCACAGAACAACAAACTAGTATCATCTCTGAAATAGGTTCAAATATCACAGGAATAATCTCGTTGAAATCACAGTAAGTATCGGTTCAATGTTAGCACAATACTACAGTCTCGATGCAATCATGTTTTTGGTGAATTTGCAGTGATAAGGGTGCGGTGCAATCACATGAAAAGGGTTCCATTACAATTTGGAACTATCACAGTGAAGGATCTATCACAGTTTGGTGCTACCACAATGAGAAGGGTCTCACTGGTTCAATGCCATCACAGTTCGGTGAGAAGGGTGTCATTTCAGTTCGATGGTATCACATTGACCTTAGTACAAAGCTAATGTCTCACATTGTATATTACAACTCATATTGCCTCAATCATGATGCTCCTACAAATAATAAAATCTCAAAGATACCTCAATACATTCACCATCTTGATATAATTACAAGGGTCTCACAATTATGTGTTTCCAAAATCACATGGTCAATACAATTCATAGATATGTATAGTGAAGTAGTTACAGTTGAAGCACAAAATAATAAGGTAAAATCAATATATGTATATACAGTGAAATAATAAATTCAAGGATCTTGTAATAGCTGCATATATTTCATTTGAAAGGAATCTGAATTTTTTCCTATGAAAAATGAAGTTGACAGTGCAAGGAACCAAGTATTGGAGTTATCAAATAAAAGGTATGTAACTACAAGGTATGTATATTCATGAATTTCTAGAATTTTATTATATCTAATAATTCTTGCCTATAGCTAGTCTAATTTGTGATCCTTAGATAGCATACATGTTAGAATCTTAATCTTTGTCCTCCGGGACCACAAAGTAATCTAGTTATAAAATAAATGTCTTGTTTTCAATCAAATTGATCCTCACTATCTTATAATTCCATCCCCCATAGTTTCATAGAATATCTAACTTGAGAAAAATAAATTATGCTCTTGGTATCACGATCTTACTTGAATTATGTATTGCAGCTCGCACTTCTAGGAAATGACTTGCTAAAATAATATGAAGGAAGGCATCACAAGAATGTTTGTCAAAGAACAAATATACATGTTAAATTATAAATCTTTGTTAATTGTCAATACCAAATCCATTCTACACTACTAACATTTGTTATGTCTAGCTCCCCTAAATCGTAAAAGACTCTTGTGATGATTCATCATATGATGAATATACCCACCTCGCATATATTTGATTGTATGCATAAAAGAAACCCTAAAAGGTTCTCTGGAAAAACCCTAACCTAAGGGTATGTTGATAATGTGTGAAACCCTAAATCTATTTAGGGCTATTAATGAAGAAATTTATATTATGGTTAATATATTGATAATGTTGTGTTTGGGATTTTGATACGACCATGGAAGCCCTAACTTATTAGGGTTGAAATGATGTTATTTGAAATCTCGAACCTTTGAAGTTTTGATATAATAAGGGTTTTCTTTGATATGAATCGAAACCCTAGGTTCTGGATATTTCTACAAGAAAAATCCTTTTTATGAAAAGTCTTAGGAATGAAACCCTAGGTATACATTCTTTTGATTAAATACCTAGCTTAGTCTAGGTTGGTATATGTCTAATGTATTTATAATTTCTGACATATGATATGTTCTTACATGATGGTAATCTCCTAGATATATGTGTTGACCAAATTTCTAAATAATGATAAGTCCTAGGGTTTGGAAAACAAGTCCTAGTCAAAGTTTGAAGTTCTAGGATGATGATTGAAGAGTATAGGGTTTTACATCTAAGCCCTAGTAATGATTAAATTCTATAGTATGTGTATTCATCTAAATATATATAATGTTTGCGGGTAATTTATAGGCACAAAATATAGGTTTTATATCGAACCCTAGTAGAAGTTATTCATGTTGTGTTTTGATTGAAATCTAGGGTTTACATAAAACCCTAGTGGATAGTCTATCATATGGCTTCTAAAATTTATTAGATAGCTTTATATTTCTTTTGACTTATTTCTAGGGATCGTTGTATGAAAGAACTAATATTTTTTCATCTTGATTGAATTTCTGATGTGATTTAGGATTTGTATCAAACCTGGCTAGAAGTTGAAGTATTGAAATATAGTCTCTTATTGATTATGTAAAGTATAAATGCTTCTGCTACTACAATTTTTTGTTAGTATTAACGTCATGCTTCTATAGAATTGGTTGTATATTCTATATAAGTTGTGCAGGTACATCATATTGGTGAAGAAGTCTGTAAGAGAAGTTAATATGATGAAAAGGATGAAAGCCATGAACTATTCTCCAACATCGAAGAAAGAAGTTAAATCTCCCTACATTAAGAGGGAGCCTGGATAGAAGAATTCTCCATGGTTAAGAGGGAGGGAATAACATAGTTTTGGATTGGAAAACACATTTTGGAATATATGTTGCTACATTTTAAGTAGGAAGAAGAATATTCTCTCAAAAATTCAATTGATAGTCCTACTGAGATTAGTAGAAGGGAAACATATAAACCCCGAAGATTTTCTTTGATTATATATTTCAATGTGTATTTTTGATTGGGGTTGTGTTTGTACAGGTAAATATCTCGAAGATTTTGATAGCATGTTGGTTACCAATCAGTTTGATTGGGAGAGATTGGGTATACTTTATTTGTTGGATCAAGGAGTGTTGAGGCTTTGTGAGTGAAGCATTGCCTAGAAAGACAATGGGCCTACACTTTGTTTTGATGTCTGGTAGGGAGGGTGGCATCGAGTGGATGTGCACCTATTTCCCTGGGTTGATGTTTAGTAAGTAAGTCTGATGGTACCTATAGAGGTTTAAATATTCAGTATGGTAGTGTCTGTCAGTCCTGTCAGTCACCAGTGATCAAATTATACTCTTTAAAGTGGTTGATAGGGTCCTAGGTATAATTTGTATAGTTTCAAATAGGTTTTCAAATCAAAATTTGATCATTGGTTAGTATATCTAGGTCATTAATACTCCCTCCATTCTTATGGTCAATAAATATTATCATGGTCAAGTCATTATTCCTTGGAAGAGTGTCTTTGTCATCATTATGGCTATCATTCCATATAGTGTCATCATTAGGTCATATTATCAAATGTCATGTAAATAGGTCATGTCATCATCTAGGTCACCATTAGAGGGAGCATTAATACAAAAGAGTGTTCTATAATGATCTCTAAAATTCATTTTGATCTTTATGAATATGTAATTATGTATAATAAGGTTTGAAGTTGTAGTTCACTAGAAATCCATATCATTTTTTGAAAAGACAAGGTGGGGCCACATCACCACCAAGGTAAAAATTGACCTCCAGCCTATAAAAAGACCAACAAAGAACATATTTTTCTCATTTCTCTCTCATAAGACATCTCTCCACCATCTAATTTAATTCCAACCCTTAGAGCAACCAAATTTATCCTTGAAAAGCTGAATTTTCCTCCCTCGTTGTTCTTTTCTCCAAAGTGTTGTGTTTTTCTCAAGGGAACAAAATATTTCTTTTCCAGGGGTTTCTTCATCAACCACAAGTTCCAGCTCATCAAAAACAAGTAAGTGGGATTCACTTTCCGCTTTTGGTCTCATAGTATTTTTTATTCATTTGTTGTGAAAAACCATAAAAATTAATGCTCAAACACCCTCCCTCACCTTCCTTGAGACTTCCCCTCACCCATTTCCCTCATTTACTTCATTTCCTTACAAACCTTAGCCTACACTACACTTTCCTAGGCTAGGACTATGTTTTTCATTTCTATACTCATTCCCCTCACTAATTTCCAAAATTTTCACCTCCATACACTCCCTAACATCTGTCCCTACCCCCAAAATTTTCCCAATAATTTAGACACTCTCAAACCCCTTCACCTCCCTCTATTCATAAAACTTCCCCAAATCCCATGTTTTCCTAAAACTACACCCTAATTCCCCTTCCTAGTGAGCTAGGGTTTCACAATGGATCCAGAGATTACTGATCAGAGGAAGCATAAAGGAGGTCAAATTATCAGATATGAACCAACCAGAGTATAGGATATCATGGCTTCGCCTTTTCTCAAGAAGTCATTCCAAGATGCAGGTTGCCTTTTTTCTGCCAAAAGATTGAAGAATTAGGTTTTAGTGATAAATTAACAAATTCTAAGGAGGGATAAAGAAAATATTGCAGGGGTTTATTTTACTATTTTAGCAGAGGCCATTTCCATAGCCACTGGGATCCCCAACCATGGAGAGATATGGTTCAAAAGGAAAGACCTAGATATTGAAAATTATAAAATGTTTTTTAAGACTCCTTACAAATATGCTCAAAAGCATATTTTTCCTTTTAGACACTTTCTTGATAAGTATGCTCCTCTCATGAAGATGATCATGAAATAATTCACATGTGAGGGTAGGTTTTCAAGGATATATCAGTACTATGTTAGATTACTGATGCATTTCACATGTCTTAAACCTCTTAACCTACCTCACTACCTCTATAGAAACTTGGTAAAAATGGCAGAAAAATTACATGGAAAAGGGAAAGACCATCAAGCAAGCTTGTTCCTTCATGGCTTGGTGAAAATAATTGTCTTCCATCAGCTTAAATAGGTCAACTTTTCTTGGAATTCATTCATGCAGTCGGACTATCTTTTTCCTACTCCAATCCAATCTAGCAGTCATTCTACACCTTTGGCATCACCAAGACCTCAAGAAATTAATTCTACAAGCATACCTACAATAAGGAAACCTAGCGTTGAGGTGAATAAAACATATACCAGAGGGAAAAGGCTGTTGTTTTATCCTAACATTGAGGAAACGGCTCAACCTAAATAAGTTGAAAAAGAGACATCAGCATATCAGCATGAGGCACCATTTCAAGAGGAAGAAAATGTACACTTTGACATTAACATGGAAGACTTAGAAATGCATAATGAGGAAAAGTCACCTGTAGATATTATAAAAGAGAAGGAAGCTAAAATCAGAGAGCTACAAACAAAATTTCAAAGGCTAATTTCATGATTACATTTCTTCAATAGGCAGCTCCAACTAAAACAAATTTTGGTTAGTAAACCCAAGGCAAATTTGGAGGAGGAGGATGGAAAAGGTAATTCGGCGGTTTATGTTGAGCAGCTTGAGGATAAGGAAGTGAAAATAAAACAAAGGATGCCAAGAACAAGAGGTCTCAAGAGGCAAGAAGAGTAAGAAACTGAAACATCTCCATCACTAGGTCAATAGGATTTTAATGCGTTGATTACAGCAGAAATTGAGCAAGACATGGAATTTTGGCTTAACAAGGTAAATTTCCACTTTAAAAAGCTTCTCATGAAGGCCAAAATGAAAAACAAGCTTTAGAGGCACATGGAAATGCATTACAGCACCAGAAACAAGATTTATCATATTAGGGTCAAAAACTTGAAAAGGAAATTTAGGAAAACTCTAATTAAGCAAAGGAAGAAGGATAAGATTGATTTGTGCGCTGAGGCCTCTCTCATTGCCTAGCACATAATTTTCCAACTTAAAGGGGAAAGTCTGGATAAGAAAATTTTGAAATTTCTGTGACTTTTGGCTATAATAGGAAATTCAGTCAGCCAAAAGCACAACGCCTTAGCGTTGCGCTTTTCCCCGAGGGGTCCAAATCACAAAAAATCTATATGTCTAGATATATTGTGACCTGCACATATCAGCAATCTATTTTTTGTGTCTTTTCAACCTTTTGGTTGAAATAAAAATGCAAAAAACATGATAAAAAACCACTTTCTGCCATTGTTTTCACCCTAGCGTTGCACTTTTAGAGCGACCTTGAGAGAATCTATTTTTCTAAGCCTTGGAGAGGCCATTTTGATTGCTTAAGGAATCTATGGAAAAGCTTTCCAATGATACCTTCATATCAAGATTTGGAGCACTGTGAGTCACTCAAAACTACCCTCCAAGTTGGTGTTGTGATTTTCCCGGATGGCACTCCGCTTTTCTTAGAATTTGTTGCACTTTTCCCTGGAGGTCAAAGTTTCGAGTTTTATCAGTTAAAGTCAAATCCTAATGATGTAATTAGTCTTTTTTTGACTTGAAATGATGTACATGAATGCAATTGATATTTTTAATGTAAATTTGATGTAATTATGAAGGTCATTAATGATAGAAAGTTTAGTCAAAGGCTAAAAGGAGAGTTTGTTCTAACCTCCCTAATCATAGATTTGGTTAGAGAAATTTATAAATTGTTCCTATCAAGAGGGATTCGAACCTCGAGACAGGGGAAGATGGTTTTTGGTCTATATGTAACTTTTTTATAGTCAAATTCAAAGTTGGATTTCATAGCATTGAAGGATTGGAGCTTTGTGTACAGTTTATTTTTGCAGAAATACAAGGCTAGTTGCAGCTATTATATAGGGAGTCATGTCATAAGATTTTGTGGTAGTATTTTTCTTCTTCCATAAATCATTTTTTATGAATGCTTAATTATATTTTCATATATTCTCTTTCAATGATCTTACTATAAGTCTTTAAACATAATCATCAAGTTTATGTTATGTTTTGGTAGGAATTTCATGTTTATGCTATTCATCTTCTAATAAATGAACTCATGCTTTTCATGCTCAATTTGAACCTTTACTTTTCCACCCTACACTACAATTTACAACCTCAAAGTGCCACTGAACATACCTGCCATGCCCCTTTGTATCCCTACAACTGAAATCTCTTAGATCTAGCCTAATTTCCTTGACCTCTCCTCCTGATCCAGCTAAAACCTAAATTTCAAATCCCTAGAGTTCAATACCTAGCCTAATATCATTTTAGCCTCTTCAGCCACCTTGTGGGCTGTAAGATCATAGAGAGATCCCTATCTAGTTGGTAGGGCTAACTACCATATCCCAAGTGGTTTGATGTTACCTCCTTCAGTTTCCATTCTCAGCCTTGGGGAAATGTGGAGGATAAAATAGTCCAGCTTAGTCCCACTCAGATAGATTTCCCTTGTCAGGAATCTAGTACATGGCATTGTGGTGCCTAAATTGTTGAGAGACCAAATGGGTAGATTTCCCTAGTCAATAATATATTCCATGGCATTGCGGTTCTTAAACGTCTTCATATATAAAGTGAGATATTTCAGGTATTTATTTTTATATGAATACCTGCCTAGTTAAGAGGGAGTGTTTAAGAATTTAACTAGGTTTGGTCTTCATTATTAATATTTTTTCAAAGATAATTTATTATTGTTAAATGACTTATCAAAGCATGGGATTCATGCTTGGTTCATATTTAGATTAAGGTCCCCATTGTTGACTTCTAAGTTAGTCATTATATATTTAAAGTGATCCAATCTGGGATTTTAAATCATGTAATATAGGTTGTTTATTATGACGTAAAAAGGCCCATCCATCAAAGTCATCTTCTTCAAGGTCATCATCCTCAGTCTCTTCAATAAATCTTCTTCAAAGACAACCTTCAAGTTAGCCTCTCTCAAGAAATACATGTCGGCCTCAATAAACATGATCAAGTCATCCTAAAATAAAGACACAATTGTTCACATAGTCATGTCGACCGATTAACTATGGGAGACAACTATAAATACCAATATAAATTTCTTGGTCAAGTTCATAAGTTCGAAACACCTTCTTCAGTTCAGATCACTTCATAATTTCAGAGAATTACAGGGGTTTCAATTTTGATCAAGCTCTATAATCTTATATATATTTTCGATGTAATTACAGGGATGGAGTTTTGGTATCATCACAGGTTAACCACAGTCTCAGCACTATTCCTATTTCAGTGCTACCACAGAAAGAAACTCGGTGTTATCTCAGTGCTACAAGAACTCGGTGCTACTCCAGTAAATTATTATCACAGAGAATTTTTTTTATTCATCAAGATAGAAGAATCTCAGGGCTACCATAAGAGGAATATATCAAAAATAATGTCTCGGTGTTATTGCAGTAATGAGGATAAAGTTTCAGTGCAAGCAAAGGAGATATCAGTATAAGGATATCTCGGTGCTAAAACAGTGAAGGGATGACTTGGTGGAGAGAGTCTCTAGTTAGGGTCTTGATCATCTCATCTTGAATCTACTTAAGGAAGTATTTTGACTTGGTTTTCCCCAAAGAGTGGGGTTTTTCCCATGTGTATGCCTACTTCTTGTGTCTTCTTCTATTTGTTCATTAGCATTACTCTTGATGATAAGAAAATATAAATTAAAATAACAAATGATAATAAAAAAACATCACATTAATTAACTACCATTTCTCTAACACTTGTCACCACTAGGAGTCATTTATTGGAGAAACTTTGTCAAACATTCCTTCAAACCTTCCAGGTCCCTTTTCATGTATGTTTCTAAACCATCCTTCAAACCTTCCATCTTGACATTTGTCATTGCTTCTAGGTCAAATTTTAAATCATTCTTCAAACCATCCATCTTAGCTTCCAGTTCATTTTTTGTTCCTCTTTGCGAGAGTGAAATTTTCTGCACTTGGTTTCATAATTTTGATATATCATGTTGCATTTCTTCCTCTTCGTCATGCGTCATAGTAGAGATTCCCGATTGCTTACTAGGCCTATCAATTTTTTTGTTTTGAGACATTTTGGAATCAAATAATGATATATATGATTCACTAAGCCCTTTGAATCACTTCAAACTATTTTTTCAAACAAAAGTTTGAAATATATATATATATATATATAGACACATGCACACACACACACACACACACACACACACACCTTTTTCTTGATTTTTTAGGAGCTCGATATTGAAACTGTCGTATATCTGAAATTTCGGCTCTCCAAGGTATGAAATTTTGTTCTGTGGTAACCCTTTGAGTCTTGTTTCTAGTTTCATAAGTCAAAACAAGATTGGATTCCTCAAGATAAATTTATTCCCAATCTCCCATGATGACCTGGTTATGGATTGGTTCAGTAGATCGAACTCGTACATAATGCCACATATCTTTATTTTAACCTTCGGCCCTAAAAATGATAAACGAAAAACTATAGCCTTGTACTTTCAGTAACTTTTTACGAAATTAAAATTTTATGCTCGTAGATAAAGTTATGACGTTTTTCCCTAGGTCACTTGTTTGAGATATAATTTTGGAGCATGCTGAAACCCTAAATTATTCAGACCATATCTCATAAAATATAGGGAACCAAGATTTTAAATTTTTACATGAATTTCAACAAGATTTTAGATCCACGTGGCCGAAATTTCATTTTATGAAGCCTCGTAGGAAAAACGTTATCATGGAAATACCAAGATGATCTATTTGAAGTAACGAAACTCTAGAATCTAATGCTCTAATACTAAATGTTATGCAACCAGATCACAAAACAGAAGAAAACATAGATCAACGACTTGAAAATTAGCCTCTTCGAGGGGGAAACCTCCTTTACATCACATAAATGAATAATTCTTAGATGATACAAATGGAAATACCTCTTTTATATATATAGGAGTCTAAAGGGTCACAATATAATCAAGTCCACATAATAACAATAATGTAAGGGCACAACAATAACAATAGTGGGCTTCTATGGGGCACAACAATAAAAATATGGAGGCTACATGGGAACAAAACTAATAGGGGGCTACACTAACAATCACAATAAGGGAGCTACACTAGTATTATAGGGACCTAAGGAAGGATCATTGTTGAATCCATTAAGGATAATCTAATTCCCTTTGTTGCTAATTTGAAGACTTCTAAGGTTATGTATGACAATATAGTAAATTTTTACTCTATAAGTACATCAGGGGAGAAGATGTCTTTGAGAAATAGAGTATATAAAATGAAGAAATAAAAGGATGAGGATATGGCCTCCTTTCTAATGAAGATATCTAAAATAAGAGATCAGTTGCAGGGGCTTGAGGAAACAATTTTTGATTTAGAAATGACAATATGTGTACTGAATTATTTTCCACTAGAATGGAGCATTTTTGCAACAAGCATCTACCCTAATGATCAGGAGATCATATCCAAGATATGCAAATTGCTCAAAAATGAAAGTGTTCAAACCTTGTCACAATTTGAACGACTGGAAAGGTCTTGTCACTTCAATTCTAGTGCCACAAACAGTTCGTAAAATGGAGGTCGTATGTGAAATTTATTTAGGTTTGAAGTCTCTAGTAAACTCCAAAATTCAGTTGACCAAGTTTGACTTTCCAACATTGGAAAAAATTTAAAAATAATATTCGTGGAATATTCCTTGAAATATTCCCTAGAATATTACATTCAGTCTAATCATTTTTTGGCAAGTGGCAGCGCTAGATTGGTGGATGGTTTGATTTTTTATGTAGTGGCCAATCAGACGGTGCCACGTGGCAAGCTCGGAGGCCGCCACGTGGCCCTAGGCCGGTGGAAAATTCGCGTTTCTTCAAAAGTCTTGTTATACCTCCACAAGAATTGAACTCAAGACCTCTCTTTGAACATGCCAAAGCTTTGCCAATTTGGCTACATAATAGTTCTTAAATATGAAGCAGTGGCACATACATTTATCGTGGTTCGCTTTTGCATATGGTGGAATGGAGGGGCCAGCCCCTCCCCATAGGTCCGTAGCCCAGAACTAAAGGCCTAACCCTCCAAACCGCGGCGACTTCAGGAAGTTTTCACATGGGAAAATTTTTTAAACAGTCACTGGCGGTCAAAGTTAAGCCTCGATTATAGTTAATTAAACTACAACCAATCTGCACCATGTAACCATGTTTTATCCAAATGATTAATGCCACCGTTAGCTGTTAGAGGAACCGCCGGCGATTAGAGCGGTGGGTCATGTGACCACCCTCAACCTAAAATTTAATGCCACTCCAAATGGTCTGCTATTTTTGGGCATGGTTCTGATAAATTTAGGGAATATGCCTAATTTGGAGCGCTATCTAGCAGTTACTCCACTTTTAGTGGGGTTTTTGGGAGACATTGGGCAGTTTTCTTTGGGAGGTCATAAATTCCTCATTATTGAACCAAATTGGATGAAATTTTAGTCAATTTTGGGTCTCTTCAACCTTCTAAATATTTTGGGATAGTTTTAAAGTCGAACAGAGGTGATCTTCAGTAGCGTTTTCTTCAGGGAAGATGAAGGAGTCATCTGGGCCACCATGAGACAAATTCAGTTTGAGGCCTAGCCAGGGGAGTTAGAGTCCTTTTCCAGAGTTCCAATAGTATAAATTTCATATTTCAGATGTTCTAAATCTGATGAGATGGTTTTTAGAGCCTTTAGAGAACGTTTGAAGGCCGAAAAGCTTCAGGAAAGTTCCAGGGGCCATTAGTGCCATGTTTTTCTAGCAACAGTGCAGGGCTTAGCCAGAGCTATTTGAGACCATATGCAGTGAAAAAGTGGAAATTATTGTCTGAAAAAATCATTCTGAATCTATTTACAGAGGTTTCAGAAAGTGTTGAAGACTTCTAGAGGTCAAAAACTCAGCAGAGAATTTTTCATTGACCTTAGTGCGAGGGGGTGCCGATAGGTGATTGAGGCGAAACCGGAGCTCCCGGAGGCCATTTTTTATGAATGAAAACTCTATATTGACTATTTCAGACATTTTGGAACCAATGGAAGTGGTTTCAGAACATTTTTAGAAATTCTATAACTCAAGAAGCTGATGTGAAGTTTTGGGCAGCCCTGGGCAAACCGTGGAGGATAGCCTATTTGGGGAATGCAGTGCTCAATTTGAGAAATTTATCAGTTGATATTTGATGTTTGATGTGTATTAGATACAGAAGGAATTTTTTCAGTGATAGAAACAGAATTCTGGGGGATTTTGTGCCATTTAGAAGCTCATAGTAGCTTAGTGCACCGACAGAAGGAATCGTGTCAACAAGAGCCTAAAGCTGTTTTTCAAAGTTTGGACAGCCAATTGAGGGATATTTATGGTATTTTCAGTCCTTTGGATCATTTTTTTGTTCATTTTAATTAAGTATTTACTTGTAAAAAAACTTACCATAATCCCAAAGAGTTGAGTCATGATGACAAAGCTCAAAGGAGACATAGCCCATGAGATTTCAGGTGAACTCCTAGATTAAAATTGTTGTTGTGTTTGAATGATTATTTGATGCATTATGTTGCTATCATACATGTTAAATTTAAGCAAGAAAAAATGAACTTAAGACACATAAATAGTTAAAATTCATACACCACTTTCAAGTAAATAATTCCGCAAAATTGTCAAGTACAAGCTAGATCATTTTAATTTAAACTCAGTGGTAGGTTCTTGAAATACATACAAGTTATCCAGACCATTTTTAGATCAGGTTGGTATCGGAGCATATTTTCTTGCTTGACATAGCACTTGGTTGCTTGATTGTATAGCTTGAAAGGTATTTAAACAATGTAAAGGATTTATTGTTTTACTGTTTGCAAACTGATTGTTGTTTGAGTTTGCTTGAGATTTGGGGATAAATACTAATTAGCTAAGTCCTGGAGAGGACAAAAAGGAAGAAAGAGTTGAAGGAATTTTCCTTACCCCAAGGGACCTCAAGGTCACTTTTGGAACTAACCCTCTTGACGATTGTTTGTTAAGAAGCTCTTGGAGTTTGTTTGTTGTTTGGCTACTTGAATAAGAGTTTGTCTCTACAGCCATTTGGTTTAAAAAAGCTTTTTCATTTGTTTTGAAAACTTTGAAAACTTTTTTGAAGTTCCTTTTGTTCATTGACATCATAATGAAAACTTCTACAAGTGAATTTTCCTCCTTCACAAGATTTTTCGATGATGATATGAAGCATGACTTTATTATATTGAAGGACATGGTGCAAATTTTGTTTAAGCATAAAAGAGAAATCACTGAATTTCATGAACAGTTTTTTGCCATGAAGGAATATAAGAAAGAAATTCTTCAAATATTGCATGTTATGGAGAGGCAGCTCCATCAAGCCCAAGAGGCTTTGACCAAGAAAATGCATGAGGAAGAGGTAATCCATTCTAATTTGTCTTTAGTTTCCTCATTAGAAAGATGTGTTTGTTCTTTATAAAAACATACAAGAGGTATAGGGTCCAAATTAATGATTAAAATGGGCTATGAAGGCAAAGTGTTAGGCAAGCATGCACAAGGCATGGTTGAACCTGTTTCGGTTGAGGAACGACCCAAGAATCTTGGTCTTGGTTATGTGCAATTTAATGGCGAAGTCTCCAAATCCTTGAAAGCATGTGATGCTACTTTTAAGAGAACCTTTGTTCCAAGTTCTAAGATGAAAATATGTCAAATTTGTTTCAAAGATGATTTCCATTGCTTTAAGCCCTTGTTGCAGCAAGAAGATGGTAGATATGCAACTTATGGCAAGCATGCAAGTTCGTACAGTTTTCAAGACAAGAACAATGATGTTAGTCTGCAAATGAAAGCTGTAGCTTGTACTAGTCCATCTCCTCAAGAAGGAAAAAAGGATGAACATTCAAAGCAGTACAAGAGGTATAAATCTTCTCATGATCAATTTGATTGTGTTTCTGCAAGGCATGATAATTTTGCATGCTTACATGGAAGAAATATTTGTTGTACATATTGTGGTCATTTTAACCATAATGTTTTGAGATGTTGGATGAGGAAGAAAGCATACAGGAAGCAGATGAGGCAAAGCCAAATTTAAAATAAGGTGCATAAGTTTTGCACATATTGCCAAAAGAAGGGACATGATGTCTCTCATTGTTGGACTTTGCATCCAACTAGTCGTCCCAAGCACATGCAGTTGTCCAAAGCACATGCAGCAAGAGGACAGAAAGATTGGCGCAAGTGGAACCAAGGATTCCATTATTGATGTGAAAATGGAAGTTTCATATGAAGAAGAGTTGCAGCATCAAAATTCACCATGGAAGTGGCTTGGTAAGAAGTGGATGGACTTCTTAACACAGTAAGACATACTCCTTTGTACATATGCAAATTTCGGTTGTATGCATGTATTTTATGTTGTAATCTCTCATTTTTTTGAGCCACCTTGGATCATTGATCAAGGAAATGATGTTCAGTTTCCTTCTGCAAATTTCTCGCCAGAAACTTTTATGAGTGGGTGCAAGAAAGACAACTCTTGACAGGAGGATAAGCGCATCGAGGAAGGGAAGTGTGAATTGCTTTCTAGTTGTGGTTCAAAGTCACTAGCCATGCAAGGAAAGTGTTTTGAGGCTAAAGAGAAGAGGGTGCAGTACTCTTATTTACTATACAGATTATTTTCAGTATTCCAGAGAGCTTTTGGGGTCCAAAAGCTTCTCATTTGGGAGGTGTGATCAAGATATCATATCCAAGATATGAAAATTGCTCAAAAATGAAAGTGATCAAAACTTGTTACAATGTGAACGACTAGAAAGGTCTCGTCGCTGTGATTCTGGTGCCATGAATAGTTCGCAAAACGGAGGTCGTATGCGAAATTTATTCAAGTTTGAAGTCTCCAGTGAACTCCAAAATTCAGTTGACCAAGTTTGACTTTCCAACATTGGAAAATTTTTAAAAAGAATATTCCTCAGAATATTCCCTAGAATATTCCATTCTGTCTAATCATTTTTTGACAAGTGGCAGCATTGGATTGGTGGATCGTTTGACTGTTTATGTGGTGGCCAATCAGAGGGTGCCACGTGGCAAGCCCAGAGGCCGCCACGTGGCCCCAGGCCTGTGGAAAATTCGTGTTTCGCATTTCAAAAGTCTTGTTATACCTCCACAGGAATTGAACTCAAGACCTCTCTTTGAACACGCCAAATATTTTCCAATTGGCTACATAATAGTTCTTAAATATGAAGCAGTGGCACATACATTTATCGTGGTTCGCTTTTCCATATGGTGGAGCGGAGGGGCCAACCCCTCCCCATATGTCTGTAGCCCATAACCGAGGGCTTAACCCTCCAAACCGCGGCGACTTCAAGATGTGTTCACATGGGAAAATTTATTAGAAAGTCACCGGCGGTCAGAGTTATGACTCGGTTATAGTTAATTAAACTGTGACCAATCTGCACCATGTAACCATGTTTTATCCAAACGATTAATGCCACTGTTAGCCGTTAGCGGAACTGTCGGCAGTTAGAGTGGCGGGTCATGTAACCACCCTCAACCTAAAATTTAATGCCACTCGAAACGGTCCACTATTTTTTGGCACGGTTCCAATAAAATCAGGGAATATGCCTAATTTGGAGCGCTATCTAGCAGTTACTCCACTTTTAGTGGGGTTTTTGGGGGACGTTGGGCAGTTTTATTTGGGAGGTCATAACTTCCTCATTATGGAACAAAATTGGATGAAATTTTAGTCAATTTTGGGTCTCTTCAACCTTCTAAAGAGTTTGGGATAGGTTTCAAGTTGAACAGAGTTGATCTTCAGCAGATTTTTCTTCAGGGACATTGAAGGAGCCATTAGGGCCACCATGAGACAAATTCAGTTTGAGGCCTAGCCAGGGGAGTTAGAGTCCTTTTCCAGAGTTCCAATAGTCTAAATTGGATATTTCAGATGTTCTAAATCTGATGAGATTATTTTCAGAGCCTATAGAGAACTTTTTAAGGCCTAAAATATTCAGTAAAGTTCCAGGGGACATTAGTGCCATATTTTTCCAGCAACAGTGCAGGGAATAGCCAGAGTTGTTTGAGACCATATGCAATGAAAAAGTGGTCATTATTGGCTGAAAAAATCATTCTGAATCTATTTACAGATGTTTCAGAAATTTTTGAAGACTTCTAGAGGTCAAAAACTCAACAAAGAATTTTTCATTGACCCTAGTGCCAAGGGGTGCCAATAGGTGATTAAGGCGAAATCGGAGCTCCCAGAGGCCATTTTTGATGAATGAAAACTCTATATTGGCTATTTCAGACATATTGGAACCAATGTAGTGGTTTCAGAACATTTTGAAAACTTCTAGAACTTGAGAAGCTGATGTGAAGTTCTGGGCAGCCCTGGGAAAACCGTGGAGGATAACCTATTTGGGGAATGCAGTGCTCAATTTGAGAAATTTATCAGTTGATATTTGATGTATAATGTGTTTTAGATATAGTAGGAGTGTTTTTATTGACAAAAATAGAATTATGAGGGAGTTTGTGCCATTTACTAAAACTCAGAGTAGCTTAGTGCACCAACAGAAGGAATCGTGTCAACAAGAGCCTAAAGCTGTTTTTCAGAGTTTGGACAGCCAATTGAGGGATATTTATGGTATTTTAAGTCCTTTGGATCATTTTTTTATTCATTTGAATCAAGTATTTACTTGTAAAAAAACTTACCATAATCCCAAATATTTGATTCATGGTGACAAAGCTCAAAGGAGACGTAGCCCATGAGATTTCGGGTGAACTCCTAGATTAAAATTGCTGTTGTGTTTGAATTATTATTTGCTGCATTATTTTGTTGTAATACATGTTAAATTTCAGCAAGAACAAATGAACTTAAGACACATAAACAGTAAAAATTCATACAACACTTTCAAGTAAATAATTCCGCAAAATTGTCAAGTACAAGCTAGATCATTTTAATTTAAACTGAGTTGTAGGTTCTTGAAATACATGAAAGTTATCCAGACCATTTTTAGATCACCTAAGAAGACTCAACTCCTTTTGATGATTTGTGGGTTCAATGCATCTTCGAAGAGACTAGGATCAAGGCAAAGGATGATCTTGGATCAAACGAGCAGTCTCAAACCTTCATTTCAAGAACTAATAAGATGAAGAAGGGAAATTTAAGGAAGTACAAGAAGAATTAATACATGTCCAAGGTTCAAAGCTTTGGATGCAATGAAATTGGACACTTGAAAGGGGATTTTCCATGTTAAAATATGAAATTGTGGTAAAATTCCACTTTGGGTAGCTCACTTGATTGAGATAATGATTGCATTGAATTTCTCTTTTCGAGAGTACCAAAATCAACCTAACTATCACTCAAATTGGATAAAGGAAAGTGTATTTATGAATATAATCCCACATGTGCATATTTGATAAGTTGAACCTAAGTAAAGTGGACCCTATTGGAAGGCTATAAATACAAGTGACCTATACCTCATTTGGACACCATTATGAGACACTCTTCTATCTTGGTTTTTGGCTCGCACATGTATGAAGCTCATCCACAAAGGATTAGGTTCACCCTGAGGTGAAATTACAGGGTATGAAGCTCGCATTTCAGATCTAGAGATTTGGGCCACATTCGCAGGCACAACAGATAAGGCTTTTGACCACAGTCGCTCCCACAAAGGCTAATTCATGCGACTAGAGCCTTCCAGTCGCACAGAAAACTCACTATGCATGTGACTGGGAGTTAGGGTTGCAGAATCTTAGTCACTCGCTCACCACATTCCAGATCTGGCCCCAGTCACTCGCTCGCCATGATCTGAAATGTGTGAACAAAATATTTCTTATACAGAGATGGATAGTAGGGGCTTTTACTGTTTATTTCACCTTTACTAGAAAGGATGAAACCAGAAGCTTCTAGCCCTCTTACTGGCTTTGCCTAAAGAAATATGAAGTAAACACTAAAACGATCTGGCAATGAAAGTATTTGTTTCTGTTTGCAAAGTATTCATTAACCAATTTTTATGTGTGAATAAGCAATTTAAGGTATTCTGCAATGGAATTAATGTGGTTTGGAATGAAACAAATGAGTTTTGATCATTGTATAAGTCTCATTGTGAAAAGTGGACTTATTAAAAATTACTATTTAATGTAGTAAACTCTGGAAATAAGTAGCAAAATGCACAGCATAACAGTAACCATTTGTTTAAGCAGTTCACCCCTCTCTTGGGCTACCTCTGTTGGGTCAAAAAGCCTCCAAATAGGATTTTCCCTCTTTTATTAATGCTCAAAATAAGTATTACACCATGAAAAAAGCCTCAAAAGGCGAAATTAGCTACATAATCAAAATCAGAGTACTGGAAACAGTAAAAATTGACTATCCATTCACCTCAAATAGATGAACATAGCCCAATACACCTGATCCCTGGTGGCTCCACAAGAAAATTCACTAATAAAATCACTGACAGAGTGCCCTGATGGCTCTGCAACTTGTTCCAACAGCTTCAGAATGCTTCAATACCCCCAAAACAAAAACAAAAAATTCACTCCAATTGGATTTCTCTAGCCAAATTTATGACTGAAACAAACTTTGCCCAATTAGGGCTAGGAAAGCTCCACCAAATGTGGTGGAACTGTAGTTAAGCCCGCTAAAAATGGGGTCCGGCACTAAATTTGGCACCTCCGCCGAATCTTCGCCAGTCGTGGGTGCTAAAGAATAGGGCCACGGGGGTCATATCACCGCGCCCGTCGGCCATATGGTTGAGAACTGGAGTTATATGCGGAATGTAATAATGTTTGAACCATATTGTAAAACGGTTTATTAAATAAACTCCGCACCATATGCCCGTCCGCTTAAACTTGATGCGCACCCATTTCTTGAAGCCCTTGGTCTCCGCCTTGTGGTTGTATGCAGGAGGGGGCTGGCCCCCTTTCAGGCCCCGCCTAAATCACATTTAAAGTTTAAATAAAAATTTGTGTTGTTGATTAATAAGAATCACTTGTGGCCCATTGGTCGGGCCGCTCAGTTGCCTCCGCCCCGACCTGGGGTCGACTCTCGTCCGCGACCAAACAAAATTTTGTAACACCAAAAAATTTCGACATTTGACCCTTGGGGCCACGTGGCGGTCTCCGAGATGGCCACATGGCGCCCTGCAATTGGTTGCCACTGGAATATTTTGTAGAATATTCCATGGAATATTCTCAGAATATTCTGTTGAATATTCATTTTTTAATAATTTTTTAAATATGGTCAAACTGAGTCAAATTGGGCTTTTTTTTTACTAAAATTGAAGAACTTCAAAGTTGAATAACTTCATACGGCATTGGTTTTCAGTGTCGTTCACAGCTACAGGATCATTTTTTCGAGCTCTTTCCTATCGTTCTGGTTTGGACCATTTTTGAGCAACTAATTTTTTGAGCATTTTTCCATTAAGGACTTTATCTCCTGATCACACCTCCCAAATGGGAAGCTTTTGGACCCACAAAATCTCTCTGATTAGTGAAACTGATAATGTGGAGACTGATTCTCCACTCTTCCACCCTTGAATAACTAAAATCTACCTGATTTCATCAAATGGAGCTTTTGAGAAAATGATAAATTGTCTATGGATTTAACTGATCGACCATTGCTAAGATTGACGGAGTCATGATGCAAATTATTAAAATTTGCAGAACAGCAATTGTAATTTGCAGAAAAAAAACTGTTTCTACACTGATCAAACTTCCAAAAAGACTTAAAATAACGTTCACCTTGCAAACTATTCCCATGGAAAATTCTACCATTCTGAAACCAACTTTGTCCCATGCTGAATTGTGTGTCCTTCTTGCTTGCACTGCTTTGCTTTGACACTTCATTCACTGCATTGGCTGACCCAAAAGGTAATTTTTGAAACATAACATAATCTTCTTTCAAATACAAACTGTTATAAAACTGAGACATATCATTAGCAACATCATAAAAAGGTGAATGCTCAAAATCTGATCGTTTCAACATTAAGAAAGTTAGACTTTGACTTGCATTAACCAGTCTTTTCAATTGACTTGCATGGAGTAAAGAAGATTCCATCTTCTTCTTGTGTGCTCTCACAATGTACTCTTTACCATATTTGAACAAGTGATACTTGTTTTCATGGCAATGAAAGATGGCCTTGCTGTCAAATAAGTAAGGACTTCCCAAAACAATACCTGAGATATCAAGCGGCACCACATCAAGTTCAACTGTGTCAATAAAGTGTGCAGTTATTGCAAAGTGCAATATGAACTTCCTTGAAACTTGCAAATTGGCATCCTTGCATATCCATCCAAGTGGATAAGGCTTCGGATGTGGAATGGTCTCAAGTTTAGGCTGCCTAACCAAGTCTTCAGATATAAGATTATCTTGTGACCCATTGTCAAATAGTGTGTCAATTTTGGTATGTTTTGAAATTACCCTCACATGGAAGAGCTCTATCCTCCTCTTTTCTTCATGAGTATCTTTGTGACAATTCAAAGAGCTAGAAATGGGAGTTGTGTCTTGCACCACTTCTTTCCCCTTAATGTTCTTTAAAACCATGGCTATTCTTTTTGTCTCATCTCCTAAGTCTAACCCTAAGTCTTGCTCAACTGTTGCTACAGTTTTCTCCTTTTCTTTGGTCTTGTTTTTGTTCTTGTATTTTTCTGGTTTCAGTTTAGGATGAAGCTTCCAAAAATTATCTTCATCATGACTTGTCTTTGAACATTTCTTGCAAAATAACTTGCCTTTTTCCTTTCTTGAATTTGCAACTCTTTTCTTTCCTTTGTTTTTGAAATTACTATCCTCATTCAAAGCATCAAAAGCATTCTTTCCTCTAGCTTCTAAATGTGTAGCCTGGACACAGACTTCATCTAAGCTGGTAGGATTAAACATTAGGATAGTATGTTGAAGGTAATTGTGCAAACCTCCTATGTATTTTAACAAGGTGTCTTGACTTTGTAACTCTACCCCAAGTAGAAGTGCTCTCCTTCTAAACTCTTGGGTATAATCTTGCACATTTTGACCCTTAAGTTGCCTAAAATTTTGCCAATTCATGATTGCCTTCTGAATATGAGCAAGAGGATAGAACTATTTCTTAATAGCAGTAATAAACTCATTCCAAGTTAGAGTTATCTTACCATGCTTTTTAATTTCCTCCCTAGTCTTGGCTTCCCACCAAACCAAAGCTACTCCATCCATTCTCAATTAGGCTAATTGGATTTTTGTATCATCATCATGCAAATTCTGAATTCTCAGATAGACTTCCAGCTGTCTAATCCAGTTATCCAATTTTTCTGCATTGACATCACCATTAAACATCGGCAACTCAAACTTCACATCAACCTTTAGCAAAGGATTTCTAAGAGATGTTTTTGTTTTGTGTGACTGATTTATAGAAGTAGAAGAGGATGATGTGGAGGAAGAGGATGACGATGGAGATGAAGGATCACCATTTCCTCCATTCCCTTTCTTAGACTCATCCTTGTCTTTCTTCCCTCCTGAAGAATCTCCTTCTTCTCTTTGGTTTCTAGACCCTTCTCAAGCAATTCTATCATTTCTCTCCTGGTATAGGATCCTAACCATCTCAGTCATGTCCAAGAAAGCTTTTCTAAAGACTTTTTCTTCTTCCTTGGGATCCATTTCTTCATGTACTTCTCCTTCTCTGGAAGACATGTTTGTGGCTGATTTTAAGGCTAATGAGGATGAAATGGAAGGTGGAGATAATGGCACCCTAGCCCTCCTTGGTTGAGGATTATCTTGTGCTCTAACCAATTTTCCTTCCCCTCTTTTCAATTTCAGCCTAGTAAGCATCAAATTTGCAGAACAACACAATTTTCTTGCAAAAATTTTACAAACTCTTAAGCAAAACCTAGAGCTCTGATACCAATATGATCTGAAATGTGTGAACAAAATATTTCTTATACATAGATAGACAGTAGGGGCTTTTATTGGTTATTTCACCTTTACTAGAAAGGATGAAACCAGAAGCTTCTGGCCCTCTTACTGGCTCTGCCTAAAGAAATATGAAGTAAACACTAAAACAATCTGGCAATGAAAGTATTTGTTTCTGTTTGCAAAGTATTCATTAACCAATTTTTATGTGTGAATAAGCAATTTAAGGTATTCTGCAATGGAAGTAATGTGGTTTGGAATGAAAAAAATGAGTTTTGATCACTGTATAAGTCTCATTGTGAAAAGTGTACTTATTAAAAATTACTGTTTAATGTAGTAAACTCTGGAAATAAGCAGCAAAATGCACAGCATAACAGTAACCATTTTTTTAAGCAGTTCACCCCTCTCTTGGGCTACCTCTGCTGGGTCCAAAAGCCTCCAAATAGGCTTTTCCCTCTTTTATTAATGCTCAAAATAAGTATTACACCATGAAGAAAGCCTCAAAAGGTGAAATTAGCTGCATAATCAAAATCAGAGTACTGGAAACAGTAAAAATTGACTATCCATTCACCTCAAATAGATGAACATAGCCCAATACAGCTGATCCCTGGTGGCTCCATAAGAAAATTCGCTGATAAAATCACTGACAGAGTGCCCTGATGGCTCTGCAACCTGTTCCAAAAGCTTAAAATGCTTCAATACCCCCAAAACAAAACAAAATTCGCTCCAATTGGATTTCTCTAGCCAAAGTTATGACTGAAACAAACTTTGCCCTATTAGGGCTAGGAAAGCTCCACCAAAGGTGGTAGAACTGCAGTTAAGCCCGCTAAAAATGGGGTCCGGCGCTAAATGTGGCACCTCCGCCGAATCTCCGCCAGTTGTGGGTGCTAAAGAATAGGGCCACGGGGGTCATATGACCGCGCCCATCGGCCATATGGTTGAGAACTGGAGTTATATGCGGAATGTAATAATGTTTGAACCATATTGTAAAATGGTTTATTAAATAAACTCCACACCATATTCCTGTCCGTTTAAACTTGACGCGCGCCCATTTCTTGGAGCCCATGGTCTCCACCTTGTGGTTGTATGCAGGAGGGGGCTGGCCCCCTTTCGAGCCCCGCCCAAATCACGTTTAAAGTTTAAATAAAAATTTGTGTCGTTGATTAATAAGAATCACTTGTGGCCCGTTGGTCGAGCTGCTCGGTTGTCTCCGCCCCAACCCGAGGTCGACTCCCGTCCATGACCAAACAAAATTTTGTAACACCAAACAATTTTGACATTTGACCCTTGGGGCCACGTGGCGGTCTCCGAGCTGGCCACGTGGCGCCCTGCGATTGGTTGCCCCTGGAATATTCCACAAAATATTCCATGGAATATTCTCAAAATATTCTGTGGAATATTCTTTTTTTAATAATTTTTTAAATATGGTCAAACTGAGTCAAATTGGGCTTTTTTTTACTGAAATTGAAGAACTTCAAAGTTGAATAACTTCTTCATACGGCATCGGTTTTTAGTGTCGTTCGTGGCTACAGGATCGTTTTTTCGAGCTCTTTCATGTAGTTCTGGTTTGGACCATTTCTGAGCAACTAATTTTTTGAGCATTTTTCCATTAAGGACTTGATCTCCTGATCACGCCACATTCTAGATCTGACCCCAAACGCTCGTATATCAGGCTTAAGGGAGAGACTAGGAAGATATAGTTGCTCAGATAACTCCTTCTATATCCAACTAGGAACTAAAAGGTGAAATCTCACTCTTCTAAAGTTTTTCGCTCGTTCACTACAGAGTTCAGCAGTTGACCACAAAGAGTGACATTTCATTACAATCTTTAGAATCAGGGTTTTGAGTATAAGCATTGTTGGGTTCATTTCATGAATGTTGTATATTTTGTTGGATAGTTGCATAGATGAATATATGGATCATTATACTCACTTTTGCTAAACAATTTGATAACGATATAATAAGAAGAAGAATTTGAAAGGGTTTTCCCCATAATGGGTTTTTCCCTTGCCTCTCACCAATCTTGGTGCCTCTATGTGTGAATGTTTTTTTCTTCTATTGTTCCTTTATGTTCCGCTACATTGATGAGGATGATATTTCTCTTTCTACATAGTTGCATATGTTTCTAAATAATTATGTAAATATTAATAATGTTATGATGTTATGGGTTGAAATTAATGTGTTAACGAAGAAATGCAATTATCAAAGAAAAGAACAATATAGCCCTAAGGAAAAATAACACGGTGTCAAAGTTGGGTTGAAGAAAATTCATGAAGATCACCCATATGATGATGCCATTAAAGGATGCTAGAAAGGATGGAGGAGACCTAAAATAATTCTAGGGTTTGAATAAAATTTTAAGCAATTTTTAAATTAGGGTTTGATGGATATTATGAGGTTAGGGTTTGTGAGAATCGGTATTTATTTTCAATTTTTAGTTTACCAGTTAGATCACTTATAATTAGAACACAAAATGAACAATGATGGAATAGATACTTTTATTAATTTCTTATTTACAATAATTAAAGTACAATAATGATATAAGGCTCCAACCCTACATGAAGACTCCAATCTTCCAGGCTCCATCATGTATTGTGCCAAGCACTGACTTGGTCTTTCCAAGGCTCCAACCTCGTCAATTTGAGGCACCAACCTCTAGGGCTCCAACCATATCTCTGGTATAGACTCTGACCTGGTTTCTTGAGGACTCCAATCCTCTAGGGCTCCAACCCTATCTTCCAAGGCACCAACCTTGTCTCTATGAGGCTCCAACCCTCAACTTCATCAAAATATGTTTGGTTATAATTCACATCTCCCAATGTCTTCTTAAACGAGCCCTGACAATATTCATCTATTCCCTCACTTATTCTTCACGTCACTTCATCAATGACAACCTTGATATTCACATGAAGGTATCTCCAATGTCCTTCATGGTACCCAAACAATTTCCCCAAGGTTATTCCATCAAGGGGGTCTTCAACAATGCATCATGATCTTTACAAATGCATCCAAGTGAGCTCTCTAAGGTCTTCAATAGGTCTCATAAAATCTTCAATAAGATGCTTAAAGAGGGTCCTCGGATTCTGCTTTACAAGGCTTCAAGAGTTGCTCCAAGGAATCTTCAAAATTAGCTCTAAAATATATTTCAATGCCTGCTTCAAAAATTCTCCAAAATAAGGAAGCTCCAACAATGCTTCAATAATAATCTCAAATCAACTTTAAGGATCCTCAATAAACATCTAAAAATGCAAATGTGAAGTCTTAAGAATGGCCTCAAAAATGTGCTCAAATTTGTCAACAGATCTGCTTCACAAGAGGTCAATTAAGTTTTCTCCAAATCCGAATATTATCTATTATTAAGGTAGGCTTGAAGAGAGGGTTACAAAAAACTCCAAAAGGGTTCAATAATATTCCTCAAAGGATGCACAATTACCAAACACAGTTTCCAAAGAATTCTGATCAATTTGCAAGGTTAAACTTCAAGACACAAACATGAATTTTTCATTGATCTGAACTACTATGCCTCGGGTCTGAATGCCACAAATGAATGGCTCATTTTTTGCCACAGATCTAAACTTAAATTATGTACATAGCATGCAAAAATCACAAGTTCAAATGTCATAAGCCCAAGCTTAAGATCTCTGTCAAGGATTATGCCACTGGAAATCTATGCACATTTCCACAAATCCAATCCTTCAAATATATTCATAGATGTTAAGAACGGGTCTAAAAATGTTACAGTGAATCTAAGAATTATACAGTTGCCTAGAGGTGCCAATCTCTGTTTTATAACCCAAAACTATCCAACCGTATGCTTTACTCCTTAAGTTATATGCTTCTTTTCTTCAAATTTACGAATTATGAACTATAATTAACCTTCACTATGTTTTTTTACCGAAATCATGATGAAAAAATGAAGACTGAATCTATATTTATAGTGGATTTTTGACTGCAAATGAAGTGTAACATATTTTGGAGGGAAGGCGACATGAAACTGTGAGTGCAGGTCGGCTAGATAAAAAAAATATTCTTCTAAACTTAAAAAATCAATATCTCACAAACTAATAGGATTTTTGGGACAAATAATGGCTCATTGAAAGCTAAAATTATGCTCTAAATGATGGTAAAGGTCTCACAAATAAATTCTACCTCTAATATGGTGAAACATATTTTTTTTTGTGATAGTCCTTAAATTTTATGCATAAAAATTTGGGACAGCATGAGCAATGTTTGGGACAGTGTGGATTCTTCATTCTTTGGTTTCTTCATTGTTATCAATGTCATCATAGGATCATAGATTCATTATGTAGGAGCGCAGAATTCATGTACCATCATGTATCAACAATGTCATCATATACTAGTGCAAGGATATGTCATAGTGCAACCTTCATTAATTTGGCAAAAGCTCCAAATCAGTCTTCCAATTATGTGAAAGTGTGATCATTCTTCAAGAGTATGTCATCATCACGTGTATGACTTCATAAATTATAGTTCTCCACTTCAAAGGCTCGCATATTGGCACCTATGGTATAGATCACCAATCAAGGAACATGATTGACACTCAGAAAGATTATAGTTAGTTCAAGGACTTGTTTGGGCAAGACTTCTTCATTAGTGGCTTGACATCTTCATTGATTGCATCATTATCAACCAAGAGTTATGACATCATCATCTAGAACCAGGCATCTCAAGAATATTGACATCTCAGTCAAAGTCATATTGACATCAATGACAACCTTTATTAACAACCTCCCCCTTTGTCATTGATGGAAATATTCTTTCCCTTCCAACTTTCTCTCCCCTTTTGTCATCAATGGAAAACGGGGTGCCCAAGTACTCCCCCTGTCAAGATGCTTCTTTCTAGAAATGGTCCATGATATGTTTGCATTTCTTCATGTGGTGAACCAACTTCTCCTGCCTGCATAAACTCTTCTAGCTCAAGAAAACTTGTTGCCTTGTAAATTTGTGGAAGAAAACCAGTTCATCAGATGAATAAGGGATCATGTTCTTGAATGAAGTTGTTCCCCAGAGATGATCTATCAAAGGATGATCGTCCAAGTGTGACTCATCAAGGTTTTCATATAGCCCATTCACAGATAGCCTCTACAAGAATGGTAAATAATCACAAGCTCCCCCTAACAGTATGCATAGTCTTATTCTTGGAAAAAATTCATCATCAAACCTTGTAATATCATCTCTTCCCAAGATGTCTTCATCATATCAACAACATGTGTTGTTGGTCGTAGTGTTTAAGAGACTTTCAGACCCAATTTTCTTCCTTATCCATACTTGTGTAACTTTCTTCTCTAACTTGGTTGTCATGGTTTTAGGGACCCAAGTAAAGTTACACTCACGAGCCATATGTCTAATTTTATGGCTATTGAAGCACTCCATCTCATTCATGAATGAGGAATCATGAATTTTTTTTTCAAAATTTCTTCTAGGGAGTTTATGGGAACCATTATATTTGTCCTTGTGGTATGCCCTACAATCCTTTTCCATATGCCCAAAGTTTGTACAAGAATAGAAATAACCAAAAAATATACTTTGGTACCTAGATGATGGAGATTGCCTTGATGTTCTTCCAAAGTGATTCTACCTTGGGATCCTTTGATGATATCCATTACCTCTTGCATCCTTGAAACCATCAACATACTTTCTTGAAGTAAGGTTTCTTCCAATATCATCTTGACTCATGATTTTGCTGGAACTGGGGGCATCAATATTTCTTCCAAGCTTTTCCACATCCTTGTTGTTTGAAGCATAAGGGTTTGCATCACTTTTGTTTGAGGTTTCACCTGCATAACCAAGACCTGATTTATCAAGAGGGATATTTGATGACTTAGTATGTCATCTAGGTTTTGAGAACTCTTCAATTTCTTCTTCAGCAATTCAAATTCCTTTTTAAGAGAGGAAATTTCTCCTTTCAACTTTTCGCAATCTTCATCTTTCATGACTAGTTGCTTCTTCATTTATTCCAGCATCCTTGTTGCTTCGTGTGCTTAGATTTTAAGGGAGATTATATTTGATTTCATTATGAATATTTCTTCATTCTCCTTTGCTATACTTCTCACCATTTCTTCTTTTATTCTTTTAGCTTCACATGTTTCGGCCTTGAGAATATTGATGTCTGATTTTAGTTTGAATATTTCTTCATCCTTTTCTTCTAGTTGACATATCATGGTGTTTCTCTCCTTTTATGCTTCATCAACTTGTCATTCTATGAATGCCAAAGTTTTCATCACCTTCTAGGCTCCTTGTGCTTGTTTCCTTGCTTCTAGTTGAGATTTAAGAGAGGATACCAATCTCTGCTTCAAGATTGTTCAAGCTCTTAACTCTTTGTTCAAGGTGGCTTGATAAAAAAAATTCCCTTTTATTTGCCTTATCCAATTGATTTGTCATAGATATGACTTATTCATGATTCTTTCTATTGTTTTGATTAAATTCCTCCTTAAGTTTGGTGAGCTCCTCATCTCTTTCTGTTAATTGAAGCTTGAGAAGGTTAAATTCCTTCCTTGTCTTGTGGTCACCATATTGCGCTCTCTTCTTAAGTTCCCCATTTTCCTTTTTCAAATTGTTAATCTCTTCCATGGCATATATAATCATAGTCAGGATATCTTCTTCAAATTATTCTTTGCTTTCTTCTTCCTCTAGGTCTTCTTTGGACTTGATGTCATCATTCTTATTTTCAACGTCTTTGATGGGTTTTGGATTTCCTTCTTGATTTCCATCATCTTCTTGACTATAGGTCATGGTCAATTCTCCTTTTGAGTGAATATCATGAATTTTGTCCCATATTCCTTTTGCTTATGAACATTTTTCCAAATTGGCCTTCATAGAATCAGGTAGCACATTCAAGATTGCTTTCATTGCTCTTGTATTATACTCCTTGGATTCTCCTTCCATCATGATATTAGTAATCACTGAATTACAAACTTCAATGCCTTGAGTCTTTAATAAATTCCTCATTCTTGCCTCCCATATATCAAAGTTTCCATTGAAGACTGGGGCCTTCACAAATTGATTGACTTCAATTTAGATGGTTGAGGAAAACACATCTTTGCCATTTGTGTTCTAGGGATCAACCTTCAAGCTGTTAGGATTTGAGTGAAGGTACTTGCTTTGATTCCAATTGTTGGAAATACTGAGAGGGTGGTGAATCATTATTTCCAACAAGAATTTGAAAGGGTTTTCCCCATAGTGGATTTTTCCCTTGTCTCTGACCAATCCTGGTGCCTCTATGTGTGAATGTTTTTCTTCTATTTTTCCTTTATGTTCCACTACATTGATGATGATGATGATATTTCTCTTTCTACATAGTTGCATATGTTGCTAAATAAATGTGATGTAAATCTTAATAATGTTATGATGTTATGGGGTGAACTTAATGTGTTAACGAAGAAATGCAATTATCAAAGCAAAGAACAATATAGCCCTAAGGAAAAATAACACGATATCAGAGTTGGGTTGAAGAAAAGTCATGAAGATCACCCATATGATGACACCATTGAAGGATGATAGAAAGGATGGAGGAAACCTAAAATAATTCCAGGGTTTGAAGAAAACCTTAAGCAATTTGTATGTTAGGGTTTGATGGATATTATGGGGTTAGGGTTTGTGAGAAGCCCTGGTTTATGAAAAATATTTGAGCTATGAAATCTAGAAACACTAGCATGGTCTAGATAAATATGTTCAAGCACTTTTGAAAGATTTGATGAATCCTTGGATGGGATGGTCTCTAGTAGGACTAGTTGTTGATAGAGTTGGTTGAAATAGTGAAGACAACATTGGTATATGTACAATGGATAGTGATGGCTCTTGAAGTTTGGTTCAAGAGGGAGATGATCACTTCTCATTGAAGATAAGTACTTTTCGATTTATGATGCTTCTCTATGTCTTTACTTTTTTTAGACTTATATATCTGATTATTATTTTGATCATTACATATGCTTCCTCGATATATATTTTATTATTTTAATGTTTCTAACCTCTTAATGAGATGTGATTAGTGGATCCTTCTTGAGGATCATGGCTAGTGCAAGAGGTGAAGAACTTGAGTTGGAAAAGGTAAAGAGCCACCTCACAAAAAGTTGACAATGTGATACAAGTTGTCTATGTAAAACAAGAAGGTGTACATGTATTTGAATACTACAAGGTATGTATGGTATGTTGTTTCAAAGTTATAATGATGGCAAAAGTCTTATTTTCAAATGGTTCATGCATACATATGAAAGTGATTTGGATTCATGTTTCTTATGAAGAAATGATGCACTTGGTATTGAAAAGTATCTTGGACATGATGAAATTATTGATTCTATGATCTTTGATATAGTGGTATACTTGATGTTCGACTAACATCTATCCTTTTGGATATCTTGATCCCATAAAGAAGGTTAGCACCTTGATTCTAGTAGATGGTAACTTGACACTATTGATATCGTCTATGGAAAGTATGGTAGGCATGATGATAGAAGTAAAACAATGAGATTGATATTCAGAATCTTTTGTTGACCATGGTTATGTTTTGATGTGTTTAGTAATTATGGCATATGATAAAATCGAATACAGTAACTTGATGGACTGATTTATGTGACAAAGAAGTAATATTGTATATTGTTACTATCTATTTGACAATAACCCTTGACAAAAGATTGATGTCATGATGTGATTATGAAGTAGTTGATGATAGCATGTTATGACCATGATGGATATATGTTTGACTTTATGATCTAACAGATCTATTGATGCATGATAGTGTTATAGACAAGTTGATGACTTGAATAAAGATGACTAAACTGGATTCCCCTTCAGAGGGAGAATCTCTCCATAAGATCCTTACTCTTATTACCATTTCAATTATTCTTTATTGTTGAAGTATAATTTATGGGCATGAGTAGTCAAATATCTGAAATTGTTGATCTGCAACAAAGTTTTGATCCGAGGAGAGAGTTTTCCCTTGTCTAAGCCTAAGTCACATGGAAGCAGGCTTACAGGTGTGACTCTCTCAGTCGCATGAAAATAAGCTCAAGGGTGTGACAATAGTCTCCCAACCACACTGAGGAAGACCTATGGATGCGATTATGCCTGCGGGACACAAAAATGAATTTTTGTGCATAAAATCAAATGTTCACTTGAAGGATTCCAGTCCTACAGACATGAAGTAGACAACAGAAAAAAAATTATGAGAAAAAAAGTTTGAACGTTTACTATAACAAGACTGAACTTGTGTTTGCAGGTGACCAAGATATGCATATAGATATGTTATTATGATTTAACCATTGAAGTTTGTGCTGCAAGAGTTTGACTATATTTGACTTATTGATATAGATGAATAGTGTTTGGAGTTTCGACATGATAATGACTTAGAACTTTGACTCGATGATTGAGATATGTTCAGGACTGTAGATCTCACTATAATAGAAAATTTGGAATTTAACCTGATGACTAATTAATTAATTTGATGACTGATGACTTGCCTTGATAATAATGTTATATGGGGCATTGTGACTTTCAGTTACTAATATTGGTACTCAATAATATTGTTGTATTGGCCTCCTTATTATTAGAATAATGGATGAAGTATTGACAGTTGTGATTCAGTGTGAAGTAATCTCACAATAAATGGATGGAACCTATTCTTAGTATATGCATTTGCATCTAGTAACTTATATTATGAGGATGACTTGATGTTGTTTGGGAAATAACAACAGTTTGGCATATATAAGGTTATAACTTGACATTTAGATGAATTTTGGTTTGATATTTCTTATAATAACTTGTTGGCATTGTTATCACTCCACCGGATCTCTAAGGCTGAGAAAGAGTCCAAACAGAGGTAACCACATACCAATATTTTAGCTTGGTAGCTAGCCCTACCAAACTGAAGAGGTCTCTCTTCAAAAAATCACAACCAAGAGGGTTGGATGAATTAGGGTTTTATTCTAGGTATAAGTACAGGGGTTTGTTTGTTTGAATTGGTTTTGCTGGATGGGTGAATTAGGTCAAAGAGGCTAGGTCAGGGAAAATAAGATTATAATTGCAGTCCATTCAATGGGGCAAGGTAGGCAGGAAGGCTAACACTTTAGGGTTTTTTATTGTGATGGATCAGACATATGAGGTAATAGAAAGAGCAAGGCAATGCATTTATTTTTTCTAAACCAAAGAAATGAGACAAACTATGAATATTTTCCCAAAACATAGCATAGAATATGTATTCTACTTATCAACTTTAAAATCAACATATAATAGAAATTAAATGGATCATGGAGAGTAAAAAAAATTCATACACATGCAATAGAAGAAGAAACAATGTTAAATTTCCATACCACGGGTATCCCAAAGAAATAGCTACAACTCTTTCATTAAATTCCTGCCAAATACTAAATACACTAGAGTCTCTGATTAATGAAACAACATCCAACCTCTGAAAAGAGTTAAGAACTGAAAGATATAGACATAAAAAAAATTCTCCCAACCTCAGGGGTCGAATCCCTAATTTGAGGATTTGTTCCACCGAAAATTGAACTGCATACCTAGAGTGTAGGGAGGTCAAACTGACTCATCCCTCACCTTTTGGAAATTGATTCATTACATCTCGTCAAGAGTTTTTACCTAATGTATTTACCCCTAGGTAAATTAAAAACATGATTATTTCATTTACATCCTTGAATTACATTGGTAAAAACATCATTTTCCAAGGTGAAACTAAGAAAACTAAAAAAGTTTGCAAATTTCAGGAAACACGGAAAATTGGTAAGAAGCGCAGCACCAATGTAAAAAGTGCAGCGCCAACTTCAGTTCCAGTTTTGAAGGGATTCCCAGTGTCCAAATTGAGATCAGGATAGCTCATTGCAAAGCTTGTCCTATCTCGTTTCTATATTTGTGCTTAGTTTCCAAAATGGTGTTGATTTGACCCTCAAAAATATCATTCTCCAAAGACTGGTCAAAAACGCAGTGCCAGCCTCAAAAACAAGGCAGAAATATGTTTTTTGAGGTGTTTTTTGACCTTTTGACTGATTATTTGGCCCAAAAAAGCTTAGAAAATCTTCTAGGGTGACTTTATTTGACCTTATAAATCCAATGGTGCCTTTATTTTTGTCATTGGAGGCCCCTAGAAAAATCGCAGTGCCTAGGGCGTTGCGCTTTTTACAGTGCAATTGTGCAAAAACTGTCAAAATGTGCAAAAACTCAAGAAAAAAATAAAACTTGCCCAAAATTTCTTCAAAATTGTGCTATGGAATCCTGATGAAGTGTGCTAAGAAATTAGGGATGCCTCTGCAAGGATTTCAAGCTTGTCTACCTCCTTTTTCTTGGCTAGGGTTTGCTTGTGTTTCTCCTGCAATTGCTTAAGTTTGATGCCACAAACCTTGTTTCTTGTGATGTATTGTTTGACAAGTTTCTGAGCATCTTGTTGTCCTTGTTTTCCTTGTGGAAGAGTTTTTAAAGATGGATTCTGACCCTTTCAAGCCATGTCTCTCTTTCATCCTCAACCTCCTTGTAATCCTTTCCTCAAAAGTTAGTTTTTCATCTTCAATTCTCTGTTGTTGTAAATCCCTCTTAAGACCTCTTGTTTTTGGTATTTTTCTGCTATTTTGGATGTCATCATGGTCAGGGTCACTAGGTGGCAACATAGCTTTACCTTTATTTGTTTTAAGCAGCTCTAGCTCCATGAGAATTTTCTTATCCTTCAGCTGCTTATTTTCCTCCTCAAGAAAAGAAATCACAAACTTAGATCTCTCTAAGTTAGTTTGAAGCTCTCTAATTTGGGCATCCTTCTCTTTGACAATCAAATTGGAGGCCTCATGATCATCCTACTCATCCAAGTCAACAAGGTCAAATTATGTCTCTATCTCATGGAGGTCTTCCTCCTCATTGCTGACTTCCTCATGAACATCTGCCTTTTCCATATTTTCCCTTCCCTTTTGTACCTACTTTGTTGATGAAGAACCAGGATCATCACTTTCACATCACCTTCTAACATGGCGGAAATTGAGCCACCATTTCAGCAGCATGATAAATATTGAAAATTTTCTAATTTTCATCAGCACAGAAGCAGTATATCGACATCCTACAGAAAAGTGTTTTTAATCTGGGCATGACAAATGTCATAAGTACACAGCAGTTCAAGGAAAACTGATAAGCATTCCATTTATATTAAGCAGCTCTCTGCAGCTATTGAGGCAAGCTCAGCATTGTGTTGCCTTCTAAATGTCTAAATTAATAAGCCATTAAAGCGTTTGGAGGCTTAATCTATTGCTTTACTTTTCAAACGTCATTCAGTGACTGATTATTTCTTCTCAATCTCATTTTACTCTCTGACCTAAAAATTGAAACATGCTTTTGCAAAAATGTTTCGTATTACCATGCTGTTGATGTCACATGTGCTGGTCGCCCTCACTCTTGAGACGACGCATTGCCTCGGCGTGGTCTCGACTCTTCGAGCTTGGCGTTTGCCTGGCATTGCCTCCCGACGTTGCCTGAAACTCTTAAACTGACCTTAACCTCAAACTCTTTCAAAATGGGATTCTTGCGGTGCTTCATCCTATAAATGAAGTTGAGCTCTTGGGTTTTTTTGGTCAGTGATTCCATTGGTTGTGCATTTGTGGTTCTCATGGATATGAGTTAAGATTCAATGCCCCTCTTATCTTACCATCACTTAATAGATTTAATTTTTTAAGAAGCTGTCAATTTAACGATATTCTTTCTCACAGCACAAAACCTGCATTTAAAACAACTTAAACATTGCATTTCATTCTAAAATCAACAGTGTCTGAAATATTTGTGCCCTTCACGATCTTGATATCAGCAGCTACCCTCACTCTTTGCAGAACTGTTAACCCCAAACATATTACCCTGTTTGTATTTAATCTTTATAATGGCGTTGTGGACCACACCTCAAATCTTTTGGTGACGTGCCTTTAAACTATTCACAGAAGTATTTGCCTGACGTGCTTTCAAGCGATTACTTCAAGCTCTTTACGAATAACTTATTCATCAGCTCTTGCGAAACAACGACCTTCAAATCCACAAATGAGCAGTTCTTTCTGCAGTTGCCTCTACATTGGGACTGACTTATTTGAGTTTTGATCATTCTATTGGATTGTTGGCGCATATGATTCTAAAATATTAAAGTCAGGGTTCAATACCTCTATTATCTTTATCTTTATTTGAATTAATGCACCAAAGCGCTTTGTTAAATAAATTTAACATTGATATTTATCATATTTAAAGCCTACTTTAAATAATATTTTGCACTTTATTTAAAAATCCTTAGTATTCACAAGTGTATGACATCTTTTATGTGATGTCTTCTTTTCACTTTCCATTATCAGAATTATTAATTCAATTCCTTTTTATGGACGTTTAATTTATGAAAAGGAAGACAATTCACTCATATGGAAAAAGAAGGTTTTCCCATTTTAAAATTCATTTGGACTTATTGGAAAGAAGTGTTGTGGTTTGCTTTCTTATAATATGATTGAGAACTGATTAGATTAATTCTGTGAGCATCTATAATTTCTGTCAGTTGTCATTTCTTATCTTCAATTCCGTCCTGGTTTCAATTTCTGCAGCTCTAACTATAGGAAGATTAACAATTCTAGTTCTAGTGGTGAAGGTCCTTCTTGTTGATTTTATTTCTCTGATTATCTCTTTTTAAAGTCTCATGATGTAGCTATTTATGAGTTATCCCCAAAGGCTTTATAGTAAACCACATGTAAGTGTTTTGTGCATAGGATTACTGTGTTTAGCGACAGTGTCTCTTCATGAGTTCTGTCTCAATAACACATCATTACTCAACTACCCTACATATAGATAAGTTAACAGGTTTGAACTTTATTGATTCTTATATTAAGTTGTCATGATGGATATCTCAGATCTCTTATATGGTAGAAAAAAAGTGTGAAACATAATGATGAATTATTTGTCCTTCTTTGTTACAAAACCTTTAATTATCCACTTTATCAGATAATAAAGGCTAGGCACTGATGGTGCACTCCATCACATTTAATGGTGTGTGTCTAATAATATAAAAATCTGATTTATTGAAAAAATGGATTCATTACCCATTGTTGTATTTCTTGTGATTACCTCATAAGATGCCCGAACAACAAAATATCTAAATTCAAATAACATGGGAGATAATCCATTTCAGAGGTTTAGATAAAATTGCTATTATAGCACTCAGCTTTGAAACCTAATTGGGGATCATCATAAATAGTGCAAAACCCAGAAACAGGTTGGATTTCATTTGTAATTTTTGTGCTCACATGTTCTCATCAGATGTTTTCAGAAGTCAGTGGATACAATAGTCAAACACAGGTTATTACTGTGGCGAAGAGTTTGATATGTTTGAATAAAAAAATCTACCATCATGAAAGCAGTTACATGGGTGTTTACCCCACATACAGAGTGGATTATATTTATATTAAAATAGGTCTTGGGACTTTAGGATCTTCATCAGCACCTCACGTCATAAAGCTTCTGCCAGTTTAGTTTATTCTAAAAGGTTAATTTCCACTACCATATTTGAAGATCCAGTATAGTTGCGATTGGATAAGTGATTGATCTTAAATATATTAATTGAAAGTTGGGATCAAAATTAGTGTGGACATCGCATGACTAATTATTATCATTATGAATATGATGATATGTTTGATATTCTTCTCTTCTTTATGTTTTATGTTTGATTTTATTGTTTAAATTTAAGTTTGTATTTAGGTTTTAGTTTTAAACTTCAGTTTAAACTCTATTTGAGTCTTGATGTAATATCATCATGATTATCTGCTTTCTTCTTCTTCTTCTGTTTAGTGTTATTAGTGTTCTGGTTTAAACTTTAATACACATGGTTCATGATTATGTGTTTTAACTTTCCTTTTCATTTGTTTAGTTATGTGGTTCCATATTCTATGATTTCTTATTTTCACTGTTTACTGGTTTATCTTTCTATTAGATCAAATTGTTGATGTTTTTCACACATTCTTTTGTGTATTGTTTTAAATAAATTTACATTTTGTGACCCGTGACTATTTAAATTCACGAAAATTGTTTGAAGCTTTTGCATGAGGTGCTCCATCCACTCAGTCTATAAACTCTACACCTCAAATTTGTTGTTGTTATACATATACAAGCACCTATAGTCTTGGAATTCATATTACATATGTGCTGTGTAGTGTTTGTAATCTCTTACTTCTCATCGTTAAATTTCGTGAATATCATAAAACTCTTTGGAGAGACTTTATTATAGCATTTAGCGACTCTAAAAATTGGAGTGTAGTATGGAAGGTGGAGATAGAGCTAGATCTTTGAAGAGAAGCAAATTATTTTTTCTCTCTGTGTGAGTTCTTTACTTCTCATTCCATCTACAAAATTGTGTTTGTTAAACCTACTTTGAAGTTTAAAAAATCAACTGATTAAACGACCTTTCAGTTTGAAAGATACAATAAAAATTACAAACAGAAGTTGCCTATTAGCTATGGGAAAACCTTCTGCCTACTAGCGAATCATTTACAGTTGGATAGGCATGATGTTTCTCTGATTGGAATCCAACAACTTGCAAATATGGACTAATCATTGACATTTAGTTCAGAGGAAGCTATCTTGTCTGAAAGAAAAAGTCAGGAATTAATGAGAAAATCTACTTACCCTTTATATATAAAACTTATAAAAGGTCAAAAAAAATATACTTAAAGTACCAACAGTGAATCTAAAGCTGTTAAACTGAGTTAAGTGAAAAACTATACAAAGAGTGGTGTGAGATGAATAACACACAAGCTAAGAGTGAATACACCCCATTTACAAAGATATTTTTAAAATAAATTGCATGCATGAAACTTATGTTTCCTTTCTTACCTTATAATACAATTAGACCATTAGATGTGGTGTTTTCTGAAATGGAAAGCTACTTAAATATATCATTTGATTGAATGTTTGATTAATATTAGTAATATTTCAGAAATTGGAATTCAGTAAAGGCATATTTAGCTCTGCTCTTATTCTTAAAGGTGTCTTTATTAAAAAGCTCTTTGAAGTTTTCATTTTGTTATTTCAGAAGTTGATGTTGTTTCAAGTTTTTTGTTTATCATTTTATTACAAATATATGAAATGTGCATTATGACAGTCTTAGGACAACCTTACGAAGGCAGGTGGAGGAAGTGTATGTTTGGAAGAAGCAGTGGAAGAGAACATCTAGTATTTTAAGTTATTTATATTGATAATATCAATTTTGTTAAATATAAAGACACACTAATACATAGTGCTGATGATTCCCTCTTTGAAAGGAAGAGCTTTTATTCATCCTATCTCAAGGTGTATTGTTATTTGCAAAAAAACATTACATAGGAGTAAAATTGAATTATTAACTGATAGTGCGCATCATTTTTAATGAAGAAGGGAATTTAACATCTCTGAAAGTGTATTAAAATGAGATCTAAATTTAATAATAAAAAGTAAAAGGATGTTTTTGTTACATGAAAATTAGTTCTGATAATTTGATTTCAATTTTTGACATTATAATATATTAAAAGGTTCTTTTGTCTCATGTGCTTCAGCATTTATGAGCTGTGTTGCATGTTATGATGGTAAACAGTGGGACTGAAGGCAGAATTACTATTATCTTGTACACCCCCAATCATACAAGGTGCTAATAAAGCTTCTTCTTTTCAAAGTGGCCTTGACTATATGTGAGCATTATTGACAATAAATGACGATATGGCATTTATCTGCCATTTACTGGAGCTACAGTGTTTATAAACTCCACGAAGGAGTTATAATACATTGATTATTGAGCAAACGATAATGTCTAGCGTGTACAGCTCAGGGTGAAATTTCAACTATTTAACTCTTCTATGCTTTATAACATATTGTGTGGTTTGCCTGTTCTTGTGGTAATATCTTCTTTCTTTGGTTTTATTATGTGTAGAAGCAATGGGTTCTCTCTGAGGATTGAAGTATCTAGTTGATATTGCAGCTTAAACCTTACAGTGGAACAGATTCAGAATTCCCATTTGAAAAACTCTAGATTATCTGAGAAGCCACTTTTTAAGTTCTTTATTTATTTGAAAAAGCAGTGGTGAGCTCAGGTGAAATGTTCAATCTCAGGGAAGTTTCAGAGTGATACAGTTTATTCAGTGTGACTCTCAGCGATTTGGAGAGTGGTGTGGAGAGCACTCATCTGGCAGAAGAAAAGGAGAAACAAAGAAAGGAAAAATGCCATTGGACCATAGTAAGTTATTTATTATTTAAATTTTATCTAAATATAAAATGTACTCATCTTATAACTGATCTTTTTGACCTGATTTTGACCCTAGAAGCTAACCAAAGCAGATTCATGAAAAGAATATCTGATAGCCTCAATAAGGGAGTGGCCTTTATGAGAGTATTTCTGAGTGAGTCAATGCTTCAACTGTCCTGTTATTCTTATAACCTTTAACATTTTTAATCCTATAGATCTGATTAAAAATACAAAATCTTATAATAGGGTGTGACTTTGGAACATGCTAGGAAGAAAATTAAATCTTATTTCTAGTTTTGCTATCTTTTGTGATTAGAGTATTCATGAAAACTGGGCGGGTCCAGATCGATATAATCATAAGGGTAACAACAACACTCTAACCTTTTGTTTTGATCCTGTAAATGTCTCTCCCAACTAACATGAGCTGATGGAGTAGCCTCTGTGGGTATTATACAGTTTCAGTGAGATGTGATGATCTCCATTTTGTTTGATCATTGTGTTGCAGATTCCAGAGCGTAATCTTTACTCCTCAGTCATCAAAGCATAGTGATATGTCAATTTCACATATAATTTTCAGTCATGTCATGATGGTTATCATTATCTCTCTTGTTTGTTTAGTGATAGCGGGGAGAATCATCTTCACACCAGGGATCTTCTGCCCAGAGAAAGTGGGAAGCTACTAATCTGTAGAAAAACAGCTGATTTTTGGGTAACTAATCTCATTCTCAAAATTTTTATTAATATTCTAGACTAATTAATGTCTTTAGCTAATCATTCAAATTTATCTTCTCTGCTTTTATGAGTGATAAATCTTGAATGAATTATGGACATGAAACAATATTAGCTAGATAAATGGCAATATTAGTTTTGAAATTAATAATCTCTTACAATTTTTGTAATATTAAAATGAATCAACAGTATTTAACTTTGTCATTAAAATTAATATTATCTGTTTGGGCGTTTAAATCTTTAGATGAGCTGGAAGAAGCACTGTGAATATAAGCTAAATTGATGTCTGGGGTTGAAAGCCTGGCTGAGGTAAAACTAATGATATTGATGGTCAAATTAGACTTTAAAAATGAAGAAAAAATTTAATGATACAAATATTTATATTATTACTAAATAAACATTATACTTGGGCGTTTTTAATCTCATATAAAAAGCATCATTTATCTTTATTTTCTCTTATCAAGCATTGATGCAATGCTATTAACATTTTGATTGATTGTTTTTTATTATAGTTAACAGATATATTTTTGTATGAAAATAAAAAAATGAAATAGATTGGGAGTGTTGGGAATTAGAGTGATGTGGGGGGAGGTATATTTCCACCTTGTGGATTCTGACATGTTTAGTGAAATCAATTTGTTGGGCATTTAATCTAGAATGGCATTATCTGTAGTCATGACAATAATAACACAAAAAGTCTTGACTTAGTTTATATCTTCAGAATATGAGCTTATTGTTCATCAAACTCAATAATTATTGTAACAGAAGAGACTTCATTAGTGTACTATTTTATTTCTTTTCTTCTTCATTTAACATTATAAAGTACATCTTGAAACAAAAATATTCCCAGTCAGTCTTGTGTTATTTGATATTGATGGATTTTAGTTGACTTTGGTCTGAATTTAAATCTCACATCATGACATTTAACTTTATCATGAGGTCTTATCAGGATCTTTTTGCCCTCAACTAGTGAGTTTAGTATTATACATTTGGGATTCTTCGGATTCCATTAATGTAATGTGGGTTGTATCTGATTTTTATATTGCTCATCTTGATTATAATAATACCATATGTTCTGTTATTACTGATTTCTCCCATTTACTCAAAGTTGATCAAGTTTGTATTTGATTACTTTGTTATTTATGGTTCTCATTCAGTTCATGGATTACACTATTACAAATTATTAAATCTCAGCTGATGAAATGACTTTTGAGTTCTAGGTTTGGACTTTCTATTATTTTCTCTATCATGTGTTCATCTCTACAGTGTTTGAGCATTCATGAATTATTACACTTTTAATTGTTTTTTTGTCTAAATCTCCCAGTGTTACAACTCTCTCATCTGAGTGAGTTGGGAGTTCTCTTTGAAATCTGATTGATTTTCTTGAATGTATCTTTAATACTTGTAGTTTGGATTGGTATGACTTTCATTTCTGAATGGTTTGATTTAGTTCTTGAACTTCTTATAAATCTCTATTTCTATCAAATAAAATTGTTTAGCTTAGAGTGAGTTTATTGCTGAAATAAACTTTCTTCCCTTGATAACTCAAAAAAACTATTACCTCTCTTCCTCTCAGGAAGAGGATTACAAATTCTGTTTTCTATTGCATTTTACAAGCTAACTCACATTCTGTTTAAAACATTTTCAATACTAAAGATACTCTACCCATGTTTTCTTTATATTACTTATAAAAAATTCCCATAGTTTTTCTTTTTACATATATAATAAAAATTTGCATGCATCTGTTCAAAAAAAAAGCCTTACCATTTTTGACCTTTTTATTTTATAAAGATTTATTTCTATTATATTAAACCTATTTTTAAAAATAAAATTAAAACTAATTCTTATTACCTTTTGTTTTCTGATCTCCTTTTATACTTATATATATTAAACTATTAGAAACAGTATTAAAGACCTTCAAATGGGACTTTAAAAATTCTAAATGAGTTGATTCATCTTAAACTGAGCTCCATTACCCAAATGGGATCAAGCGTCTCTCATTTTGCTGAATTCTAGTCAATGTACCTATAAAAAATTGGGTCCAGTTTGGTTCAGGTTCTACTGATTTAATAGATCAATGTAATGCTCCCATTATCTTTGATTTCAAAGCATGAGGTGATTTATTTATTAATTTAAAGTTTGTTGTTCATTAATCTTTAAATTTTGTTATTATTTAATCTTAAATCTGTTAAATATGGTGGCTGATCTCTGAAAAAGCTTGCAATTTAATGCTAATTAAAGTTTAGAATGGCACATCTGTGCTCCAAAAAAAATGTTGCTGCATTAATTATTCTTAAAGTTGAAGTTAGTGCTCATAATACAGTTTATCAAATGTGAGAGTGTAAAAGATGCTTTTAGGTGTTCATGGATTAAAGTCCTCATTCATTTTGTAGGTCTTAATTTGGTTTCGTTTTGGATTGGTTTATTAAGTCAGAGTAATTTTAGATTAAAAATTACTCTCAAATTAAAAATTTACAGATCTTGTGAAAATTTATGTATGAACTATTAAATATAAAAAATGATGGTTCTGTATCAATATGAGAAATAGACAAATGACAAACTTCCTTTTGTTAGTTATTACAAGCAGTTATTATTAAGTCTTACAGAATAAATGAATAAAAAGTATGTTTAGAACTCAAAATTTGTAAGGAAGTGCTTTTTTTCCGTTGGATTAGTTTCTTTGATGGTTTGTTTATCTCTAATTAATTCATTGCCTAGATGTTTTTAGTTTGGCTCCATTTCATTTTTACTTTGATGCTGTTTTTATGGACCCACTTATTATGTAGTCTTGTCTGAATCTAACATTTGATTAACATGATCTGCTGTTGAAAGTTTTACCTTTAACTATGGAAATGATTGATGCAATATTAATTTGGAAAATATTATAAGAACAGCATGTTGAAAGTTTTGTGAAATATTTAGTGCTCACAATAAACCATGATCTATAAACATCTTGCTTGACTTCAAAATTTATATTAAATTGTACAATTGATGTAAATTTCAATCTCTTTGGTGTTTCAATATTCTCTTTTTCTTACATTCAGATCAAATATGAAAAAAGACTTTATTAAATAATGATGAATATTTCAAATGACTATTCTTCAAGTGATTTGAGTAAAGATAAATATTATTGAAACACAAAAGATAATCTTAAATGCATTCTGGAAATATTTTCAAAGCATATATCTAAATGATGTTTGTTGAGATGTTTGGAAAATGGCATCTTATATTCAATTAGTGATGCAATATACAAATGCAATATGGAAAGAGAAGTCATGTTGATAACAAAAAGCTGAAATGATTCCCAAAAGGAAGCAGTGTCTATAGTGCTCTGTAAACCATTTTCTTAATCTTGGTTCTTTCCTCATTTCCAAATTTGATGACTTCATTTCTTTGTTGGGTTTGTTTGTCAATTAAATGAGTTGGTATCAATCAGTATCTATTAGTTTGGTTTCGTTATATTTGACTTCTATTATCTCAATGCCTGTAATGTTCAAATTCATGCTTTGTAACCATGCTCTGATTCTTTTTAAATAGTAACATGTAAACATAGTTTTACAGAATGTCGTTTCTTTATAAGTGTGTAATGATCAACATCTAGGACATATAATTATCAATAAATGATTTGATAAACATTTATTATCTAAAATTTACTATTATCATTCAATATTCAATCAAGCTTTATTAATATCGTAAAATATCTGTTTCAGTTCGCCTCAGGTGAGATCATCAAATATGGCGTTAAATTATTCCAAATCAGCGAGGCATCTTCAACTTTATTTAAAGCAAACCCGCGTGGGCTGCGTCTTGATGTGGTTCATGGTTGTTTCAGGGGTCACGCTTTAACGCCGTGTGCATTCTACCAGAGTAATAACGATAAAGCTCGCCTATCACGGCAGGTCAAATATGAATAGCCGCGCTTGCGGATTCCCTTCGTGTGGTTTGCAGTGAGAGACTTGTCCTGATTTGTCTCCGGGTTCCGCTATCTTGTTTATATCATCAAATCTCTCAGAGTTGGTTCAGCCCTTTAGTTTATCTCTTTATGGCGGATTTCAACTCTTCTTTGTTATGAAAGCTGAAAGCCTTCAATTTTACCAAAATTATTCAAAGATGAGCGTGAGAATAAACAGTGATAAATATATTATTAAATTAGTTAAAATGGCGCTGTTTAGCGTTGGCATTGTTTGTGTGTAGAGTGTCAACCCTAATATTTGGTTCGGATTTCTACTTCATGGCGTCAACAGAGTCATCAATCAATTTTCCACTTAAATAATATTCAGTAGCTTTTATACCATCGGTAGTCATTAGTGTGTTGAGTGGTGGCGACTATATGGATCTGGGCGATTTATCATTGGCATTAACATTCGCGTTATTCTGGTCAATTCACATCAAATCTAGTCATTCATTTTTATGCCAATGGATCATTCATATACGGTGATTATGCTCAATTGATCACGGTAGCAAATATCATTATTATAATGATGAAGTTAAACCATGTGGAAAAAGTCTTGATTCCATTGATGATTGTATTACAAAAATGTTGTAACGGTTTTTCAGATAAACGGTTGTGATTCATGCTGTCACAGTTCAACTTGACAAATCAGGAAAGTGGCGGTGAGACTTCTCTTTCAGTTTTGTTGCGCCAATGTTTAGCTCTCTGGTTGTCATGTCTTTGTATTATAGAAAGTGACGTTTGCGCAGTGATTAGTTGGATTTTCTTATGATCTTGTTTTGCTACTTTGAGAGTTACCATGCTAGTCATCACGGATCGTTCTTTGTGAAGAGGAGCTGAAGTCATCCGGCGCTCCTCATTTCAGCGAGGTGGCTTGGTGATCTGATGATTGTCACCCAGGTGTGTAAATACACAAGAGTGGAGGGTGGCTTGCCTCCTGGCCCGGTATGGTTCCATCCGCTTCCCAGCTGGTTCCCCTTCTCCAGCTCTTAGCACCTTTTATTCTTTGATTTCACTCTGCTTGTGCGATCTGTTGTAGTCATGATATTGGGAGGCCAACAGGAGAGAACCCTCTCATTAAAATGAGATTGAGCTCAGAAAAAATCACTTAATATTCAGAGGCCTTGGGAGGAAAGCGTGCCTTCCTGTGATGCTTACCTAAGTCTGGTCTTAAAGAGGATGGTGCAATCATTGAAGAACAGAAGATCATTTGATTAATTTATTTCCTCTTGTGAGCTGATCAATTGTTTTTGATCCTTACTAATGTGGATTTTCAAATAATATTTTGAATTCTAGGTGTAATTATTGGTTTCCGTCTTTGAGGCTGATCTTCTAATTTTGATTTTTGTTAGCTCAATTTCACCTTTAATTTGTGGCTAAACAATATTTTTATGAGCATGTTTGTTCTTCGCAATGTTAATGATTCTTGCTGGAACTTCTACACATGATTAGTTTTCTTTAATTATTTAGAGTTGATTTTTAATTTGTCTTGGACAATGGTGACAGTTACTCTCTGCTTTGCCTTTCTTTGTTCCCTTTATATTTCACTCTTTATAGGTATCAATTTCTTTGAATCACTTTCAGGATGTACAGTAATCATGTACATGGTTCTGATTTATATGTCTGTCTAGCCTTCATGACCATGAGATGTTACTATCTGTGTATTAGGTGAGGACTTCACTTTTGGAGTTAGTGTTTGGTTCCAATCTTGAGATGAAAAATGACTTCTTTAATTTGTTTTATTCTTAATATATTCAAGCTAGCATTTTTTCTATTACGAAAAAATTATTAATGTGTTTGTCTTACATATTCCAAAGCCTTCTTGTGATCTTTGGTCCATATTAAGTTTGATATATGATGATGATCTTTTTTATATTTTGGGCCCTCACACTCCTCCCATTATAATTTTCTGTGAGGATTTTGAATTTTCCTGAAACTGTGTGTTTGAGACAATAGATAATTGTGCCTCTCTGTTTACTTTCTTCCCTACTTTATTTACTTTCCTTATAATTTTGAACTTGTTTGGATGCTCTGATTCTTGATCAATCTCCTGGACGTTCTTTGAAAAAGTTTTATATCCATTGATGTATGTGTGTATTAATATAGAGTATTTTTTTCATCATTAACAGGGACAGAGTTTACTTTAAGATTCTTGGGTTTAAATCTTGAGTCTTCATCTTTAGCATGCTTCATCGTTATTTGCTTCCTTCATCTCTTAGAAAACATGGTTTTCTGAAAAAAAAACTAATTAATGTTTATCCTGCTTGCTAAAACTAAAATTATAGTCTGTGTTGCTGGTTTATTGATGGGTAAATGGTCTTTTTATGCTTTGATTTTCTTACTCTCCATGAATTAAAAAGTTTTTCTCTGTTGAGGATTTTGAATTTTCATTTGTTTGGACAATGAGTGATGCCTCTCTCATTCACTTTATATTCTACCTACTTTTTCTTTAACTTTTCTGTAATTACTCAAGGGCCTTTATTTGGATCTTTCTGATTGTGTTTGATAATCTCATATATGGGTGATTCTGGAAGGGTTTCTCTGAGGTCTGTGCATTGTAATTGTTTCTCCTTTATCTGGGGTGGGACTTCACTTTTTAGGATTATATTTGGGACTTAAATCTTGATTGAAAATGTAATGATTTCATGAACTGATTTACTTCACCTAATGTAATAGCATTTTCTCTTGTGAAAAAAATAATTAATATTTATCACTACTTTTCCATGTGATCTATCAGGTCTATCTGTTGTTGGTTACATTCAATTATATGATCTTGATGATGTTTTTACCTCTTTGGACCTGTCACTCCTCATGTTTTGTGAATTGATTAACGTTTTCTCATTACCGGGTTAAGATTTTTATTCTTGATTAATGATTAGGTCACTCTCTGTGCTTTCCTCATCTCACATCTGCTATTTCACTTTTCTTTCGTTTACTTCATGTGTCCCTCTTCTTTCCATGCGTTTTCCCTTTACTGTGTGGATTTTAGGTGCCAGTTTATGTGTGATAATGGACCTTAGTCTCTCTGCCTTTTCTTATCATCATTTAGCTCATGGATTCATTTTTATTCATATTATCTTTACTAACATGAACATTTTCCACATTCATATAATATCTTTCTAACTTTCATGGATTATTTTATATTTATACTTGTGTGAAGTTTTGGTGCTTCATTCTCATGCTGGAACAATGGGCGTAATTCTACTCCATTCTTCTCTCTATCACTCTTCATGTGAGGTATTTTAATATATTATTATCTTCTAAAGCGATTTCTCAATCCCTTAAATTTATTTTTTTTTAAATTAGATATCATTGGTCTCAAAAGTACTCTTTATCAAGCAGTCAGACTAAGCAGCCCAGAAGCTTATTGGAGAAATGATTCAGCATTCAGACGACGAGTCAGCGATGGCGGCGTCTAGCAGTGGATATGTTTAAGTGGTCAAGCGATTCAAAGCATGGAAGAAGCGCAACTTTAATCAGTCCCGTTCAGTTGACTAGCAGTTTATCTGCGTTCAAGGCATGATCTAGTCAGGAAAACCAAATCATAAATTAAGTGATTTATAAATGGAAAGAAGCAGCTGATTCAGCGTCAGACTAACTCTGGAAGTCTCAGCTGATTTACTAAGCATGTCAGGCGCATGGTTTACAAGAAACTCTGGAAGAGTGACCTTCAGTTAAAACTATTGAAGAAATGATGATGAGCACTTTTTACTTGCATGAGATCATAGCTGTGACATTACAGTTTGTACTGAAAATATCCTCTCTTAAAGCGTCTGTAAGATGTAATAATTACATTAGATTTAACAAATTCTCTATTTTTGATTAAAAATAATTCTTATACCCCTCTCTACGATATGTAATTACAATAATCTTACATTCATCTAATACTGAAACTTATGACTACAAAATGATGATGATGGTGGTGATAGAAAGCCAGTGCAGTAGTGATTGATGAAATTGGTGTTTTTGGATCTCTAGTTATGAATATATCTCTAAACAGATTAGAGATGAAAAACTTCTATTCAACATTTTAATCTTGAGTTCTGAATATATCATTGAAATCAGGAAGGTCCTTCCAATATGGCTCTTACATCTTTAAAGTGATGGAGAAAAATGATCTTGGTGAAAGTGATGAAAAAGGTTATTGTTTATGTTCATAATCTCCCCTTTCTTTAATATATATACATTTTCTAGTTTTGATAAATATTTGGATCTTCAAACAATTTGGCTCTTGTGGAAAGTGCATAGCAGGTCTAATAAATGTGTCTGAAGTCAGAATATAACTTGAAGAATTGTAGATGTTCCTTTATGTGAGGAGTGCCTATCAGAAAGTGTTTGAAAGAAAAAATCTCTTCTGTTCTTTCTTTTGCATTGAATGAGTTCATGTCTGATCATCCAGTCTTTGGATTTAAACCACCCTCACTAGCAGAGTCTATCTGTAGGCACTTAGTGATATATTTGAACTGACAGAAGTTTTTGAGGTCTTTAAAATTATCTTTCAGGACTTTAGAAATGAAATTTTTATCAAAACTGGAATTGAGTGTTCAGAACTCCTCCAAATGTCTTAAAAATTCAGGCAACTGTTTATGAAGAAAATGTTTTGCCATTCAGTGAAAACTATCTGGATCTGGTCATTGGTGACACTCAAACCCAGATTTTTCCTCTTTATGTGCTTCTCTCTTTACTTATCCTCCTCTTCTACCTATCTCTTCATCTCTCTATCTCTGCTCTGTCTATCTTATCCCATGTGTCTTGTGTACTACTTACTTTGATGATTTCTTAAAACCAGGATGAGGAAATCGTTGAGGCCAGTCTGGTAGAAATTCAAGGGACTATGGGGGAAGGGTTCTGTTGTTTTGTTTGGTGTGAGAGTTCCAAATGTTGAAATTAAAGTAATTTTATTTCTGGATTTGGGTGTGTGGGTCGTGAAATTTGAAATACTGGACTTGGACAGGAAAATGGTTTGAGGAAAATTTGTGTTTGCAGAGGTGAGATCGTTTGAGTGCAGGAGTAGTCTAGGAGGTTTGAGCTCAATTAAAGATGGGGAGATGGATTCTAGGACTTTCTATTAATTATTTGTTTTATGAAAACTAACTTTATCAATTGTATATGAGAATGAGAAGGGAGGAAAAATATACACCACATTAGAGATGGTAGATCTTTTGTTGGACAGAGCAATTTTCATGATTTTGGATCTACTAATGAAAGCTAGGAAAAACACATTTCACCTACAGAAACATAGTACATTACAAAGTCACAGGCCACATGATAAAAATCTATAGTTGTTAGTAAAAAGATGCATCTTATTCAAAAGACCTTTTAAAACTCAGATTTGTCTACAATTCGGTTTTTATTTGAAAGTGTGAAACTTCAGGTGATTACAATAAGTAAGGCGCCTTCTTTATTGGTGGTCACCTACTTTGATGAATTTGTGATGTTTTGAAGTACAGATTGTATACTACTATACTACTTTTACTTTAAAACTATACATTTTCTCACACAGAAACTATTCTTTACATCATGTCTGATGTTAGAAGACTCTTTTGTTTCTTTTTGGAGATGCCATTTAATAACAGACTCTCAGGTTGAGCTTGAGACCTGAACTTAACCTGAGGTCAGGTGGCGTGAAATTACTAATGAAACAAAATTAAAATTTTGAAATAAAAATTTCATCTTGGAGTGTGTTACTACACAAATAATCTTTTGTGATGAGGGACATTTGATCTCTTTCTTGCTGCTCGCTAATGATAGTTTATTATTGGACTTGTGAAAACCCTAAAGAACTTCTAATGAGGCCTGAAAACTTACAAATATTTATTGAAACCTTGAATGAATGAAATTCTTGAGACATGAATAAACCAGTGATAAAACCCATAGTTGTTCAATTCATTCTTTCATTATGAAAATGAGCATTGGTAATAGAAACTTGGAAAAGTGATTTTTTTATTTGGGGATCTATCATCAGTGAGCAATTTTAAAGTATGACAATTTGGTGGAGCATAAATAAGAATTTCTAGATAGAGATTTAATAATTATGAAAATATGAGTCTGTGATTCTCAATGTGGGGATGCAAACTACTGTACCTATGGAGCGCAGTAATGCAAGAAATGCTGACTTGATGAGAACTCTGGATTATCTTTGAGTCTGAGAATCTATTACAGTGCAGTGGTTTGGTATTATTTTCCTCATGTTTTAATAAGCCTTTTCAACATGCATTTGCAGGTTTGGATTTCAATATTGATTCATGCTTGAATTCCCAGTATATTGGTTTGGTAGTCTTATAGTTGAGAGAAAATTTTATCTGTCACATCTGATTACTTGAGTGAAGCTAAGATGAATCATTGATCTCTAAAAATCCACTGAAGGAATTATTCCAGAATTTCAGTTTGATTTTGGTTTTATGAGTTTTCAGTGGTTCCTATTGATGAATAATAAACAAGATGATCTAGTAAGAGAGATATGGATTCAAAAATAAAATAACTGGATCTGTACTTTCAGTTATAAAGTTATTAAAATAAAATGTCATGTTGAAACTATTAGATAAATCATGAAAATAGAAACAAATCTTAAGACATAAGTTGATTCAGAGGTTGAGAAGGTATTGTTCAGAACTCAACTTGGCATGTGATTTATTAGACATTTATTTTACAGTATTTTTTACCATGTTTATTTTCCCACAATCACATATCTTGAAATACCCATGATAAATCATTTGGTGCCAGCTCATCAAAATATAATAACTGTACCCTTAGAAAGCCAAGACTTCTTGAGTATTCTTGGAAGAGAAACTTGGTCATTCTCGTTTCCATGGTGATCTTATTCTGGTTTCATGACCATGATGTTCTTTTATAATTCCCGATCCAGGCGCAGATGCACCCTAATTTCACTGAAAACTGCAATGATCTTGCTTCATGGAGTTCTTCCTCCAGCTGAGAGAAGCCCAGCCTCTGAATCTCAAGGAAGTGAGTTGGGTGTGGATGAAGGTGATGAGACACGAGCTCTCTGGTGACCTTGATCAATCATGAGGGATCAGTCCCCTTAAAGCAGAGACCTTCCTCTATCCTTTCCATTGACCAACCTCCTTCTCTTGCTGTAAGTTTGTCCCTCATTCCCTGAGTTGAGGCTTGTTTGATTCAGTGCTGATTCAGTGGAAAACTCCATCCCTTTGCCTTTAACATAAACAGAGTTAAGCTAGTGAGGAGAAGAATGACTTCCGTTGGGTGAGGACTCATATTTACACACTGAGACGCCTCAAACATCAGACTTTTGAACCATAATATATCAATATTTTTTAATTTATAAACTGTGTGCCAGTGTTTGCCACTTCTATATTTTTCTACATGGTTATGCAAATATTTTGGTGTGCTCCTTCAAATCATAGATAGCTGGTGTTTCGTTTGTGCCTGTTGTCATGTTTGATCAATCTCTGATTATCACTTGATTTTACCGTCATAAGTGTGTGGAAGCAGACCTACAAAGAGTGATGGATGAATCACCATCAGTGGATCCAAAGAATCATGATGGAAAGAAAAAGTGTTGTGTCTTTTCTTATTTAAATGTAATAATTAGTTAAAGAAAGCTTATGTTAAGAAAATATCATGTTGCTGAGCCCTCCAGATAAAAATTATTACCTCATCTAATGAACTTTATATTTGACATTCATTTAAAACTACCAGGAGCTTTATATTTTAAGTCCTCATTGTGAGACTAATTTTGGATCTACATTTATTAATTTTTAATTTAATCATGAGCCTGTCAACTTGTGTAAATATTTTTATCTTATTAATATGGGTATGGTGTTTTATGAGACTATTTATTTTTCTTTTTTAGAGACAGGCGCCACCATCTTGAGAGGTAAGTTTGACACTGTTCTCATGTATTAAACTATGTTGATTGTGAATTGACACCTTCAGCGTTGTTCCTGAGCCCTGTTGACATTGGTTCACATTCAACCACCTTCTCTTAGAGCGTTGAGTCAACCTTCAGTGAGCTGAGTTTCATTTTCATTTTCTCGATTGTCTCAAAGCCCCATGAATGAGGCGTGAGATCTCAGCTAGTCTCTTGTTTAATAATTTGGCTTTCCCTATCTTACTACGGCGACATCATTTCATCTCTTTGATTTTTGCAGTTTGAGGCCTTTTTCCATTTCAAGCCTTACTTTGTCACATTTTGTTTGTCCTGTTTAAGAAAGCGCAGGTGGTGTATTAGCTGATCATATCTTTATTTACCATTGTGTTTCACTTGGACCAGTCATCTGTTCGAATTGAGTTGTTGCTGATCTCAAAGAGTCATCATTTTACAAATACCATTAAAAGGAAATTAGAGTGATTTTCTTTTTATTTTGGGTTTGGATTATCTTTGATTTTAAATAATTGAAAGCATTTTTATTGTGTATTCTTTTAATTTATTTTTGTTTTAAATTATTCATTGTGCAAGAAAACTCAAGATTTTGGAATTATTATTTTAGTATCTGTTTTTTATTTGGTCAGTTTCATTGAAAAATCAGCGTATTTTCTAATACATCTTCATTGAAGGAAAAGGCATTTCATTCAGCAATTTATTTATTAGGAAAGTAATTCAATTTAAACATTCATTTGACTTTGAATAGTTTGGGGGCATTATTCTGCATTAGATGAGTCTTGTATTACCTATTAGTTTGGGATTCAATTGAAGTTGAAAGCTTATTCATTGGAGAAACAATCACATAAGGTTTAAGTGACATTAGTTTGAGCACTTAGGCAGAAACTTTAGCAAGATCATTCAATAACTAAAATAAACCAGTTTACCTTAAGGAGCATTGGATCACAAAATATTAGTATTCTAGGCTAGAGATGTTATTGATTAAATGGAGTTGTTTTTCTGTGTTTATAAACCATTTAACCCAGAGGTAGGTATCCCATCCCATATGGAGAAGTATATTGATGTATGATAAACATATTTTTGGGTGCTCTGGCCTCAAACGTTCACATTAGAGTGCTTTTCCCTAAAGTGGGAGGAAGCCCCATGTAATAATTATATTTGAGGAGGCTTCACCCCTCGATTTAAACCACCATAAATTGTTTAGAGTGATGTGCCAGGCATGATGTCAAAGAGCTTAATGCCAGGGGGAGATGCTTGTAGTGTTTCTCTGCCTGTTTCAGTCTGAGGTGTAACAACATTCTTGGAATCACCCAGTAAATCTGCCCTAACATACACTTTTATTTTTGCATTAATATGAGTCTAAAAGAGGACTGCAAAACCATCTACTTAATCTGGGTTCTCCAAACTTTGTGCCGGTGTGTAGTGATTTTCACCTCTCTCACTTTTTTGATCTTCTTCCTGAAGGTGTAGTGTTTGAATACCAATTTCCCCACTTCTTCTCTACACTGATCTAAAGAACCTCCTCACGGGGTCCCTCATTTTCAGAAGCTGTTATAGCATAGGTGAAAAGCTTAGAATTATCATCAATGTTATTGCTTTATCATTTTATAAGTGATTCTTAAACAACATTGAAAGGTTTGGTAGAAAATACAGACTCATTGTAGTTCTAGGCCTTTCCTCTAAATCTCTCTTGATCATTTGATGTCACAGATCAACCTTTGCTTTTGAGTCTTGGAAGTCCTTTGAGCTTGGTGTCATAACTTATCTGTCATTAAAATTGATTTTCACAATAAAAGCTAATGTCTTTGATAGTGTGTTTCATTATTCTGGAGTTCTCCTCTAAAGCACTCTCTGAAACCTCTGTTGTGTCCACAGAGGCCTCTTGATGGAACACCCTCACAGGAAGGTGCATTGAGATCCACATCCGGTTGGAAGTGGACAGAAATAATGTCTAGTTATGTTTGCCAGCTAATACACATGATTACTTGAAGCCTTGTTTCCCAAAAATTATTATAATTTTACTTGTTTCTAGATTGTTGGGCTCTTTATTTTAGGTGTCACAAGGAATGTTATATTCTTATGTTTTTAATGTTTGAAAATACACAAACTATATAATTTATTTTTGAAAGGAAAGGAGATCAGGGTGAAAAATGGGTTGAACTAGAGTCCATCTACCATTGATCTCATTAAAAGGGGAAAAAATTAGATAGAAAGTGTGATGAGAAAGTAAATCTCTTGTTAATTGTTTTTCCATTTACCACTCTCCCTGTTTATTTTCATTCCTTTTTGATACTTATTTTACAGAAATCCATTTCATTCTCAAGCTTCCCCATCTCATAACATTTTCACACCATTATTAAAGCCCCCTCATTCTGTCTTTAATATTCTTACATATTTTCGTTCACCTTTTCATTAAAAACCATGTAAAACTACTTTTGTTTATTTTTAAATAATTATAATCTCAGAATTTTTATCTATAGTATTCTCATTCTTACATATAATGAAATTCATTGCTTATTTTATAACTCTCACCATAACTATTTCAGTTACACTTTAAAAATGAATATAATTTATAAGCCATTATATTAATATTACTCACTTTATTATTTTCCCCCATCTTGTTTCATTTAATATTGTTATAAAATCTTTGAGCCCACTAATAAAATATTTGGAGTATCAATCTGAACAATATGCATAGATCTTCCATCACCAGATCCAATGGCTGATCCTTTTTGCACACTAGCTTTGCCATTGATTTGACTTGGAGGTTGAAATGGGCGGTTTTACTGCCCATCCACCAGCATTGACTCCCCGCTTCATGGCCTGTCCTCAGGCTTAGGCCAAAACATGTCACACTCCATTGATGAATAAAGCATAGCGCCTCTACTTCTCAGATGAAACAAATCATTTGAAATATTATAAATACCATTTTATATATGATAAAAATCTAAATAACTGTGTTCTTCCTGACGTTTTAAAAAATCACAGAATACCCATTGAATCAGCATTGAGAAATGAAAAAATCTTCTTCATTGAACTATTTGCAGATTTCCAGTTCTATAAATATGCTCAGCACCCACAGACACTTGTGTTTTAAATTAATAATTGCTTTTGATTTTTGCAGGTGAGTCCCATATTAATGAAGTGGGTAAACAATTTGCAATACTAGTTTCCAATAATTGTTTAAATCTAGAGTCCTGGATTTTAGTTTGAGAGGCCTTATGTCAAGAAGATTATGAAATGAAGAATAAATAAAAACGACGATAGAGAAAAAGAAACAGTAGTAATTATCAAAGTTATACATTTGTCCATTGTGTAATTGTTTATTTAGTAAAGGCGTTGAGGGTAAAAGTAAAAAAGAAAATCTAGAAGGTAAGACAACAGGATGTGAAAATAGATAAAATATAGATTGAAGATAAATTAAAAAGCAGATAATGATGGGTAAAGAAAGAATTTACAAATGATTAAAAAGGTATGAAGGGTAATGGGTAAAGACCTGTTAAAGTTAAGGACAATCAGAGAAAAATGTGTGAGAGGTAAATCAGAGGTGTGAAAATACTATGCTTACTCTTACCTGCATATTTGACCTCAAAACTAATTTGATTTTAATAAAAACTACAGAGTTAACTACTACTATTAGATATTTTAGCATTAATTAGGAGATTATAAAGATTAATTTTGTGTTGTGATTAAATATCTTTAAAGTTAATAAAGGAGTTAATTTTAAAGTTACTATTCTGATGATTTGTCTGCAGATATTTTATTTGGGCTACATGATCTGCAATTATCAAAAATTTCATTTACTCTATAAGTAAATTAAATTATATATATAAATTAGGTATACCACCAATTCTGATTCATCTTTGCTTTTTTTTTCAACCTCAAGGTTGTTTGTTAGACTCTTGGAAGATTTACAAGGTCATTATCTGAATACTCATATTGTTTTAGGTTTGGTTTGTCAATATTATAACCACAATTCACAAAGATCTGAGCTATCTAATAATTGATGTTACTATATTCCCCATGTCAATATACCTTTGTTTTCCCTCACATTTTAATTTCTTTGATAGACCGTAAAAATTTAATGAGAATATCTTGCTGTTTTTCTTGATATGTATTTTTATCTTAATATTTCACTGAAAGTACCAATAAAAAATTAAATGCTCTTTAGTAATGTTGAACATTGTCTTGAGTTTCTTTTAAAATGCTTTAAAAAAGGAATTATTTAATGCTCATTTAGTTTTTATTTGTCTCTTAAGGCTTTCTAGAGTTTAATTAAAGAATTATTAAACATCTTAATTGGAGCATTGCTTATATGAATATTTTCTAAAAATTTTGAATGTAACTTAGGAGCTATACACTTGCATTTATATTAGAAGTATAGTTAGATTCTGGTACTATTTGCTTCTCAAACCTGGGTTGTTGCCATATATTTATTATTCTTTTGAATCATTTGATATAGTTAATTTCATGTGAAAAACCTTTTGAAAATTTTATCTTGCAATCTTTTGTTCTGCTGACTTGTTGATTAACTTCCAATCTCTATCAAACAAAAAAATATTTGATATTTAACCTTATAAATCTGAAAGAAGTAATCACAGTCTGAATAATCATAAATACAGAGGCTCTCTACACAGAACTTAAGAAAAAGTGATCTTGTTCAAATGGTTTGATGTTTGTTCTACTGTTTCCTGATATTACAGTGGACATTTATTTGTGGCACGACAGAATGAGGACAATAGAAAAACACGGTGTCAGCTAAAGCTCAAAGTAAAGCTGATGTCATTGTGTGATTAAACATTTTTCTGAATTTTTTTTTTTCTTTGTTATAAGGATTCCTTATCTGTGGGTCCTGGTCCTGGCTCTCAGAAAATTGTACCGGATCAACTCTCCTTGACTTGCTGTGCTTTAGATTTGAAAATCCAAAAAATCTCAAAGCCTGGGTCTGAAGGTTGTGTGCAACAAGCCCATTCACAAGGTAATTACACGAAAAAGCCTTTAAAACTGGGATATCGGGTGACTCCACATACAGACGGGTTTGTTTGGACTAGTCTCAGTTGGATAACCAAGTTTGAGTAGCTCCATCTTCACGTGGAGAGTTCTTCTTCTGGCCCTCTTCACTCTTTGCTGACCCCCTTCCACTCATTGTCAACCTCCATATTTATCAGCCCCATGGGTTCCCCACTTCACCCGACCATAACGACTGGTGTACAGCCTTCCTACCATTGCCTTTCAATGCCTCTCACCATTAAGCCCACTATGAACAAATCCCTGTATTTGATGAAGTGTCCAGTTCTACAGCCTCAACAACATGTGGATGAATACATGATTATTTGATGTCAAGGAGATATACAGTTAACTATTGAAATTGGTATTTGCTCCAATAGGAAAGCGAGGAAAGTGTTTTAAGGCTTTGATACCCTAATAATAATTGTCCCACATTCTGTTTTTCTGACTTATTATTACAATATTATGAAATTAGGAAAGTCACTATCCAAATCATACATGCTGCAACTTATCAGAGAGAAAAGTTGGAGGAGTACTCCAGTCTTGCACAGTTCAACGATTGTATGTATTTTTCCTCTGTCATGAAGGCTTACCAAGGAGTTGCCTAATGAAAATTTCAAATGGTTTCTTCAAAAGATGATTATCTGTCCCAGAGGGAGAGACCCTCACCATTAGAGATGGAGGTGCTTAGTAAGTATGTGGATGAAAATACAGTTACCAAATAAACAGAATAGCGAAGAAATTACACTGAAGGAAGGGGTTGGCCTCCACACCCAGTTTTCAGATTGGTAACCTCAGTGAAACTATGGAAAAATTGATGAGGAAGATGCCTAAATGGATAACTTGGTCTAGCCAAATATAGGTAAATACTCAACCAAAATAAAGCACTGGGGAGAAGCCCCCTCCAGCTGGGCGGAGGAGGCAGAGAGATTGTGAGTGGACCTCCTTTTTAAAACCTATCTTTAGAGTGGGGATGGGGGTGGTGAAGAGAACAGAAGAAAGTTAATTGAAATCTAATGATTTCATGAGTAGGGGATGTTGTTCCTCACAGAGGAAAATAAGCCTTTCTGTCAAGTGAAGAATGCAGAGCTAAGAAGTTCTGACAGGATTTGAAAAATATATCATGGAGATTTATAGATAATGGCCTCAAGCAATAAATCCCCAGGTTATTACAGAGAGAAATAGATTACAAAGTCCCATAAAAGGCTATAAAACAGGTCTAAAAATATAGAAAGTTTAAATCTAAAATGGTAGTTAAAGAGTTTGCAGCAGTAAACATTAAGAAAACCTTTTAGTAAATCAACTGAACTATATTACAGATCTTATTCTCATGTCTATTAAATAAGACACAATTTTACCACAAACACTGAGTGTTATAGATAAAACCAGTTAAATCACTGAAAACTGAACTTGTTTAATGTGAGGAGTAATTACAGATAAAAAATTTCCTTTCTAACGTTTAGTGATTAAGGTCTTATAGATCCAAAAAATTTTTGAAAAGCACTAACAGAAGAGAATATTGATATATATAAATTTGAATGATGATAATAAACTACAGACTTTGTTTGAAGCACAAATGAGGTAATTCTAGGAAGGGAGATATTTATTTATTATTTGAATGACACAGTCAGTTATCACAAATTCTGTTGTGAGTCAGGGAGCATCTCATAACCTCATGTAAGACATTCACTGGAAAACTTAGCCTTAGATAACAGATATAAGACTGTGTTTCTTTTAATCTGAGTGATTCATAAATGTGAAGTGATCAAAGATCTACAACTATGCTGCTGCCTTGAAGTTTAGTAAATTATAGTAGTATATTGATAGCTGTGTTACTAATCTCTTTGCCTCCTGCCCAACTCCCGGGATTAAGGCTTGGCGCCTCAGTGGATTGTATTTCTGCTATCTATGGGTTTTGATGTCAGCCCAAGAAGATTGTGGGGCATATTGAAATACATGGTGAGTCATGAAAACTGTGCTCCCCTCTCTGTTGTGAATGTGATTCATTTTATCTTTGATAGTGAAAACGTGAGTGAACCAATGAGTGAAAGAGAAGAAAGAGAATAATAAAGGCTATAAATAAAAGAAAATGAAACAGTAACCTATGATTTGAACACAGACTCTTTGAACATGAGTTTTGATGATTCTTATGAAAAAAAAAGCAATTAAGGGCAGTGTTTGAGAGTTTGACATAAAACTAACCATGAGGGGTTCATCTTACAATAAACTTGATTGTACAAATAATACAAAGAATAGACTCTTTTGCCAGATTACAATTCAGGGGAAGTTAAAGCAAGGATACAATCACATGAGGACATGGAGCTGATCATTAGGAAGTAAAGGATAATGTCAAATTAACTCTCTTGAATTGGAGGCCTTAGGATATTACTTGACTCATAAAAGCAGCAAAAATAATGCTGTGCACATATCCCAAAATCTAAAATACTGCTCATTGGACTGGCATTTTATCATCTTGGTGTCCATACCTCTCTAACAAACAATATACAGTGGAGATAATCCCCAGACTAGCAGTCCCGATAATGTGAGAAATATTAAGCAAGTTTTTGAAAATGTTAATGATTTGAAGATTTGCAAATAAAATGGTTAAAGTTTAAATTCAGTTTAGTCTGAAAGGAGGTGATCGGAGAGACAACCTCTGGGAGGAGCCCTCATGATGATGATATAAATATGTTGTAAATCAGGAAAACCCATGAGACGAAATGTGTGAAGATCTAGAAAAAGATGGAATTTGGTGCTACGGTTAGAAAATACCACCTTGAGGACTTGTCCTCACAGAAGAAATTTTGATTTCTTAGTGATGTTGCTAAGCTTAAAACCAAGTCTGTTAAAGCAAATATGAGGTGCAATGGAGTGAGCAAGAGCTCAGTGGGTAAAGCTATCAAGATCTTTGCTATAAAAAATAATATATTCGTTATTAAAATTCTGTGATGTGTTTGCAGGTTAGAAGGCACCCAGGGGAGTGCAGTATTGATATATTGAAGCTTTACAAATAAACTCAAAGAGATCCGGAAGCTATTGCACTTGAAGCTACAGCAGAACAGTCTGTCCAATGCCACTAGTTGAGAAAAGATCAAGAAAATGTACAATGTGAGGATAATATCAGCCTCAAGTACTCAAAATGGTTCAAATCTTGTGTTTGAGGAAGAAGACAGAAATTAGACTACAGGTGACTTCAAAATCTAATAAAGCATCTGAAGAAGCATAGCCTTGCCAAAGGAATGGACACATATTGGTGTAAAGCAAGGAACTCTAGACGGTCTTTGAGAGTACAATCAGAGTGTTGCAGGTGCATCCGGATGATCAACACAATCTGGCACTCACTACTATGAGACACTATGTATGTAAAAATTCCTTTTTGGTTAATGAGCATTCAAATGTACTTTTAAAGAAAGAAATGGATGTGTTTTCTATCGAGAAGAAATATAGGTTTCTTCATTGTATTATATCTTAATGATATCAAGTCCATTTTCAAAAAAACTAATGAAGAGCATCTACAACTCATTTGAAAGGTCTTTTAGAAAATGAAGAAAATCTGATTATAATCTCAAGATCATAAAAAAATATTTATTTGTGTTAAGAAGAAATCTTCTGGTCACATCACTATCAAGAGATCAAAATTTACCTAATACAATTGAGAATATTGATGATTACCCTAGAAATATCTCAAAGAGTTGTAATCTTTCATTTGGAAAGATAATTTTTTAAGAAGGTTTATATAAACCTTGTAGAACTCTGAGAACATCACAACATTCTCAAAAAGAGAGTGAAGTCGATGGACCAAGGAAGAAAAGTGCTTTTAGAGCCAGTGAAGCAAGCACTTACAACCCCAGGTTCACATTATTTGACTTCTCCAAAGGTTTCTTTATATTTCCTTTGCATCAAAACACACATTTGTTGTTGTCTTGTTGAGAAAAAAATACAAAAGGGACAAGAGAAGCCCATAGCATTTGAAGCTTTAGAGATGCACCTTTAAATATCTGGAAAAATTAGGCATTTTAACACAATCAAAGCATCAATAGTTTGAGTCCACATTCTTGCATTCCATCGTTACATGTGTGCCCACATACGATGGTTAAGACCCTCCCCTAGCTTTACAAGATCCACGATGGAAAAAAGAGACAAATGGATTGTTGTCATCTTGGAGCTATGATCTAAGAGATCCAACCCAAAATTAAATCAAGCAGCGAGGACTAGCTAAACTAATGGCCTAAACAATTTTCCAACTACTAGACATCAATACGTTACCTAGATGAACAAGAGAAGTGGCGACTCCACCTGTCAAGGCTTGTTCTAATTCTCCCTAGTCTTGTGAGATATAATATGTAGTTTTTTAATTTAAATGCACTCCTCTGGTTTTATCAAAAATAAAGGCAGATTCTTGAAGATAAAGGCTGTAAATTTCTACAATACAGAAAAAAAAAAAATTAAGGAAAAATTCTGGTGATTATTATTGCTTAAATGTTTACTAAAGAAAGTCAGAGATAGTAGCATTATGCATAAATTTCATTAAAGAGAGTTGACAGGCCACACTCTATTGGAAAACCACTATTAATAATAATAACTTAGGATTTACCTATTAAATTCTTTTTCAAGACATCCACAAAATGGTAGTTTACCTATTTATGTAAATACCATATTTTTAGGGAAAAAGAAAGATGCTACCTTTTCAACCACAACAATCTCATCAAACTCATTTTAACAACTGGATTCAGATTTCCATTGGATAAATCCACCATTCTCATCTTGAAAGCATAAATGGATCGTGCTATGATTGACTATTTTACCAAATGGATAGAATCCATTCCTTCCAGGCCTGTGACTTATTAATTATTAAATTTCTTTGGAAACTCAAAATTATTGTCTGAATTAAAACTATCTGAGGAAAATCTATTCACAGATAGCATTGTTGCCTTTTGAAATCCAAGAAAATGGTGGATTTTTGACCCTGTATCACATTATTTGGGACACTACAACTTATTACCCTCAAAGTGGCAGGTAGGTTGAATCTCAATAGATTTTAGTGGTGTCGTTGAGAAGTTACTGAGAAAAATAAAAATGTGGCACAACAAATTATTTTTATACTAAGACAGACCTCTTGACAAATAAGAAATCAGTGGTATAATGCCTATCGGCTAGTCTATGGAATGGATCTGGTCTTACAACAACCTTGGTTGTAATAATGACTCATTCAAGAAGTTTGAGATTTTGAAGAAAGAGATGATATCTGAAAGAAGTAAACACAAACCATTCAGCTGTAATATAATCCTTAGAAGGAGTATACAGAACACGGGTGGTACAAAAGAAAATATCAAGAAAATGTTTGACAAAAAGGACCAAGAAAAAATAGTTTCAACATTGGAGACAAAGTGTTAGTGGATTCTCAAGAGAGGACAAAGGTAAGCATGGAAGGTTGATAACCTATGAAGGTCCCATACATCTCATTCATTATACGAGGTAACAATGAAATTCTTCTTCTAGAGATGGATGGAGCAGAGGACATTGGAGGAGTCCTGTCAGCTTGGGGGATGCCATTTCATTCATGATATTCGATTAAAGAATCTGGGTTTAAATTTTCTTTAACATAAATAACATTTATAAAAATTTCATGAGAATATTAGGATAAAAATTAGGCCAGTGAAGGCCTGACCCTAATTCTAATAAACAAAAAGAGAGAAAGAAAATAAATAAAAAAAGTAGAAAAGAAGAGTGTGTAAAAAGGAAAAAAAGCTAAACCCCATACAAAAAAAAATTAATGTTTACATGAAAGTGTGCAAATCAAATCTTACTACTTTTTAAGAGAGAATATGGTGCTAATCTTTATTCTAAACATGATTATAATTTTTGATTTTTTGTTGATAAGTTAGAAAATAAGAGAAATTTTTAAAACCATTTAATCTTATTGTCCAATGGTAGGTAGAAAAAATGACATTGATTCACAAAAAGCTTAATGTTAGAACTAATAAGGAAGAAAATAAGAGATAGGTGGTAGTGAGGAGGTTCAAAAGAAAAAATAATAATAAGGTTTTGCGTCTAAATGCACCCCAAAAGGAAGAAAAAATTAATATTTGAATGCTAGAGTTGTAAAATTAGTATATTATAAATAAAACTCAAATGTGAGCTGTAAGTTTTCCATTTGGGACAATGTCGAACTCAGAGTCAGTGTTTCAAATTCAGTGGTATTTGGTTTCGTTTCATTCCCCTCACAAAAGTTATGAATCGGGATTACAGGAGGCGAGATTCAAACAAATAAAACCTAAATTTTCTGAAAGTTCTTAAACACACTCTAAGAGTTGTCATCTCTAGTTGCATTTGTTAGGGTCCTATAAATATGAGGATTCATAATTTTGAATTCTATAACAAATCTTAAAATATTATTTTTGTACCTTTTGCTTACCCCAAATGTATTCCCAAATTAAAAAAAATGAAAAAGGATATGTCCTAAAAAGAACAAATAGGAAAAAGCAAAGTCAAAAAGATATTAATACTGAACCCCATCAAAAATAAATCATGAAAGTATTACTAAGTTTAAATGAAACTACTTTAGTTTACTTTTTACAAAAATAAAGTCTTGTTTGCTCTTGTCCTAACATTTCCATAATCCATGATTTAATGGTTTCCATCTTCTGCTTTCCTTGCTTTAAATTTCAAGTTTAGAGATAGAAAATAAAGATTTTCCAAAGCAGTATAAATCTTGACAAATTAGTAGATATTTAAAATAATAGAAGACTCCAACATGTAGTTTGGGTCACTCAAATGAAATAAGAATAGAGTTAGATGGTTACACATTTTTAAAAAGAAAAATGGATTTAGGAATTTACAATATTCTTTTGGGTAAATAATAAAAAATAATGGAATTAAATGATATTGGTGAAAGTATTGCCTGAGCTGTATAATAAAGCATCATCGGGAAAATTGCACTAATTTCCCCTCCCCAAATGATGAAATATTAAACCTTAGATTAAAAGAGCTAGGAGGCATTTATCGGCTTACATTGGGACCCGGACTAGGGGCTTAATAACAGTTGGTCAAAATTACTTGATTCCTTATGGACCCATCATTTCCTCTGACATATTCACCCTCTTCCAAAATATAAATCCCTTTTCTATGATAAACACATTTTTTTCTTAAGAAAAATAAAGTCCCCTCTTATTATTTTCATTTAATAAAACACTCAAAAAACTATAAAATACAATTTATCCTAAGTATTATGTGTAAATATTAAATGGAATCATTGACCTGCTCAAATGCTGCCCATTTTACACTTTACTTAGTTATTTTTATATTTAATTAAATCTTATTATTTCATATTTGTTTTGTATATTATTCCAATTCCTTTAAACCATCACCTACATGCATATTCATCATTCCTTACATTTAAATATCTAAAAACCCACTTATTAACTTTTTAACCTATGAATTATCCTTCCCACATATTTATATTCCTCTCCATTATAGGTTAAGCATTATAATATAACACTTCTAAAAACATGAGCATTACATGTTTTTATTATATATTCATATCTTAACATATCATAATAAAACATTTTGTTCTAGTTTTAAAGACCTGTTTCAAGATTAAAATAACCATGGGATAAAAAACAAGACTTCCCGCCTCTATTAGACAAACAACTTCATAAGCGGTCACGGCAGGACCATCCATATTGGATGAAACCAGGCTCAATATTTACCAAATTTAAAAACCACAGTGGTTAATCAATTTGATATGATATGGCGGTATTGCTCCATTATCTCTCCTCCATGCACCTATTCTCTGTTCGATCACATCCTTGGAAGACAAATACATTCACCTTTTCGCAATAAGCTTCCCCACAGCGATTATTTCCTTACTACTTCAAGTAAATGTCATAAACATAAGCTGTGTAATAATTCTTACAATACATTGTTTTATTCACCATACTTGTTGTGAAAAATACTATAAATATTGATTTGTAACAAAATGGTCCATACCGATTAAGGATTTCTAAAAGGCTTCAATTAATAAAACCCCCATACACCATGAGACCTCGTTTCATTTAACAAATTGTTTATTATTGAAAGTTATTGAAAAGGAAATTTGGATAAAACAATCTAAACACTATTAAAAGTCAGTTTTCTCCAGAATTCCCAAGAAATGAGTTTGGATAGTTTTTCCTAAGATTCTTGTGGTAAGGCAGAGACTGAAAATTTTAGTATTAGTGAAAAAAGGATGGAATGGTTTACAACAAGCAGAAAATTATTAAAGATACATTACAAATGAGATGAAAATAAAGCTTTAGATGATAAAGATTAGTGAGACAGGGTAAAGTGAAAAATCATGACCAGTTAAGGTAAAGCAGTGAAGTAAATATCAAGGCGATAATGGTTCAAAGAGATGAAAACTTCTTTTACCATCAACAATGGGAATTATCAAGAACAAATAAAAACAATTAAAGAGCAAAAAGGTTCTAAGATGAAAAGCAGTGAAGGATATTTTCCAATGCTATTTCTTATTTAAAGTCTCATTTTAGAGAGGGAAATTAGCAGCCAATACAAAGTAGATTTTGAAATAATGGAGGAGGTTTATGTTCCCTGAATGCCAACCCACTAAGACTATCTCACTTTATGGATTATTAGAGAATGAGAGGCCACATGCATATTCACAGCTTCTAAATTACCGGACACTTTAATTCGTTTACACATATTTGAAGCTGTCTGAGCGAAATGAATTTTGGGAAACTTGAAAGGAAGGTTGCTCGATGCTGTTCTCAAAAACATATTTGAATTTTTATATATATATTTTATTGAAGGTATAAAAGGTATCATTGAATTTAATTTAAATTTAGAAAATGCACAAGGAAAACAGTTAAATGACTTAGATGCCTCATTATCAACTAGTTTGATATCAAATTGAAATTTTTCTTCTTCTGCCATCAATTCAATAAATAAATTAAAATAGATTCATTATTTTATTGTCCTTTATTTATGTTTCTATTTATGTAATACAATTTGAGATATTGCAAACTAATCTTGATATTTTTCCAAGATATTCTAGTTTAGAATTTGTATAAATACTTCATCATTTGAAGTATTGAGTGTGGAATAAATTGTTGAATATTTCTACAGTCATTTTTGCTATACCTGGAGGATTTCTTGTAGCAATTTCAAGTAGCAGTCTGGATCAAAATCATAAAGCATCATATTTCAGGATTCATGTGATGAGCCATTGAAGTGAAGTACTTTCTACTAACATTGTTAATCTTCTTATGTTTTACATGCATCCATATATGTGTTCTAAATTTGAATGGTAAATCAGGAATATTACTACAGAATTTGTTTAAAGCACTTTGTCTTTAACTATTTATCATTTATATGTTTTCTGCTGATTTCTAGAGTATGGAACCCTTAATTGCTCCCTCTTTCAAATGACATATTTCTTCTCCTTCCTTATCCAGATCAAAGAATCCTTGATTTATCTTTATCCCAATTAAACCACTTCACCAATCAGCCTTCAAATATCTTTAGTGAATTGTCTATCTTTCCCTGAATATATTTGTCTTTTGATCTTGATATTGAGTTTTCTGCTTGACATATTGACTCCTTTTGCCCAATGGAAAACCAAATCTATTAATATCCATCTCTTTAAATGATTTTTCCCACCAACCAAACCAAATCTTAGAACTAAGTTGCCCTTATAACTAGCCTAAAATCAAACATCGAAACATAGTTAAATCTTATAGAGAGAGCCCTCTATGAACCCTAAGAATGGCTATATCCTAGAGTTTAAAAGTAGGTTTGTGGTTACCTCGGTGAATTCTTTCTTTAACCTTGAGAAATTACTGAGTGATAACATATTTGCGACCATACTGGGGAAACTAACATTTTCTTCAGAAATATTTTTACAGGTTCAGATCTAATCTATGATGGTGGAAAGTGATCAGACACACAAAGGTTAAAATCATCCACCTTGCGACTCCAAATCAATTTCACAATCAAGACTCCATTGGAGGAATAAACCTGAAAGAACAATATGGAAAGATCAGGCTTTCAGTTTGGATCTTAATCCAAGACATTATGCTCTTTCTCATTAAGAAATTTTTTCAATGTATATTTTATTTTAGAGAAGACATTAGATTAATTTTTAATTATTTTCCTTTAAATATTGTAAATACTAATTCTCCTAATCCCTTCGAACAACTTTCTTCTAAATCTAATGATGATCATTTTTTAATTAAGAAGCCTCAAATAATCAAGATTGATCTTACAATCCCTGTGCATATTCCTATACCTTGTAAAGTTCTTGATAGATATAAGCCCCTCATTTTACCTCCTATACTCCATGATTTCCCTAATAACTATTACAAATTTCTTCCCAGGTTTGATGGAGAAAATAATAACATCATTGCCCAAAAACATATTCAAGGTTTTGAGAATTATTTGGACCTATTTGAGATTGATGAAGATGATGTTAGAATCAGAATTATTTCTCTTTATTTGCAAAATATAATAAAGAGATGGTTCAAGAATTTGCCTAATGCAAGCATCTCAAATTTCCAGCAGTTTGTCAAAAATTTTCTTGACAGATGGATAATTAAAGTTAATCTTTTTGTGATCATAGAAGGATATAATCAGTTAAAAAGACATCCAAATGAAACAATACAACAATTTTCTAATAGATTTAATCAAGTTTATTATTCAATGCTAGAAAATATTAAACCTCTCTTGCATTATCCAAGTGCCTTTGATCCAGAAATAGAATTTCAGTTAAGAGAAAGAGATCTAGAAACACTTGTATAGATGCAGAACATTGTAGTTGATGTAGAAGTTAATATACAAATCAGAAACGAAAAGTTGAAAGCTGAAGAAGAGAAGAAAAACATTGCAAAGATAAAACTCAGCCTTTTGGTAAGTAAATTAGAAGAAATGATACAAAAGATCACTATGAAAGATGATTTTTTTGTTCAAAATCACCATGAAGAAATAGAAGAGGTTGATAGCCATGAACAAATTCATGCTAATTCCAATTATCATAGATCAGAAAATGGATTTACAGATCAATATGTGGAAGAGGAATCTACCGATTTAATGTGTATGTTTGATGACATTCCTTCATTTAATGATTTTCCTCAATATGATCATTATGATGATAGTTATGTTCTCCAAACTCAAGCTAACTTTACAGAGCAATCAAAGATATTTTGGAGGATGAAGCAATGCAGTTTCAGCAGATTGAAGACAATAATCAGCTAATGAAAATCAGATATGAGAGTAAGGAAGAAAGAGTACAAAATTTGGAAATAAGTGAAGGTTCGTTACCTCTTTGTTTTGCTTCATTTAAGTTCATTAGAGACAAATTTCATGCCATCAATAATCAGTAGTCTTTAGGAATTGTGATTGACAACAAAAAAGACAATGAGACTCTTAATCAGGATTTCTCAGTTTCACAATTACAGTTATCAAATTCCATCGAAATACCTAATCAAATGATACATGAGAATTCTCTACCACTATGTTTTGAATCATTTCATATTTTAATGGAAATGTGGTATAACATCTTTAAAGAAAGGGATGAGCAACTTGTTGAAGTTTATGAAGTCCCATGGAATCCTATATGCCATAGGTTGCAACAATTTTCCCAAGTTTTTCATGATCCAATAGCAAATATGTTGGATATTGAATGCATTCAAAGCCTGCATCCATAAACTAACTATGAGTTTCAAGATCAATATGATAAAGGTTTCAACAGTCAAACATTACAATCAATAGAAATATCATCACAAAGTTTATCTGAAAGTTTGCAGGGAGATAAAGATGAAAATAGCATTTCAGTTTCATGGCATGGAGGCCATCCAGAACAAATGTACAGTTGTTTAGATTAGTTAAACATTAGTGTATATATCTTGGAAGATCCTTTTGAAAAGTTTCTAGAGTCAACAAAGTAAATCAAGTATTTCCTTATCCTCTCATTTGTTGACAAGTTTCTAATAGGTTGCAGAATTACAATTTTGATAATCAACAAGAAAATGTAGCAAAATCTATCAAAGTACATAATGCTTGAATGGTTGCATTGGCTATTTCATTTTACCTAACCAGCAGTTGGACAGCTGATTAGAGTAAGTAGGTAGGATTTCAGCTTATTTTAGTTTTCAGTTTTCAGCTAGTTTTGAAATAATTCATTAAGATTTGAAGCCAAGAAAAATGCCCTAAGATATTTATGATTTAGTAGTTTGGTTTGAAGGTTGTAGCACCTTTTAGTTCTAGATCAAATTTAAGTTTGCAGAAAAAGGTGTAAGTTGAGTTCAAGAGTTTTCAGACATAGCATATGCATGTTTGGGATTGGCCCAATGGATCAGGGTACTAGTCGACGGTGTTCTTGACATCTCACAAGGAGATGCCATCCCCATATGAAGCCAATGTTAGGGTCCTATAATAATAGGGTTCATAATTTTTGAATTGACTTTGATTAGTCTTGTAATATGTACATACCTTGTTTTCTACAAGTTGTTTTCCCATATTTGAAAATAAAAAATTAAAAGAGGGTAAAAGTCCTAAAAGAAAAATCAAAAGACTTGAAAAGAAAAGATAAAAAAAGAATAAAAAAAGGACCCCAAACAAAAAATAGATAAGAATAAGACATGAAAGTGATGCAAGTCAAAATGTCACTACTTTTTACTTTTACTACAAAAATAATGATTATGTGTAGCTTGTTCAAAATGCCATAATCCATGATGAGTTAGATAGTACAATCTTAAATTTTTCATGCTTTGAATTTAATGTTTATATATAGAGAATAAAGATCTGTCAAATAGTTTAAACTTGACAAATCACTAGTTAAATAGAGAATAATAAGGAGCTCAACAGTTTAATTTGACCCCTTGGAAGTAATAAGGTTAGAATTAGATAGTTTCTTGTTTTAAAAGAAAAATGAATAAGGGTTTACAAGCTCAAATGCACCCATGTAAATGAAGAAAAAAATTTAAGATAGCAAATAAGTAGGTACAAGCAGTTTCACAAGGCATGGATAAACATCATTTGGCATATTACTAATTTCCTTCCCCACAATGTGTTCCAGTATCAAATCCTTCAGTCATAAAGGCTCAGAGCATTTCTTTGACTTTTGGTGGGACCGGACCCACGGCTTGATGACTAACTGGCACCAAGGTATTGGATTTAACCTCATTAAAAACCCTTCCCTTTCATCATTCATTTTACCCTAATAAAATCCCTTTTCCTAAGTTTAAAACACTTTTTATCTACGAAAAGTAAAACCCCCTTGACTAATTCCCCTTTCATACAAGAATACCCAAAAAAACCCACAAAAATGCATTATCCTAAGTATTAAGTATGAAATGTTTAAAATGGGGCCACTATTATTCATGCCCAAACACTTAACTTACACTTAGTGCATTTTGTGTATTTATGCTTATTCATTTCAAATTAACACTTAACTTATATATTAATTCCATTATGAACCTTTCCCCCGTAATTATATTAATTCATTTTATTAAATACCCCAAAACCCACTTTAATAATGTTTAAACTATGATTTTAAAAACCCACTTGACATATTCTGCTTCCCCATAGTTTAAAAAACATATGTTATATATATATATTACCCGTCCAACGGTCGCTTTACACCTGCATATCACCTATTTGCTATGTAATTTACCGTATCCTGCCTATCCTGTTAATACATTATAATTTATGTTTAAACTATGTTTAAACATATTATGTCAACCCCGCCGCATAAAAAACCCCGGGCCACATGCCCATTTACCTCACAACTCCACCGATTGATCTCAACCGTTCACATTCCCTCTGCCTGATCTGACAGTCCAGAAGTCATATCGTAATTTCAATGGCGCAGTTGTTAAACAAATTTGGATTTGCGATAAAATTTGTTTCGATGCCTTATTTCTCCTCCACACGTCATTTTATTGTTGGATCACATCGATTCAACAAAAATATTTTACCACCTTTCAACTTTGCAAAAACCACTGGCGGTAATATCCTCCATCCCAAAACCATTAACCATTTTCCACCCTTGCGATAAACCACTTGCTAACCCCTGCAAAAATGCGTTAAATCATTCTCTACTGCAATAAGCCACTGTTCCACTTTGCGCTAAAGGAAATAAAGCAATGCAATAAAAATCCCGAACCATTGTGGTAATATCTGCACCATTTATGAAAAACATACTCACTCTGCTCTATGGTAAATTATAATAGCCTCGCACCAATGTATTAGGAAAATTGAGGTTCAGAACCCATCTCTACCCTTATTCCCACACCTCTTCAAAATTGCGAGAAAACCCCTGCTATGGCTAGAACTCCTTTCTCTATATTCTCTGTTCCCTAAAGTCATTACTGGCTTCTCTTCAAACTAGGGTTTTATTAACAAATGTTTTGTTTTGCAGGTTATTAGCAGAAGGAGAATTTGGAAAAACAGTTGATACTAGTTAAAACTATTTACTCCTAAAGAACTCACAAGGAAATGAATTCAAAGTATTTTACTTAAATATTCCAGGCATCAGATTTAAAGGATAGTCACCATATGAAATATAAAAGAGCATTCTAATGTAAAGATTAAAATAGGGCATTCATAACAGTCAAGGTAAAAGGAAGAACTCATAGTAAAGGTTAAAACAGAGTAACAGAGCAGTCAATGTAAAATAGTAAAAGTAAATACAGAGGCAGTAATGGTTAAACAGAGATGAAAACACCTTCACTAGCAACAAAGAAGTTTATCCTAAGTAAAAGTAAAAACAGTTAAAAGAACAATAAGGTTAAAAGAATAAAACAGAGCAGAAAGGGACATTTTTCCAGAAATTTCCTGTTTAAATCATAGGTTTGTAGAAAATATTGTGACCAATCCAAGATTAATTTTGCATAACTAGAGGAGGTTTATATTCCTAAGAGGCAAATATACAAAAACCTATCTCATTTTTTACACAGGTATTATAGAAGGAGATATACATGCACATCTTCACAACCTATTTTTCAGATTGTGCAAAATTCTGTTTTACACATCTTGTTGTAGAGCCTATTGTGAACAATTGAAGAGTAATTTTAGGAAACTGAGAGAGGTTGATCTCAATAACACATTTATATACAATAGCAGCTTTCAATTTTTTCATATCTAAATCAGATTGAGATATAAAAATGTATCATTGGACCCAAATTTTGGAGAATTTATGGAACAAAATGCACAAAGGAAGGAGATAGTTAGTGACTTGGAAGCCTCATCATCAACTAAGAGTTGATATAAAATGTTAATTTCTCTTCTTTTGTCACCATAAATCCATAAAAATAGTGCCAAATAGATTCATTAGTTTTGAGTGTCCTTTTATTAAGTTCTATTTATGTAAAACAGTTTGAGTTATTTGTAAACCAATCTTGATATTTTTTCAAGATATTCTAGTTTAGAATTTGTATAAATACTTCATCATTTGAAGTATTGAGTGTGGAATAAATTGCTGAAGATTTCTATAGTCATTTTTTTCTATACTTGGAGGATTTCTTGTAGAAATTTCAAGTAGTGGACTAGATCAAAATCATGAAGCATCATATTTTAGGATTCATGTGATGAGCCATTGAAGTGAAGTGCTTACTACTGTCATTGTTAATCTTCTTATGTTTTACATGCATCCATATATGTGTTCTAAATTTGAATGGTAAATTAGGAATATTATTACAAAATTTGTTAAAAGCACTTTGTCTTTAACTATTTATCATTTATATGTTTTCTGTTGATTTCCAGGGTAGGGAACCCTTAGTTGCTCCCTCTTTCAAATGACCTCTTTCTTCTCCTTCCTTATCCGGATCAAATAATCCTTGATTGATCTTTATCCCGATTAAACCACTTCACCAATCAGCCTTCAAAGATCTTTAGTGACTTGTCTATATTGCCTTGAAAATATTTGTCTTTTGATCTTGATCTTGAGTTGTCTGCTTGACATATTGACTCCTTTTGCCCAATGGAAAACCAGATCTATTACTATCCATCTCTTTAAATTATTTTTCCCACCAACCAAACCAAATCTTAAAACCAAGTTTCCCTTATAACTAGCCTAAAATCAAACATTAAAACAAAGTTAAATCTTATAGAGAGAGCCCTCTCTGAACCCTAGGAATGGCTAGATCCTAGAGTTTAAAAGTAGGTTTGTGGTTACCTTGGTGAATTCTTTCTTTAAGCTTGAGAAATTACTGAGTGATAACAACTTCCACTTTAGAAGGATTAATTCTCAACTTGCCTCCTCCTACAATGTGTCCCAAATAAACCAGAGAAGTATTTCCAAATTCACACTTTTACATCTTAAGAAATAGTTTCTCTTTCTTCAAAACATCAAGTACCCTTTTCACATGCAAGACATGTTATTCTCTTGTTTTACTGAAAATGAGTATATCATCTAAATATACAATCACAAATTCATCAAGAAATGGACGCAAAACATTATCCATAACACGCATGAAAGTCGTCGGTGCATTACACAAACCAAACGGCATAACCAACCACTCAAAGAGTCCTTGTTTGGTTTTGAATGAAGTCTTCCATATATCACTTTCTACAATTCTTACTTGATGATATCCAATTCGTAAATCTAACTTAGTGAAAAACTTTGCTTCTTTCAGCTGATCTAGCAAATCATTTATCCTTGGGAGTGGGTATCAATTCTTTATCGTTATCTTTTTCAAAGCTTTGAAGTCTACACACATGCGCCAAGTCCCATATTTCTTCGGAATCAAGACTATGGGTGAACCACATTGCGAAGTGCTTGGCCTTATGAGTCCCTTTTCCAACATGTCCTTGATTTGCCTCTTTATTTCGACATTCTCCATTATTGACATATGATACATGCTGATGTTTGGAAGAGGACAATCTTGTTGTAACTAAATCTCATGTTGAATGTCCCATTTAGGAGGCAATCATGTTGGCTCGTGAAACATCTCATGATATGCATCAACTACATCATATAAATCTGATTTCAAATTAGGATCAGAATCTTCAAATGACTCATGATTAACATCAACTTTAGGCTTAATCATTAGAAGAACAAAATTCTTACTTGAATTCACCAACCTCTTTACTTGTCCAACATTTACCATTGCAATATTTTTCTTCTTGCGATGTGCTCTAACAATGAACTCCTTTCCATATTTGAATAAATGGTATTTTTTCTCATGGCAATGGAAGATCTCTTTCCTCTCATACAAGTAAGAAATGCCCAATACAACACCCTTAATATCAAGAGGAACCACATCTAATTCAACTGTGTCAACAAAATGTGCAGTTATTGCAAAGCGCAATATGCACTTCTTTGAAACCTGTAAATTTTAATCCTTACAAATCCAACCAAGTGGATATGGTTTTTGATGTGGAATGGTCTAAAGATTAGGTTTCTTGACCAAGTCTTCAGAGATTAAGTTTTCTTGTGACCCACTGTCAAACAGTGTGTCAATCTTGGTATGTTTGGATATGACCCTCACATGAAACAGTTCAATTCTCTCTTCTTCATTTGGAGCTTGTATGTGACAGTTTGATGTACTAGTACTGGGTTTTGTTTCAATTTCTTTCCCCTTCATGTTCTTCAAGCCCATGGTTGTAATTTAGTTTCATCACCTGAATCCTCTCTTAAGTCATGTTGAGTTGTAGCTTCAATTTTCTGCTTCCCTTTGTTATTGTTATACTTGGGTCTCTTTTCAGGATGTAATTTCCAACAATTTTTCTCTTCATGGCCTTCTTTTGAAAAATGTTTACAAACAAATTTTTCTCCCTCTTTCTTGACAGACGCATTCTTTTTTCCCTTACCTTTTGAGGTCTTCTCTTTGTTTTTCCCCTTAAAAGGTTTCTTCCTACTCTCATCAGCAATGTTTTTCCCTCTTGCTTCTAGATGTGTGGCCTGAACACAAACTTCATCTAAGATTGTAGGGTACAACATGAGAATAGTATGTTTTAGGTAGCTATGTAAGCCTCCTATGTACTTGATAAAAGTATCTTGGCTTTGCAAATATACCCCTAATAATAGAGCTCTTCTCCTAAATTCTTGGGTGTAGTCTTGTACATTTTGTCCTTTCAATTGTCTAAATTTTTTCCATTTCATTATGGCTTTCTACATGTGAGATAATCGATAAAAATGTTTTTTTATTGTAGTAATGAAATCAGTCCATGATAGGATAATCTTACCATGCTTTTTTACCTCCTGCTTTGTCTTGGCTTCCCACCAAACAAGAGTTGCACCTTCCATCCTCAATGAAGCTAGTTGGATTTTGGTATCATCATCATGAAGGTTCTGAATTCTCAAATAGACCTCCAATTACCTAATACAATTATCAAGATTTTCTGCATTGACTTCACCATTAAACATTGGCAATTCAAACTTAAAATCAAGTTTTAGAAAAGGACTTTTACCAGTTTTCTTTGACTTGTGTGACTGGTGTACTAAAGATGAAGTAGAGGATGATGACGATGAGGGTGAGGATGGTGAATTTCCACTGCCTCGATTTCCTCCATTACCCTTCTTTGATTTATCTTCATCATTGTGGCCTTCGGATGATCCCTGACCTTCCTTGTGAAGTTTGGATCCTTCTCCTTCTAGTCTTTCATTCCTTTCTTGATAAATGACTCTACCATTTTAGTCATGTCAATGAATTCTTTCCTGAATACTCTTTCTTCTTCTTTGGGATCAACCTCTTCACAGATTTCTTATTCTCCTGGAGGCATGCTTATAGATTCTTCTTCTTCTTTTGGAGGTGAACTAGGTGGTGGAGAATGTGGCAATCTTGCACTAATTTGTTGTGGTTTACTTTGAGAATGTCTTTATTCCACCAATTTTCCTTCTCCTCTCTTAAGCTTGAGCCTAGTAAGTATGAAAACCCTTGCAAACAGTAAAAAAAATATTTGCACACAAAAACACCAGAGAATAAACTCTAGCTCCGATACCAAAATGATATGAAACGAGTGTATTAGTTTGTTGTGCTAAGTTTCCTTTCAGTATTAAAAACATGTACAATTTGTCTCCATTTGTTTGCTTAAGGAATGAGTGTTTTAACCATGAAACATAAATGAATTTCTGAGTTTTAAGCCCGAAACTAAGCCTAAATAACACTTTACAATAGTGTATAACAGAGAAAAAACATCACACAGAAGTTTTACACAGTAGGCATGATGAAGCAGTTCACCCCTCCTGGGCTACATTTGCTGGTCTAGCTCCCAATGGCATGTCCCTCTTTGTCATTATGCTCAAAATTAAAAATACATGTGTTTAAAAGCCTCTAATGGTTGTTTTCTCTACAACAGTGGCTCCAAAATGCTCAAATTAGTCTAGGTAGACTCTTGTTTCACCCAAATTGGTCGAAAATTGACCTCCCAAAGTGTTTTTCCCAATATCAGCTAGAAAAGCTCCACCAAAAGTGGAGACTGCACTTAACTGCTACTAAAAATAGAAAAAACCCCAAATTTTAGGGCACCTCCACAGACTCTGTCGGATAAAACCGTTTGCATTAACATCAAGTGGTTTATGCGGGGTGGTCATATGCCAACCCCCCGCCTTTAACTCTGTGGCTTAACTATTTTTGAAGCTTCGCATATGGAGTGGAACTCGAAGTTTTAAGGGTTCCGAAAACCATTTTCGAACTCGTCGCAAGAGCTGTTAGTTACCGCGCATGTGACAGACTTTTTAAATTGACACCGGCCGCGGAAATGTCGGAGCCACGTTGATAATCGTCAACAAACCACATTGCAACCGCGCCATGTGAATCTGTTTACAAGCCGCTGGTGTTTCTGCGTTCTATAACCATCACATTTAACCTTTTCCACAAACCATGCTATGTGACCAGGATTGTGGAACAGTTTCATGTCACGTTTTGTGAAACCGTCGGGCCATAAATAAAATGTTGTGGTTTTAATACATTTACATGTGACCATTATTTTGGGGCTGCCAGCAGGTTGGGACCATTGGCGATCCCCTCCCTAAACTATGAAACATATCAAACTTAAATGTACACGACGAACTATATAGGTAAGCAACATTGGATAACAGAGATGGTTGGAGAGCTATGCAGACATGCCGAAGGTCGTGGGGTCGACCCCCACCCCGACTCCACCAAAATTTTTTCCTAACCTCCTGGGGACACATTGCAGCCTCCGAGCTTGCCACATGTCACCCATCCAATGGTTCCAATTTAAAACAAGTTCACTCCATCCAACGGTCCTGGTTGCGCCACGTGGAAAAATATAATTGGATATGAGAAAAGGAATATTCCAAGCATATGCCACCGGCTGACTGTACTTGCATGCTGACTGGGCATCCCAGTCACCCTGTCACAAAATTTTTAGCTATTTGGGAAAATGAACAAAATGAGATATCTTCCTCATATGACATCGGTTTTTCGAACTGGTCGTGGCATCGAAATCACAACGATGAGACCTTTTTGGTAGCTCAGGTTCAGTATAGTTTAGAGCACTTTTAATTTTGAGCATCACACATGATCTCCTGATCACTACAAATTGATGTAATTGTAGGTTGGTGCCTAGTATATATTTCATCTAAATAGTTTTTGTGTTTTTCTCCCATAATTTTTCCATGTATACCTTGTGTTACTTGTTTATTTTATGAGATTAATGTTTTATGATATTTTACTAGTTTTAAATAAGTAAAAAATTGTCATTGTACTATTTCACCACCCCCCCCCGCTTATTATAATTGTGAATCCAACTTGATTTATTGATAAGGTTAAAAAATTATAATCCATTCATCTTTGTTATTTTTTCATTGTGGAAATTCCCTTAAGTGACATGTTATACAAAGGGTTGAGGTTGAGTGTAAGTCCTCGATAAATTTTCTAAAATAGATACCTTTAGACTTTAATAAGTAAAAATGGAAACATATTCTATATTATGCATTGTAATACCTAATGGCATGCTTTTTAAGAATCATTTCCAATAAATGGTGGAAGAGTGAAGAGAGGTTGTGAGAATTTAGATAATTACATCCCATAGTGTCTAGGGTTAACCCTAGCCACATCCTATAATACTTTTCACTAGATTTGTAGTTAGCTTAGTTGAGCTATTTTGTTCACTTGGGTGTTTTTTTAAAGCACGTTGAATAATTTTAGGTGAAAGACTCCTTGATATTTGCAATATGGATGCATTTTCAAATCTAGAGGAGGAGCCATTCATTTCTATGATTAGATCCTCAAAACAAGCTAGTGATAAAATTCGATTGAAGAACAAGTTTGTCAAAAGCATAAAATCCATCATGAGGTAGATATTTTATCTTCAAAACTAAATATAAAATCCCTTCTTCTACAAGATTAATATTTAATTGGACCCTTTTATTTAATAAAAACATGAAAATACTAGTTTCATCTATATGGGTCAGGTTGTTGCACCTCCCCAACAAATTTTGGGGTGAATCCACTCTCAAAGACATTAGAGATATGCTAGGTCACTATATTGACTAAGCTTGAAAAAAAGGAAATTTATATCTCTATCCTATAATTTATGTGGAGATTTATATGGAGAAGGGCCTTTCAGAGGTGATTCAACTCAATATGGAGGGTTTAAGTCATCTTCAAGTCCTTGACTATGATAAAATCCCATTTAAGCGCAGTACTTGTTGTGAATGTGGGAAAATTTTAAAGATTTTTCCCAAGAATCCAAGAAATCCAACCCTTTCCAATCCAAAATATAAATCATTTGAGTGAAATGGATCAATAATCCTTTAAACAAGTATGTAAAAATAAAAAGAAGTAATATTTCAAGGGGCCATAAAATGTAAAAAGATCATAGCCTAGACCATCCATCCCTTACAACAATAAATTTGAAGTTATTAAAGATTTGAAGGAAGTGAAAAAAGGAAAGGATTGAAGTAGATCCACTAAAGATCCATTTATATCTTAAATTTGGAACATATTTTGAGACCCAAATGGAACAAAAGAATACAACATAAATGATTTGAAATGCGGAAGCTAGATCGTACTATCTCCCTTTGGCAAGATGATTATGGGCTTAATAACACTGATGTTTGTTGACGGAGTTCACCCCTCTTGGGCTACATCTCCGGGCCATGCTCAAATGGCTAGGTCGCTTGTATTTCAGTGATTAAGAAGAAGTACAATAATTTTTTGTATTAATATTGTGGCTATTTACCCTATAAGGAAATGTTCTTCTCTCACAATTCTATTTGACAACATGCACTCAGTGTCATTTAAAGCAAACACAAAGTCTTTTGTACAGACTCTAATCCTCTACTGAAAATGAGAATAATAAATCATTCAACAATTTTTTCTTACTTGACTTGGAGTGAAATCAAAACATGTACTGATTACTGAAGAAATCACTATTTTTGTTATCGAACAGGCTCTACTGATGAATCCAGAGCATGTAAAAGCCCCTGTTTCGGCTCTTCAAGTGTATGATTCTGACTCCGTATGACTTCATAATGATCTTTTAAAGTATGGCTAACACCATAAACTTCAATATAAGCTTCTCTTGGCACTGAATTTGAATGTCTTTGTCTCTAACTTTGACTGGATTTGAACAACTTGCACTGACTCCTCGATACCTCAGCTCCCTTGCTAGGAAAATTTCAAGAAGCGACTTCAAACTTGAACAAGCGATCCTCACTTAGTGTGCCCCAGTGTCTCCACTGTGTCCACCTTCTACTTCCTTCCTAGAAAACATAAATAAGAACTCTCACACTATAATTCTCACACTTGAATTCTGTATTGTGTTTTGAATGAATTCAATCCCCTTTTGATGCCTTATGCTCAAAACATCTCGAGCTTATATAACTTGAGAGAAGTGCCACATTTAGCACTTAGCCTAACCACTTAACGATTTGATTCTTGATACATCGAAATAAATGGTTCATTGCCTCTTTTTTATGCCACATAGGGAGTATTGATAAAGTGATAAAGTTTGTTTTGTTTGGATAACATAAAACCATACGAATTATCCATTTAAAACCCAAAATACGACTTTGGATAGGAATAACTCCTAGCGGTGAGCCACAAGGTGTGTAATGGATAAAATTCTGCATGTGATTGAGCAGGAATATCCCCGGTGGTTCTGCTTGACGGATAACATTCCCACGGTTTCGCATCAGTTGTCATCCATGTGACTGATTTTATACTTTGGCGGTTGCGGTTAGCTATAAGTTTGCAGATGGCAGAGAAGGCTTGATCGCTATCATGTGAGTGGTTGGGGTCTAACCACAGGCGGACACCTGGTGGTTAGTTTTTGGACGGTTCCACCAACCGTTGTGTGTGAAAACACATAAACTCTGATGGTCTCAGCTCCAACTGGCAGCTTATCCTTTCTACGTGGCTACCACTGGTGATAACTTTTGATCACATGCTAACATCTATGCTACGGTCCCAACGTGGTTAAATCCCAACTGCAACGGTCACTGCCGACATCCTTGACATCTTCGCTCGTTCATATGTGACAATTCTGACACGGTTAACATGCCATGGTTAGGACTGTTGTATTAACATTTTTTTTTGCATTTATTTTTATAATAAGGTTCGAGAGTGGGTTTTACACAATAGGTTTTAACATAAAGTTTTTTAATAAGCAAGACACCTTGTGCTTAAGACCTTAGGACTTAGGACTAGTGTATTTTAGGTTTCTAAACTTAGGTTTGTAGACCTTAGCTTAGGATTGAAACCCTTTTTACATCGCCATTGCATTGTGCCATGAAATTTTACATCAAAACCTCAGTCACTTAGGATTTAACCCTTATTACTTAGATACTTAGTGTTTTACCACTATAGGCTTAGGGTTACATTGAAATCACGACACCATGTCCAAAGCACCATCATGAAGAAGCAATGAAAATTTGTAATATTCCCAAATTTTCACATAATATTTTGAATATTAGGGTTCTTAATTTTATTAATGAATTAAGTAAATAAAAGGGTGGAGGGACCCATAATCGTCAAGATGAATAAATATCCACTTTTTATGTGTGAATGTGGATTGATTAAGCCTAGATCTACATAAATGGAGATCATGTCTCATTAAGGAGATAGATCATGGAGGTTGAAGCAGTCAACTGAGATCATGGAGGGCATCTAATGTAATGTCATAGAGAATTCATGTTGAAGTGATGGAGGAAGTAGTGCAATTAATGTACACATGATGGAGAGGGTGTACATTGCATGTAGACATGATGGATGAATTGGAGAGACAACGCAGTCAAACATGGAGGATTATGTTCACATGCACAGTGCAGTTTAGAGGTGGGCCAAGGCATGGGAAGGCTCATAAACTATATAAATTAGATGAAGGCAACAATGGAGGCATGCTTTTGATTATTCATGTAAAGGTCTGTTTATATCTGTAATTGTCATTTGACATTGCATGCTTTCTTTGGATGTTTAGCTAAGATTGCAAGTGTTATTTAGCACTAGGTGTTCCTTGTCAGGAATCCCACCTCTTTCATTGAGTAGCTCTTGGAAGAGGGTTTTACTTCATTCATCATCGAGCATTGTGCCACATTATTTCCATTCTTCAGAAAAAGTAAACACCCACCTTCATGAATTACGTAATTTTTGAAGATCGGGCTTTGGGAGCTGGAGGTTGTTCTCATTATTCTGAGGAGAACCAAAGGTAGGGATTATTCATATCACCTTGGGCTTAAAGATCAAAGATTCCCAAGGGAAAGCTTCATTTTAGATCCGGCATCAGGAAATACCACGGCCTCCCAATGCTAAGGTATTCCCATCAAGGATCGTACCATCATTGCAAACATCCAAGAGGAAGGAAGTTACTGCATTTCAACTAGTAATCCTAAGAGGGCCTCATCCCTCACCTTTGCCATCACCATTTTCACCAGCCTGGAGCTGGTTGGCATTATCAGTAGGCATAGAGCCTCTCCCTACAACGTATTTTTCTGGTGAAGAAATGCAGGTTTAGTGTCCGCAACTTGAAGGAGGAAGAAGAGGAGACAAGATTCAAGCTCCTAGCTTGTAGATTTGAAGGAGGATCAGCCCCAAAGCTTAGATCTGGTTATAAATATTATGCAGCACATTTACTAGATCTAGCTTCAGATCTATATATAACCCAACAATTAAGACCATCTCTAGAGAGATTTTCCAAACTTGGGATATCTGAAATCTTTTAGGTTATCTTGGGTTCTGGGTTATCTTGGGTTCCCATCACATTGGCCAGATATTGAATCTTGGCATCATCAGAGCTCCTGAGCTCCATAGATCTGAATTTCCTTTTGTAGCAGATTCATGTACATTAGCAGCGAAAGGGACATGTAGTATTTCTTCCAGTAAGCTCACCAGTTACGCGGTGCTAGTTGTAGCTTGTTTGCAAGGTGATTCTAGACCATCTCTTTGGCTAGATTCCCTCATCTTTTGTACATTGTGTAATTGAATCCTCTCCACATAATAAAAAGGCTCAGCTTCTCTGTATATTCTGATGTTGTCTTTAGATTTATTGTTTACTTAGTTGCAGTTCTTATATTGTGTTTCAGTATTACTGCATTTTCCCTTTTGGGATATTACAACATTGATATTTTCACTGAAGACAATATTGTCGAAGCTAACAAAGTTGATGATGAACTGGACTCTCTAGACAAACTGAAATGACAAGATCCTCCTGTAACTTGCCAAATATAAATGTGCCAACATTAATCAAAATATTACCATGCATTGGAGATGTGCACTGGATTTTGAGTTGATTCCACGTGTCAAACGATGGAAATATCATGTCGAATGAAGAAACTTCCTTATGACCAACCAGGTCTCGTTTACGCCTGTGGTTCATAAACTTTGACAGATGTTTTATCCACCATCTGGTGTCCAAATGAGAAACCATAAGATGCGTTGGATTCAAAACGATGAACACTTCAAATTTATGTTGACTTTAAGTTGAGATGGAACTGTCCGTTTTCTACACAAGTCGAAAACAAATTACTACATGGGACCATCTTGGTCATTAAGAAAATTTCGACTTAAACATACAAGATCCATTTTAGATCACACATCCCAATAGAAAGAACTTTTGGACCTCCAATTTTTTTTTTTATTACAACATGAACTTTATGATGAGTATGAGTAAAAGTAAAATCATCTAGATCCTAGTTACAGAATCGATTAGGTCTACTAAAAAATTTACAGACACCTTATACATAAGGCATGAAATCTGCCCAATTCCAATTTGGAGACTTACATTCCTAAGCTCCTGATGTCTTTGGTTATTTTTATTTCACTGTCATCTCTTCGGGTAATGTCATACATTTTTTCTTTGAATGTCCTAGAAGTTTTCAATGTTGACAAACTCGTTCTCCAGATTTTGTGCTAGCTGCCTTTTTGTTGGATTTTCCTAAATTTTGTCTTATTGATGTGGAGTCATTGTATGATTGAGATAAGGTATTTCTGGGACGCTTCTTCATTTACAGTGCTACACCATCGTTTTGTGGATGAATTTTTATAGCACCTACTTCCTTGATGTAATTTTTCTGTTTCCAACAGTTTTCTAGACAATGCGAGTGACTTCCACAAATAGTGCATGGGTAGTTTCTTTTAATACTTTGTAGAATAAAGTTTTGGTAAAAAGAATCATTTTTCTTGAATCGCTACTAGTAGAATTATTTTTTTTACCTTTTTGATCCTATAATTTCTTTAGCATGAGTTTAGGATGAAGGGACCAACATCGATCCACAATGTGACCTCTTTTCCTGTAGTAGTCACATTTTTCTTAATCATATCCCAAGCCTTCATGTTTTTCCCTTTCTTGCATTGATATCAGTTGTAGCCTACCTTGACCATGTTTTCCAAGGCCTTGTACCTCCTGGTATCCCATGTTCTTCATCAGTGACATTACCATTCCTCTGGTATGTCTTTTGAAAGCTCCAATATCCTTATTGCTAGAAATATCATCTTTCTATGAATCACTTCTTGGTGATGATGGGATATAAGGAATTTCCTCAGCAGATAAGGAAAAGGTCCCGATAGCCTCTTCTACCGACTGTGGCTTTGGAGTTGTCGATAGAAAGGAACTATCTTCATCTTCCTGATGAAGAGACAGGTCTTTCTTCTTTCCTTCAGTAGATGAGTTGTGAACTGAAGGAATATTTCCCCTTTGGTTCCTTCGCAAAGTTTCAATATCTGACTGTAACCTCTGCTTGTCCTTCTCTAGAGCTTCCACCTTTCATCTCAAAGCAGTGATCTCCTGCTGGAATTGTTGATTGAACTTTGCAAGTTCTTTCAACCTGAGCTGTCTAGAATTCTTTCCCATTCTTACAACTAAAGGGGATCCAAACTGCTCTGATACCAAATGATCTGAAATGAAGAAGTTAGATCATACTATATCCCTTTGGCAAGATTATTATGGGCTTAATTCCACGTAGATGATTATTTGTTCACTACAGATTAATTTAAACTCATAAGAAATTTTCTATAATAAATTTAAAAAAAAGTCATGCAAAATCGACAAGATAAGAACATTGATGTTTGTTAACAGAGTTCACCCTTCCTGGGATATTTTGGACATTGGGTTCAATGCTACCAATGTGTTTCGCAACATGGACTAACCGCCTCTCATGGATCCTAACTCTGGTGATTGTATTGGAGACTAACGCCTGTGGGTTTAGGTCTAACGGAAATCGTGATTCCAACAAGTGGTATCAGAGCAACAGTTCTCAAGTTCGAAACTCACTCGGCTCGCGTTGGGGGGTAGAGTGTTGGACATTGGGTTCAACGCTCCCCGTGTGTTTCGCAACAAGGACTAACCGCCTCTCGTGGATCCTAACTCTGGCGATTGTAGTGGAGACTAACGAATGCGGGTTTTGGTCTAACGTCAATCGTTATTCCAACAGGATACGTCTTCGGGCCCTGCGCAAATGGCTAGGTTGCTCGTATTTCAGTGATTAAGAAGAGGTACAATAATTTGCATACTGCGATTGCGGCTATTTCCCCTATAAGGAAATGTTATTCTCCAACAATTTAATTTTACAACCTGCACTCAGTGTCATTTACAGAAAACACAAAATCTTCTGCACAAACTCTAATCCTTTATTGAAAATGAGAATAATAAATCATTCAACAAATCTGTCTTACTTGACTTGGAGTGAAATCAAAACATGTACTGATTACTGAATAAATCATTGTTTCTGTTGTTGAACAAGCTCTACCGATGCATCTGGAGCGTGTCAAAACCCTTGTTTCAACTCTTCAAGTGTATGATTTTGACTCAGTATGACTTCAGAATGATATTTTGAAGTATGGCTCACACCATCAACTTCAAGCTAAGCTTCTCTCGCCACTGACTTCGAATGTATTTGTCTCTAACTTCGACTGGTTTTGAACAGCTTGCACTAATTCCTCGACGCCTCAGCTCCCTTCCTAGAAAACTTTCAAGAAGTGAGTTCACACTTGAACAAGTGATCCTCACTTAGTGTGACCCAGTGCCTCCAGTGTGTCCACCTTCTTCTTCCTTCCTGGAAAACATAAAGAAGAACTCTCACACTATAATTCTCACACTTGAATTTTGTATTATGTGTTGAATAAATTAAATCCCCTTTTGATGCCTTATGCTCAAGACATCTCGAGCTTATATAACTTGAGAGAAGTGCCACATTTATCACTTAACCTAAACACTTAACTATTCAATTCTTGATACATCGAAATAAATTGTTCATTGCCTTTTTTTTATGCCACATAGGGAGTATTGATAAAGTGATAAAGTTTGTTTTGTTTGGATAACATAAAACCATATGAATTATCCATTAAAAACCCAAAATTTGACTTTGGATAGGAATAAATCTTAGCGGTGAGCCACATGGTTTGTAATGGCTAAAATTCCACATGTGACTAAACGGGATTATCCCCAGTGGTTCCGCTTGATGGATAACATTCTCACGGTTTCGCAACAATTTCCATCCATGTGACAACTTTTATAATTTGGCGGTTGCAGTAGGCTGGAAGTCTGTAGACGGTGCAGAAAGCTTGACTGCTATCATGTGAGTGGTCGGGATCTAACCACAGGCAGACACCTAGTGGTTATTTTTCGACAGTTCTGCCAACTGTTGCGTGTGACAACACATAAACTCTAACAGTCTCGGCTCCAACTGGCAGCTTATGCTTTCTACGTGGCTACCACTGGCAGTAACTTCTGATCACATGCTAACATATATGCTATGGTCCCGACACAGTTAACTCCCAACTACAACGGTCACTGCCGACATCCTGACATCTCTACCCATTCATATGTGATGGTTCTAACGTGGTTAACATGCTGCAGTTAGGAATTTTGTATTAACATTTGTTTTTGCATTGATTTTTATAATAAGGTCTGAGAGTGGGTTTTATATCATAGGTTTTAACATAAATTTTGTTACATAAGAAAGACACCTTGTACTTAAGACATTAGGACTTAGGAGTAGTGTAGTTTAGGTTTATAAACTTAGGTTTGTAGACCTTAGCTTAGGATTGAAACCATTTTTACATCACCATTACATTGCGCCATGACATTTTACATCAAAACCTTAGTCACTTAGGATTTAACCCTTAGTACTTAAACACTTAGGATTTTACCACTATAGACTTTGGGTTACATTGAAATCATGACACCATGTTCAAAGCACCATCATGAAGAAGCAACGAACATTGATCTGCACTGAAGAAAATATTGTTGAAGCTAACAAAGTCAATGATGAACTGGACTCTCTGGACAAACTAAAATGACAAGATCCTCATGTAACTTTCCAAATATAAATGTGCCAACATTAATCGACATCTTACCATGCATCGGAGATGTGCACTAGATTTTGACTTGATGCCACGTGTCAAACGATGGAAATATCATGTCGAATGATGAAAAATCCTTATGACCAACCAAGTCTCATTTACGCATGTAGTTCATAAACTTTGATGGATGTTTTCTCCACCATTTAATGTCCAAATGAGAAACTGTAAGATGTGTTGGATTCAGAAAAACAAACACTTCAAATTGATGTTGACTCTAGGTTGAGCTGGAACTATCCATTTTCTACACAAGTCGAAAACAAATTGCTACATGGGGCCATCTTGGTCATTAAGAAAATTTTGACTTAAACATACAAGATCCATTTCGGATCAATAAAAAAGGGACTCCCTAAGTGTAAAAAATGGCAACTCCCTTGGAAAATGAACTGAGAATAGAAGAAGAAGAATCAAAAGAAGAAAAGTACGAAGAAAGTGAATCAATGGATGGGGAGGAGGATGCAGAGATGGATAAGAAACATGACCATCCAACTATGCATTCACATGAAACTTTTGATTCCATTTCCTTTGCAAAAAAATCCTAATGAAATAATTTTGACCCTCTTGTACTAACAAAGGGAAGGAAATCATTGCCAATAATGAGAGAAAAAAGTGGAATAAAATAATCTCTTGCGTTATCAACTAAATTTGGACTTTACTTTATTTAATAGAGGGAAAATTCTTTAAAAGCGACAATTATATTTTGTTTCTAGATTTTTTTTATGTAAGAAATTTCTCATAATATATTCTTGTACTTAGGAAACAATAAAATCAAGTTAATGTAGAAAAAAATGTTTGAATTATTGCTTTCATATTTTTGACAAGAGGAAAATGGTTCTCCAAGCTAAATTCATCCTCCAAAAATTTATAGCATTAATTTTTCTGGTTTTACCACACTTTTTCTTTAATACAATCTAAAATTATTTATGTTTAAAAAAAATTATCTCCAAAAAATACATTATATGTAGATAACGAGAAAATTTCCGCGTATAAACACATATGCCCCATATGATACCTCCCTCTTCCCCATAATAATCCAAATAAATGGTGGCTCAATTTCCAATTGGAATAACAGCTAGTAACTTGGGAGGATTTAATGGAATTCATATCTCAACTACACTAGAACTGAAAACCTCATGGGAACCTTTTAGTAAAGTCTATTCAAATTTATTAAACTAGGCCACTAAACTATATATATACACTAAGAAATTCATCATTTGAATACTAATACAACCTTAAGAATGACCCCACCCCAATATATATGTTTAGGACAATGACATTTTCGTCCAAAATGAATGTAATTTTGCATAAAAAAAATATGAACAGTATTGAACTCTAACTTGGAAAATAATATTCATTGCAATTTTTATGGACATTACCATAAATATAGTATTACGCGTTCTCATGAATGTTATGTTGGATGTTATTGTTTTTCACATGGAACAATTAGGAAAAAAGAGATGGAAGGCTTAAATTGATATAGGAAGTTTGTGAGAGAGTTTAAATGTGTGGAAATACATCTTACCATTTTAGATCCATCTTAACTTTGGAATTATCAAGTTTCGAGAGGGATGAAATTTCTCGAGGTGCAAACCTCTTTTTTGAGTGCAAAAGTTGAGGAAAGGTTTGCACCTCGAGAGATTTGATCCCTCTCGGTTCTTGATAGATACGAAGTTAAGATGGATCTAGGATGGTTTCAGTCGTGTGCGACCAACAAAATCTATTGAACATATTTTTGAACCTCAGAATTATCCTCTCTCTAACATTCTTTCTTACCTTTTTCCCTTACTTTCTCATAAGTTCATATACTCCAATCAATGATAAATTTCATGTTTTGTCACAAGGAATGCACTTAAATGATTTCCATGTTATATTCTGATGTTCTTGCTATTCGAATGGATTATTGTAATTTAGCTACAGAACGCAGCCTATTCTGCAGCTAATCATGGGTTCTGTAGCTACTTTCATGGTTTGACAGGTTCTAAAGATCAAATGGAGAAATTATCCACATGGGCATTTCCTAAATAATCTACACATGGATTTCGTCCTATCTACTTTATCGAGGTCGATAGAAAATGATGCCTGAGATCGTGGTCAAATTCCAGTCAAAGGACTCTTGATTTTCTCTATCGTAGCAAATCAAGAGTTAAACAGTCAAATTCCAATTCTATAAGTCGGTTAAGATTAGCCACCTGTAGGCAGAATTAGTTCATAAACAGTTATGTTTGTTTTATTTAAATACCAGTTGTACAGAATCGAGGATAAGCTAAGTTTTTGTTGAACGTTGTGTATTGTTTTAAGACTCCGTTCTATTATAATACAAGGATTGTGTTCATGGTACCAGTGATTGCTTAAGTGCATATATAACTAGCTAGGATCTCAACCGAATCTGTTGCAGAGGGCCCCTGCACAGGAGGAGGTTTTTCGTTCATTGTTTTAGTTTAAATTCCTTACTCTGTTTTTGTCAATTCTGTTTTCTGAATAGATTAATGTTACATTTCAGTTTTGATCAGTAGCATAGAATTAAATCATAACTGTGTAATCATTTTTCTTCTAAAACATTTCGTGAGGATATATTTATCTATTTTCAAATTGAATTAAGTTTGAAGCAATAAGAATTCACAGTTATCTAGTTTCCTTTACTGTTTTGTCATTTACTTTCTTAGATTAAAACTATTAATTAATTGTATCAATGAATGTTCTTAAAGGTCATTTCAGGAATATGATTCTAAACTAAATGATTGAATATCTAATTCATACAATTATTGAGATTTCCTCTGCATACTTTACTTGTTTTTCTAGGACATTAGAAACTAAGGTATAATTGGTTTCTTACACATCTTCTCAAATGGATAATACTTCATATTGAATGCTGGAATAATCAAATATACATTAGTTGTTTACAATCAGTTGAGCTTTAACTTTGCATGCTTTCACATTTGCTTTTAGATCCTCATTTAATTGCATCACTGGATGTTCTTAAAGGTCAATCCAAGAAGTTGATTTTATCATATTTCTAGACTGAATAATTGAATATTTAATTCATGCAATTACTGAGTTTTCCTCTGCACACTTGACTTGATTTTCTAGAACATTAGAAATTAAATTATGATTGGTTACTTACACATCATATCAAGAAGGTGACACTTCATATTGAATGCTAGAGTAACTAAACATACATTAGTTGCTTTCTTTTTTTGCTTTCACTTGGAATAGCATTGCTATTTCAATTTCAGTTATAAGATTTATATCCATGGAATAGGACTAATGTTAAATTAGAAGTCATTAGAATAGATACTTTTTTTTTCATATCAGATTCTAACCAGCCAATAGTCTTTGATTCATTTTTATGCAAATTAGTTTAAATTATGAGTTACACTTCATTTTCTTCCTTCTTAAAAATCATTAAGATTCATTTAATTTCTCTCATAGTTTTAGATTACACTCTTAGATATAAAGAACAAAACTCCCAAAACAACATAAAAATACATACAACAAAGTAAGAAGAAAGTTAAATAAGCACATATAGTGCACCACACTTCATCAGTTTACAAACCTCGGTTGATAATTTATGTAAGAAATTTCAGACATTAAATTAACTAAACACATATGATTAATTTTATCAATATATGTAAATATATCTAATATTAATATAACTATTTTAAAATTCTAAATATGTCTCTGGTCATTTTAAGTTTAAATTTTATTGGTCACCCCTATTTGTTGAGATGATAAATATTTTAAAATAACTTTAATGATGAAAAATGAGTAAATAAAAGTTTTGAATGCAAAGTGACAATGTAATAGTGTTGAATAATATAAAATTTTAATAATAAGAATGTAGTCAATTACAAATAGTCTTCATTGTGATCAATCTCAAAATATGTTCTTCTATTATTCTTATTGTCACCCTTGTTAGTTTTGTCATCTTTTCATATCAATTATATGAAAATGAATGTTATACGAAATTTTAATCTATGGATAAAATAATTTCCTTGAGTGTGGTGTTCCTTCACTCAGAACAATAGAGGAAAGGTAACTACTATTTTCTCTAAAACAAGCAGATATACAAAAATGAGAAAGAACCTACTTGTGATACTTTCAGTCTCCTTCTCTTTCTTTCGTTGTTGTTGTCGCTCTCAATCCAACTCAAGTCGCTAGATCGATTCCAGCAAACACAAACAGAGAATAGCAAACAACATACAATATACAAGTATCTACTTATCTGAATCAAATCAAACCGATTAGATCTAAAATACATACTCATTCAAGAATACATTGCACAAGATATAGACATATGTATGGGAAAATGAATAGAAATATTTATTAAAGAGTAGGAGGAGAAGATTAAAACCAATGGATAGATTTGTTGTCAACCTACTCCAACTTCATTCCAGCCTCATCACATCCAGCATCATCTTAGCATCATATCATTACTTCCACTCTCTTATCAAATGAGAATCCAATAGCATAACTTTGCACAAAATTCTTCCTCCTAGCACTTAGATGAGTGCTCAATTTATAGGGAAACTGATGGTAGTTTCTCAATTAATGAATTTCTAATAATAGGAAAGACATGTTTCCAAGTTCAGAGGTGTTATATGAACACTTGGATTTGAAGTATGACACCTATGGACTCTTCTAGAAGACACTGGCCATGTGAAGATTCCCGTAACAATGATAATTATGCTCCCAAGTGACCAACGTACCCTTGAGTGTCGGGAAGTGCACTGCAATGCACCCTTGCATGGAGGAATTGGCACTGCAACACAGTTAGTCCCTTGCAGATGAGCGTTGGTGAGTCAGTGGGTCAAATAATATATACTTCAAACCTTGGAAATCTCACAATAGAAGCCATTAATGAAATGTCTTCATTTAGGGCATATAGAAACTGAAATATAAGGGGATGATAGACCCTATTCATTGGTCCTGGAGATGATGTCCAGTTTGACCAGGTCTTGGGGGATGATGCCAAATTGGCCTATAACAAGGATAGTTGAAATCATAAACCATTTAAATATTTAACTCGAGCTATTGTAGTAAACAACATACCTTGTCTATCTTTCTCTCCAATATTAATAGGTTTAATTACTATAACACGAAAATCAATGTACATTGTCAATAATTTTGTGTGCTTACACTAAAATCAATGCACACTATTAATCCAATGAATTTAAAATTAATGTATCGTCATACATTCAATTACATCAAATCATAAATCAACATATACACTGAAATCAATGCATCTAATGCAAGAAATAAAATAAGGTTAGAAAACAACATCTACATTGAAATCAATGCATCTAATGCAGGTAATCAAATAGGATTAGAAATCAATTCAACATCTACACTCAAATCAATGCTTCTAGTGCAAGTAAGAAAATAGGATTAGAAACCAACATCTACACTAAAATAAATGCATCTAGTGCAAGAAATTAAATAGGATTAGAAATCACCATCTACACTGAAATCAGTGCATTAAGTGCAAACAATCAAATAGGATTATAAATCATATACATTGAAATCAATGCATCTAGTGCAAGAAATAAAATATAATTAGAAATGAACATATACTTTGAAATTAATGCATCTAGTGCAAGAAATCAAATAGGATTAGAAATCACCATCTACACTGGAATCAATTCATTTAGTGCAAGAAATCAAATAGGTTTAGAAATCATCTACATTGAAATCAATGTATCTAGTGAAAGTTATCAAATATCATTATAAATCATCTACATTGAAATCAATGCATCTAGTGCAAGCAATCAAATATAATTAGAAATCAACATCTACATTGAAATTAATGCATCTAGTGCAAGCAATCAAATAGGATTAGAAATCAACATCTACACTCAAATCAATGCATTTAGTGCAAGTAAGCAAATAGGATTAGAAACCAACATCTACACTGAAATCAGTGCATCTAGTGTAAGTAATCAAATAGGATTAGAAATCACCATCTACACTGAAATCAATGCATTTAGTGCAAATAATAAAATAGGATTATAAATCATCTACATTGAAATAAATGCACCTAGTGCAAGCAATAAAATATAACTAGACATCAACATCTACATTGAAATTAATGCATCTAGTGTAAGCAATAAAATAGGATTAGAAATCACAATCTACACTGAAATCAATGCATTTAGTGTAAGAAATCAAATAAGATTAGATTTTATCATCTAAATTGAAATCAATGCATATAGTTCAAGTAATTAAATATTATTAGAAATAAACATCTACACTAAAATCAATGCATCTAGTGCAAGCAATCAAATAGGATTAGAAATTAGCATCTACACTGAAATCAATGCATCTAGTGCAAAAAATCTTCTTCTCTCTCTACCCTTCATCTATATCTATATCTCCCTCCATCTCCCTTTGTCTCTTTATCTGTTCCCCGCAAACACACACACACTCTCACTACATATATATCAACATTCTATCCCTCCCTCCATTTCTTCATCTCTCTCTTCTTTCTTACCTTCCATATATATATATATATATATATATATATATATATATATATATATATATATATATATATATATATCCCTTTGTCCCTCTATATCAACCCCAAAACATACACTCCCTTTTCCAATCTATCTATCTATCACTACCTCCCTAATCTCTCCCTCTCTCTCTCTCTTCCTTCCCTCCCTCTCACGCGCTTTCATCTCTCCGCCCTCCTTCGTCCTCTCTCCCTCCCTCTCCATATTCCTTATCACTCCTCTCTTTGTATCCACCTTTCTCTCTTTATTTCTTTCTTCTCTCCCTCCCTTTCTCTCCTTCCAACTCCATATCTATATCCTTCCTCTATCTTTCCCCGTATCCCTCCCTATCTCCTTCTCTCTCAAGTACTTCTTGTCCTTGGGCTCTCTCTCCCTTTCTCTCCTACCTCCTCTCTTTCCCCATCACTCACTCTCTCTCTCTCTCTCTCTCCCCCCATCACTCTATCTCTCTCTCCAATTATGTTACTATATCCCTCCCTTTCTCCTTATCTTCCTTCTCACCCCCCCCTTGTCTCCATCTCTCCTTATATATATCTTTACTTCACCCCCAAACATACACACTCTCTCTCCATCTATCCCTTGTCACTCCCTCTCTCTCTACTTCTCACTCTATGTTTTTCTTCTTCCTCTCTCTCTCCCCTCCAACTCCATCTCTCTATCCTCGCTCTCTCCTCCTCCTCCCTCTATCCTTCCTCTCTCTCTCCCTTTCTATCCTACCTCCCTCTCTTCCCCCTTCTTTGTCTCTCCTTCTCTCTCTACCCTCCAATCCTCTCTCCTTCGCTCTCTCTCCCTCTCTCTCCCACCTCCATATTTATGTTTCCCACTCCCTCTCTTACCCTTTTTTACCTCTCTCACTTCTCTCCCTCTCTTTCTCTTTATTCCTCCTCTCCCCTCTCCTTCAGTTTATATCCCTCTCCCTTGTCACTCCCCCTATTTCTCCACCTCTATTATATTTCTTTTCTCTTCCCTGACATATATATATATATATATATATATATATATATATATATATTATAATAAATTTAATATTGCCATTTTTAACCAACCACATAATAGAATTCAGATTAGATAAGCATTAGCAAAATTGAGAGCAAAGGAGCTAGGTTTTACAGGTTTGGGCTTACAGGCTACACCGAGGTGGCCTCACACAATATTGCCAATGAAGGAAGACATTACTACAAACTGGAGGTAGTCAGACCCACGAGCATGCAGTGTAGCATAGATTTCACGTAGGTCCATCGTGGAAAATGGGCTCTAAAATCCTCATCCGTGAACCCTTGCTCCAGTCAGGTGATAGGCATAGCAACATTGCTCCCCAACCCCTGTTTGGTTGTGACTCAAACCTCGGTGATAGAGAATGTGCACCCATGACCTGTGGGGATGGGGCGATACAAAGAAAACCCTCTCGTATAAAGTGGTTTCGACCGGGGAGCTCATCGATGACACGACATTTTGCAAGAAGACCTGCCACAACACCTAGACCTGATAAATGGGTTTGGATGCCCAAAGGGCCATTAGTACAGGCTGGAGTGGCGCTGGAAATGGGCCACACCACAGCAACGCTAGATATTGAGACACAACATACTGAGGTTCACATAAGCAGAAGAACACGCGGCGGCTGCTGCCTAGACAAAAGTGGACGTCCTGCTACAAGCAGTCACGGTCCTCCATCTGCCATCAAATCAAGGTAGCTAGATAACAGCAGTGAGACACCCAGAACAGGCTCACACAACAACCAACAAAAGGGCAAAAGACATTGGGAATCAGGTAACCCCTACTCGATTTCAAATTTTCATAAAGCCCCCTGTGGGGAGGAGTATTTTAATATGGGTTCAAGACACTGAGAGGGTAAAAAACCTAAAGTATAAAATTAGCCATACTTTAGGATACCCAATACATATGAAATCCTTGATCAGTGGAGGTAAATTTCTACATGATTCCTGCTCAATCCAGGAATACTCCATATTCATTGGGTCTACCGTTAATCTCAACCTGAGACTGAGAGGAGGAACAGTAGAATAGGGCAAACCCTTTGGCCATAGGGGCTCAAGGGGGGGCAGGACCTCAAAACAGGAACCCCCTAAAGGAGGCCCCTCATACAGGAACATATTACAGGGGAAAAAAAAGCAACTACACCAACAAAAACATTTGAAACCACCCCTGGGCCTTACATAGTAGAGAAATTAAATTACACACCAGAACTGAACATAGACATACTAGAGATCGACAAACATTGCACATCATATGAATCACAAGAAATCATATGCAGATTTAACTGCTTCTAACCAATGGAGCTCTTCAATTCAATTTTCACAAACTGGACTATGGACTGTGAAATTCATCTCTGCTCCAAAGGATTATTCATAGTCAAATTTGCATCTACGAAGGCCAAAGAAATTATCCTCAGGGAAGGACCATGGTTCTGGGTATCTACCAGAATCTTCATTACACCATGGTTTCCAGATTTTGATGCAAATACTATGGTTGTAACCAAAATGTTAGTTTGGGTCCTGATATACAACCTTCCGCTTCATTTTTGAAACTAATGTGTCCTAGAAGGTATTAGGAACATCATTGGGAGATACGTCAAAATAGATATGCAATGACTGGAGGAGAGAATCTACACTTTAGCACATATCTATGTGGAAGTGGATCTTAGCAAAGGATTAACAGAAAGCATACAATTGGTACATAAACATCAGAAATGGTCACAACACTTAGATTATGAAAACACCGCCTTCAGATCCAAAATCTGCAGGAAGACGAGTCATTTACAAAACACTTGCCCCGATGCAAAAGAGATAACAAAAAAAGAAAGACGAGGAAAGAAACCAAAGGGTGGCAATTTCCCCCATATGGACCAGAGGAGGAGGCATAAGAAGAAGCGGAAGATCCCATCCCAAATGAAAACAAACAGAAAGCTACTGAACCAGCGGCACAAGGAAATGGAATGCAAGACCCCTTTGACCTCATAAATCCAGATCAACCAGAAAATGAAGCAGGGGATACATACATCATCAGTGGAAAAAAAAGGCACTTATCAGATACCTCGGATTCAGACAAGGACAATGTAGTACTCACAGAAGGGAACTAGCTTTCCCTTCTTACAGCCTCACCATCACATGGTGCATGGCGAAAGGTTGAAAAGAATAAGGGGAGAAAAAATTAAGGGAGAGAGACTTAGCTTTTTTATCCTCATCTGTATTATATATGCTCTCTACTTGTAACTTTCAACACCATTTTTGACTGATTGTTGGAAAATTACCAACTGATGCAACATTTAATTTTGTTTTCATTAATAAAATTACGACCTTTTTCCTTGGAAAAAAAACACATTTATGTATATATATAAAATTAAAAGTAAAATATATTTTATTATATATATAAGTAATATATGTATACCATTTTTTAATTCCAAATATGTATTTATGCTTATAGGAATTCTATTATGAAGTTTTTCTTCGTGACACTGTTGAGATTTAGTGGCATTCTATTAGGAATTTCTTCTTCGTGACACTGTTGAGATTTCTTCGTCCTCGGGCGCGAATCTCAACAGTGTCCTTTACAGATGGCAGGTAAAATAAAACAATATCCAATGCTTTCAATGCTTTAAATATTGCATGCACAATTTCCCTTGCGCCGAAATTTAGCCAACATCCTTCGCCCCTCCTTCCCCAGCACTCGCCACATAACGTCAATCACATTCCTCCGCTAGCACCTACCACATAATGTCAAATCCATTACTCTGTCTACAACCTACCGAATGAAGGGGAATTTGTACAGTCACCATGTATACATGTCCAAAAATCATGGTATTCATACGAAACCGATAAACAGGTATAAGTTTCAGATGTGTTTTTTCTTTCACGAAAAAATAACGCATTTTTTATCTCCTCTATAATTTCAAACTGTTGGATCTTGGAATCACACAAAGCTTATTAAACAACAGAATATGGTCTAAGGAGAGATGGTAAATAAAACCCTCATTCAAACTGATTGAGATGTTTCACAACTCGAATAAATTTCTAGAAACATATTCATCATTCATAAAAGCTTGTGTGACTTGGAAGTTATCAAAGCTATGCTTCCAACAACTTTCCAGTTGTGTTGTATGCTTCGCCACCGGCGACATGAACCTCCTTTCGGCAATGGCAGCCGCAACTCCCATATTCCTCTACCTGCGGGATGCCACTTCTTGACTTGCCAGCAATATCTTCAGTTCACTACAGTACTATATCACCTGGTTTTCCTTTGATTTTGGCAAGATTATCACTCAATTGGTAGCGACCATCTAAAGAATTCTGAGCGTAGGTTTTGGGAGCGGCCCAGAACACCAGAATGCAAATGTGAGTGACAATTGGCCTTCTTAAATTTGGTGTTTCCAACTGTATTTGTCACACCACATGTACGTATACGTGTCAACCTTTTCCTCCGTATGGAAGTAAACTTACAGCAATAGCCAAAAAAAAATAGGACATAAAACTTCCTGCGAAAAATAAAGAAATTTCAAGTTTAAATTCAAAATTCTATTAAAGAAGTTTTATGAGTTCATTTTTATGTCATGTTTTTTAAATATTTTTGAAGGTTTCCAATGGGTTTATAAATTATATTTAAAAAATAAATGAACTGATTTCTCATTAGTTTTTTAATCTATTTTTTTAATGGAAGGTTAAGTTTAGTAGTTTGGTCTTTAGTTTTTTTTTAATTTTACATGATATCACATTGTGTGGTCCAAAATTGTTCTTATTTGTTGTTAAGAGATTTTTTATAAGTCAATACTTCTAATTAGGGGAGGAAGTCACGTTTTTGTATAGATCTGTTTTTTTTAATGAGGAATTTTTATATTTAGCTTCTCCAAAATTTAATGGTGTGAATATAATTTATCTCTAAAGTAGTATTAGTATTATATGGAATAATTTTTTTATATAAATAAAGGATATATTTTGTTTGGTAAGATAAAAAGAAAAGTGTATATATATATTAAAAAATAAAATATAACTATATATTTTTATATTATTATATGTATTTTTTAAGGAGTGTTAAACGTAATCTCTAATCATTACTATTATATTTTAGAATGGTATTTCTTTATTTATATTTGGTGTATTTGTAATTTCTCTTTGTATTTTTTAATAATTTGGAATCTTATGTGTCAATATTAAATTTGTACTAGTTCAAATAGGGTGACCACATAGTTTGAGGACATTCCTAGTGGTAGCACATGTAGCTTTAATAGTCAACTAATCATAGGAATAGACAATGAAGGTTATAAAAATGCTCTTTAAAATTTCTCATCTATAACTATTCTATTTTCAAATGTTATTGTATATATTTTCAGATGGTAAAAGAAATCCTAAAGTGACCTCTTATAGATGCAGAGTTGGTGAAGAGTGGGGACTTGATGAGCTCATGGATTAAGAAAAACATAATTGTTATAAAAAGGCTCTTTAAAATTTCCTTTCTATCACTATTCTATTTTCAAATGTTGTGATGGTAAAATAAATCCTAAAACACCTCTTATAGATGGAGAGTTTGTGAAGAGTGGGGACTTGATGAGCTCATGGATTAACCAAAAAATAATTATAAAATGTCAACGCGACATGGTGCATGTCAAAATTTCCATATATGTCTTAATTTCTAAGTCTTTACTTGCTTGATTAATTGTCTTCCCTATTAGTTTGTGGCTATCTCTATCTCCTTGTTTCTTCTCTAAGACATCTGATTACCCTGACGTACTCGCTAGATTTAGATAACCCACCCATGTCCCACATGCAACCCTCTACTTTACCAATTCCTTCTCATTACCTCACCCCTCACCTCCTAATTCCTCATGCCTTCCACGTCCACATCCTTGTTTCTTATAATGTTACCTGTGCATCGCTCTACATCCATCTACACTTCTATCAGCATGTCTTTACACTTTTTTGGTGCAAATTCTAGTTTAATTATATATGTATAAGGATATATAGGTATATTTACTCTATAATAATAGTGGACTTCATATTTTTAAGCTGTTACTAAAGTATTCATTGCTAAGGTACGATATTATTTTATTTATTATTTTTATATTTTATTATATATAAAATGTATTTTAATTATATATGTAAAAGAATATATAGGTATATTTACTCTATAATAATAGTGGAGTTAATATTATTTAGCTTGTTACTAAAGTATTCCTTCATTGCTTAATTAAGTATGGGTGGTGATATATCCCACTAAAGTACGGTCAATTATGGTGATAAATAAAGAATGTTATTATATTTTCACCAATTAAGGTGTTTGTTGGGTAACCCTTATTATCACTAAAAAATTGTGCAATCAATTTCACTAGCCAAGATGACCAATACTAAAGAATGACATGCACAAGTGTACTAATGTTGTTGGAAAACATCATAAATCAGAAAAAAAACAAAGGTTCCTAAAGTTATCATTTAAAAAATCAGATTGTGCAAAGTTACTCATTTTTTTGCACAGATCATCATCGCTGTTTCTTTGATAGTCCCATGGATTTGAAAAAATGACAACTTAGCTAATCTTGGACCAATCCACATTAAATGAGAAACCATCTACTAAAAGGACAAGGCTAGCTATCTTATTCTTGAGCTATTTTACCCCTGAATTGGCATTAAGGATCATCCAAAGGACTCCCCTTGTCTCCCACTACATCAAAACTCATAAATAAGCCAAGGCATGAGCTTTGGCCTAAAAATATCAATGGTTTTGGGAACAAAATAGAGAGAAGCCAATTCAAAGTTATGCTACAAAATTGCATAGCCAATTAATATTCCTTTGTGTTCAAAGAGCTCACCATTGAGAATTTTCATATGACTTCTTTGAGGAGAGATCATTCCCCAAAGGAGAGAGAAGACCAAGAGAATTTTTTGTTCTCTACCTCTTGTATTTATTTATTTTGTTTTACATTGTTATTGCATTGTAGATAATGATATTTGGTAGATTTATTTTCATTTATCATTTGTTTATGTGTTTATCTTTCTAATAATTTTATTTTTATCTCTATGCATTGAACAATAGGTTGTACTAGATTGGATTTCAGTACACCATTGCACCAAAAGACAAACAACAACACTCAAGTTAAAAAGAAAGAATCTTTAAACCTTCCATTTTTTATTAATTACAAAAGGCTCTAATGTGTACTATTTCAACAATTTGTTGTGTTGAGGTCTAGTAATGACTTGGAGTGGTTGTGAAAATGATCCAAGTTCAAATTATGGTAAGCTACTCTTCCCCTATGTGGGGTTTGTCAAATGTTGCTATTGCTTATATTAAGCATTGTTGATGTAGCATTCATGTATATTATTTTGGTGTGATGATGCACTAAGCTTATTTATGTGTGCCTTTTTTTTAAGTACTATTTCAATAGTATATAGTAGGCAACCATTTTGGTGACTATAACATTTTAGAATGATATCCAATCGGTAATTAACATTATTAACTCTAGGGTTTATAATTATAATTATAACTATAACGTTATTAACACTATAAGAGTGTTTAAATAGTGGGCATGCAGAAACATAATTTACTTCTTTATTTACCTCCATTCTAACCACTCTATGAAGAACAAAATGGTAATCAAAATTTTATGTCTCTTACTAATTTACATTAAAAATCCTTGAAGCAATTTAGATCAATGTTTTTCCAAGCATGTGGCAATCTTCATCTCTTTTGAGTATTTGGTCTAGTCAGAAGGTTGTTAAAACCAAAATAAAGAGCTCCATTTCTTTAAATACATTGTGGGGGTTTATTTGTCTCTTACCCATTATATCTAAAATATATATCATTTGTATTTACTAAAATAATTCTAAAAACATTAATCATTTGAAATAATCAGTCTTTTTTTGCCTTCTTATTTCTCTATATTAAGAGACTCCTTATTGTTACTTCGTAAGGTTATTGCTTGCTTCCTAAGCTAGATATATAACCATAAAGATTTTTGAATGTGATCTTAAACCACAACCTCCAACAAATTCAAAAGTTTATACCATATGTCTTATATAAAAGAAATAATTTATTTTATATAAAATAAAAATGTATTGTTGGAGTGAATTCTCACTATACATGCTTGTGCACTTGTCTCTCTAGACCAAAACTCAAATACTTTATTTTACATTGTAAAATTTAATGATTATAAATTTATATTGGTATCATGCTTATTACCATGTTAAAAAGGTTTTGGATTTTTTTCGTTGATACATGGGTGGTAGCTATGAACATAAAATAAACAAGTGTTACACAGTAGCTAGTCCCTGCCATTTAGTTTAAATATAGTTAAATTAGTGTAAAAAATATCGAATTAAAATTAGTGTTAAGGTTTAGAATCCGGTCAATTTATATTTTACCAATTCGTAAATTGAGATATTTGTTATGTGTAATTCACATTGTGGTGGTGGAGAATTCAATCCTACCCAATGGAAATAATAATGCCTTATTAGTATCTCACATAGCATGAAGTATACAAATCCATTTCCATGCACATTTTCAATAACTATAATTGATTTTTAAATATATATTAGATTTTCTATAACTTATTATGTTGTTTTGCATAATTAAATAATTATAAGAATATTATAGTTAAAGAATTTATTTTTTTTAAAGATAAAATTATAAATTTTTAATTAATTGAAACATATGAAAATATTAATTAGTTGCACTTGAATATTACATAATAGAAGCAAAAAATTAGAAAAAAGTATTAATCAATCACGCTAATTAATAATTGGTTTCCATAACTTTAAAAAATCATTTAATTATTAATTTCTACGAAAGTACCCGCCTGCCTACCCAATGTGAATATATTGTTAGAAGTTTTCAAAACGAAACTGTGTCTAAAATTTTCCCTGTCCAAATATAAGTTGCATATTTCACTTGCACAACATAACCTTTGTGACGTAGATGGCATGGATTGTTATCTATCTTTGTCAACTTTATGATATTGCTTTATATGGTGAGTAATACATGGTATCAGATTCTTGTAGTGAGATTGCAATTGTGCTCTGTAGCATTTTGAATTTGGATTCTTTGTGTGGTAAGGCTTTGTACTTTATCATACCACCACTAATAATGTCAAAAAAATAAAAATAAAAAATTCATTCCTTAAGTTAGAGCTTAGGTTAATATGTGAATTGGAAAATCCATCTTTGATAAATGCCAAATAACGTTATAGAAAATAGTATTTATTTTTTCATTTAGTATTTACTTTCTCAAAAGGTTCTTTTTATTTTTTCATGTACACAAAGAAACATGATCATTATACATCACTAACTATTACCAAAATCAAATCATGTTTAAATTTTGTAAGTGTTTGTAAGACATTCTATAAAGATACTAGTTGTATTCACTTAGGAAATAATAAGAGACGACTACATGCTACCCTAAAATTTATTAGAGAAAAGTGAAATAGATGTAACATTTATTTTTACATCAAGATTGTTTTCAATCAGTACTTGAATTTGTAAAATAGCATATATATATATATATATATATATATATATATATATATATATTCATGAAATACTATTAATTTCACTAGATTTTATTACTTTTCTAAAAAGATAAGTAAAAACTTATGTTAAGAAAATATATTAAAACAACAATAATTTTATCAAATTAGTGTCGTTAAACCACATATATATATACACCCTAAAACAAGTGAAAAAAAAAGGCTATGCGAGTGGTTATTGAAAATAAGATATTGCCCTTGCAGGGCTAGATGACTCCATTATATGCACTACAACAACGTCATTGAATTGAATTTCAATTTGCATTTGACATATAAAAATAAAGCCTTCATTGTAATAGACAAGTGTGTAATTCTATTTTGATAGAGTTTGTCTTTTCCAGCGCTTCCTTATTTGTATTTTCCTAGTTGGCATAGTTATTTTTAATCCATATTGAGCCTCCTCCATTGCTACATAATTAATGCAGATATCTTTTGTGCACTTTTGTATGGTGAGTAATATACGATATCATAGTCTTGGCTTGATTTTAATTCTATAGTTGTGTTTGACTAGGGGTGTTGGATTAATTGTTACATTCACCTCATCGGAAATCAATTACATGGACTAACTGCCACCTTGAAACATGAGACTAACCACCCATTAAGGTAATGGTAATAGTTTGGAAATTTACTAATGACTAACATGAGACTAACCACCTATCAAGATAATTGTAAGCGTTTAGAAATTTTCTTATGACTATAGATTTGATGTAACAAAAAATCTCATACTATTGATAGAAAAATAAGTTAATTTTATATTAAATTCATTAATAAATATAAAATACTAATAAAATTAAATCATAATTTTAAGTTAAAATAAAATAAAATAATATTTATAAATTTTGGTTTTAACTTCTAATTTTTTTTTTGGGAAACTTAACTTATAAAAATTTTAGGAAAACTATAACATTTTATTTAACCCAACTTAAATAACTCATGGGAAGTTTATGGCAAGATCATCTATTACCACATATCTTTTGAATAGCTTCAAAATAAATTCAATGTGACTTACAATGGGATATAAACCTTTGGTGTAAATTGTACGCATAAATATAAAAGGGAATCTATTACTTTAATCGTAATAAATGCTCTGCATTGATCTTCGTGTGAATGATGAATGATGGTTGATTTTTCAGCTCAACCATGATTACATTGACGTCTTAAATCCGACCTTTGTTTCATTTTTCAATTTACTTACTTTATGCTATCATATCCATTTCAATTTACTTATCCTATTATATCCATGATAGAATGTCTTGAAATCCTATAGATTTCTCGTCCTTCAATTTATAGATTTTTTTTTATCATTTAGTTTTGGTCAAATTTAAATTAACATAAGCTTCAAGGGTTAGCTCAATTGGTTGAGTCCCCACTTGGAAGTACTCCCAGATTGAGAGGTCACAGGATCAAATCTCCTAGACGCCCGTGGGGTTAGGGCTCAGTGTTAGGTCGACAGTAGATCCCTTCGAGAGGATTTACTGCGATTCATTAAGACCGTGGATGTAGCTAGTACATGTGTACAGGCACATAGGAACGTGAACCACTATGAAAAAAAATCAAAAAATCTAAACTAATATAAATTTGATCAAAAACTAAAATAATAATTTCAATATAAATAATTAAAAATAATAATGTTAAATTAAAATTAAATATCATGAGCAAGGTTGAAGTACAAAGTTCAAATAGTTACCTAATAAAAATATTCTATTTTGATATGAAATAAATCAATGTATCATTGTTGGTGTCCATTGTCACAATACAAGCTTGTGTATTGGTTATCCTTCACTTTGACCAAACTCAAACAATTAATTTTGCATAGTAAAATTTGATGATGCTAAATTTATCTTGATAATTTTACTGAATTTTAATTTCATACCTATTGCCATGCTAAAAAATCTTAGATATATCTAGTTAGTATAGGGTTAGTGTTATAACTATAATATAAATAACTACTAGTTATAATGTGCACTTTTCATTCCTTTGGCTTTGACCAAACCCAAACAATTAATTTTGCATAGTAAAGTTTGATGATGCTAAATTTATCTTGATAATTTTACTGAATTTTAGTTTCATACCTATTGCCATGCTAAAAAATATATTAGATATATCTAGTTAGTATAGGGTTAGTGCTATAACTATAATATAAATAATTATTAGTTATAAGGTTTCATTAAAAGTAAACAGTTAAATCATTTAAATCGTTTTGTTTATAAAAGTAATGAAATTAAATTATTTAACACGTGTTTTGTAATAATAATAATAATTCAAAATTAATGTTTACCATAATTTATAAATATAAATTGCAATCTCAATAAACATATTTATTAGAAATAAATAATGAATTAATACTTCATTTAAATATGTAGTTTGTTAAAGAGGTAATTTTAACCCTGTAAAAACATGGTGTCTTTAACTATTTATGATAGTTTGATTTCTTAAGTGACATATTTTACCATCGTGTGGGTTGATGCACTCCTATATTATATTGTGTACTGAAAATTTTCATAAGTGTTAATTTGGTAAAGAGGTCCAACATTATAGTTGCAACACAACATCCTACCACTTAATAGGTTGTGGTGTGTGATAGTGATCGTATTAAGCATTTTCTAGATTTCCATTTTTATAAATGTCATTTGATTGGAAATTGATTATGTGTGAAAATGTGAAGCTGGGTTACACTTTTTGCCCTTTTTTGAGAAAAAAATTTCATTTTTTTGGGTTCTTCAACTTTCTGCAAACTATAACAATTTTTTCGTGTAGAATTTCATTTTGCGGTAAAAATAAAAGTTGTGAGAAATTTTGTTAGCTTTCTATTACTTATTTTTTGAAATTTTTTTATGCGGATTTGATATGTCAACTTAGCGTTTCTTTGAGTGTGTGTTTCTTAACAATCGAAGAATTCATAAGTAGTCATGTTATGTGGCAACGTTGTATTCATTGAAAATTCTTGTTTTTGAAAAAACAAAATGTGTTACAACAATCTAGACAGAGTCTACTTTGGTTTCGTCATATTTACAAAGCCAATGGATGCATATCATAATTACTAGAAATTTTTGAACTGGTCTAATACGAAAAAATGCGTATTTTTTATATGTTTCGTGTGGCAACAAATTTCTTAACATACAAGTTATAAACTAAAAATCTAAAAGCTACCCATTACAGTCAACGGACCAATGTAATGCCCCATAATTTTTAAAAATTTTTTTACAATGTATTTTGGGAGATACAAAATTTTGATTTCACTGAATCACGATGACCCTCAAAAATTGTTTGCACTCATTTTATTAGAAAAATAATTAAAATTAATAAACGTTTACGAAATTCCATAAAATTTATATTTCCTGAAAGTAGATTTAATTCTGAAAATGCTTGTCTTGGTTCCGACAGTTAATTAACAAGTTTTCATGGAGTTTAATCAGTCCAAAGTTGCAGAACCGTTTTCAGAGCTTGGCTCTGCGTAATCAGTGACGCGATAGTTCGGCCGAACTATTAGCGACAGTTCGGCCGAACTATGTTTTCCGCTTACGGGCCGCTAAAACTAACGGCGTAATAGTTCGGCCGAACTTATTATCAAAAGTTCGGCCGAACTATTGTGTAATTTTCCGTCGGCCGGAATTTTTTGTGGAGCCCCCTACAAAACACATATTTCGTGGTCAATATAAATTGCCACGAAATGATTCACAATTTTCGCACATTTCGCACTTCATTTCATCTTACAACTTGGTTTGAATTCAAAAAAATTTCTTCAAAGTTTGGGGTCAAAAAAAAATTTTGGAAGACATTTTCTGGAGGCGGCGTGATTTTTCTTGGAGGTTCAAAGTTTGAATTTAAAAAACTTTTTTGGAAGACATTTTTGGAGGCGACGTGATTTTTCTTTGAGGTATGTACGTGTTTTGTGTAGAAATAAATCTTTTGAGCTTTTTTGTTCAAAAATTTTTCTTTACATTTTAAGATTTAAAGAATTTTTTTGGAAGACATTTCTTGGAGGCGGTGTGATTTTTCTTAGAGATATGTACATGTTTTGGATTGGATTACGTATTTTTTAGAAAAGATTCTTTTAAATTAAATCTTTTGTGATATTGTTTGTAATTGAGTTATTGTCTAATTTTTTAAAGGAAATTTTTTAAACCTCATACCCTATTATCATGGGAAATCGAAGAAATTGTGTGAGAAAATATGATCGAAAAAGAAAGCCCGAGGAACGTAGAGAAGAGACAAGACAATATCGCAAAAGAAAGTTAGAAGCTCTCTCAAATATTGAAGAGGAAAATCAACCTCAAGCAGAAATTGAAGCAGGTATGTAAATGTAAATATTACATGCTCTATTGATATATATTTAAATTTTCCTAATGTAAAATGTAACGCTTAATTTTTATTTGATAAACTAGTTTGAAAAATATTTTGTTTGATGTAAACAGACAGAGATATTCCTCAAAATATTGAAGAAGAAAATCAACCTCAAGCAGAAATTGAAGCAGGTATGTAAATGTAAATATTATGATCTATTGATATATATTTTTAAAATTTTCCCAATGTAAAATGTGAAGCTTAATTTTTATTTGATGAACTAGTTTGAAAAATATTTTGTTTAATGTAAACAGATACAGATATTCCTCAAAATATTGAAGAAGAATATCAACCTCAAGCGAGAAATTGAAGCGAGGTATGTAAATGTAAATATTATGATCTATTGATATATTTAAAATTTTCTCTAATGTAAAATGTGAAGCTTAATTTTTTATTTGATGAACTAGTTTGAAAAATATTTTGTTTAATGTAAACAGACTAGAGATATTTCTCAAAATATTGAAGAACAAAATCAACCTCAAGCGAGAAATTGAAGCGGGTATGTAAATGTAAATATTATGATCTATTGATATATTTAAAATTTTCCTAATATTTATTGACATATTTATTAATTTAGTGATTTATTGAATATGTACTATTTTTTTCGAATATGTACGGATGAAATCACTATCGATAATGAGATGTTAGAAAATGTTGACACTCACACATATGGAGATAAAACTACGACCATGTTATACGATATCGTGTCAACCGCATTTTTGAAAAGTATTTCTTAAATGAGCGAGTGACAGATGCGAGGCTCAAATGTTAAAAGGTCTCCTATCATCAAGGAAATTAAAAGAAAGCGACGACACTATTGGGTATTCGAAAATCAACCAAAGATAAAAAAAATGAAGGAAGAGGTGATAAAAAATATGAGTAGTGCTATAAAGTCAATTAAGAGATCTAGAGATAAAGATGTTTCAAATGTACGTAGAGGAATACGGATGGCAATGGTTTCACCAAGTATTCAAAGAGAATCGTTTGATAACATCTATGGCATGAGCTTTGCAGGAACCTTGCGAAAAAAATGCAGCACAAACATCGAAAATTTCGTACCAAATAGATGTAAATGATGAAATCGCTTGTTGGAGAGCTATTTTTAGGCAACCATACAAAGATAGACTTGGAGAAAATGTTAAAAAAATAATATATGAATATTGGAGAAGAACAATTCGCGTGTTTCACCAACTACAAGACATGTGATGCGAAGAAGAATAGCATGAAATCGATGCGAAGAACATGAAAAACATCTCTTGGAAACCACTCGAGATAGAGTTATTCAACAAGTTCAAAGAAGAGAATCATCAAATTCATGTTTCACTCGGTGCTTTTGTTCAACAAAAACCATGGTATGTAAAACCTATCACCGTACGTGACACTTGTTGTTGCCGTTATCATGTGGAATTTGACTTATATTATGACACATTCCTTGATTTTGGTAGAACATTATGGAAGGATTCACCTCCTCCTTCCACTATCCGTGAATTCATATCTCAAATTCTATGTGAAAGAGAAAGCGATGAACTATTTTACAAAAAAGAAATGTGTTGGTGGTAAAAAATGCGATGATTGTGGAAATTTGACTAAATTTCAAAACAAATATCGTATTGATATAAATGATCAATCATTGTCCAACATGAAAGTGAAATGGAAGAGATATGAATATATCGGTACATCGATTCAAAGGTGCAAATAGTGTTATGACGAATCGAATTACGAGAAGACGAAAATTTTTCCGATAGACTTTATGAGAAAGTTTGAAGTGCAGAAATTTACAAATACACCAAGCATTCCCATAGAGCTCGATGGCAAGACTTGCAATTCAAAAAATCTCGTGAATTTTTTCCACCGGGAACCATTTTGTCGGTGATTAATTTTGCGAGAAAAACTACACATTTGTTCCACAAAAAAAGAAATTCGAGTGAATACTATCATTATGACCAAGTCTCCATGCTCGTCCATATTCTATATAGACATCTTGAACAAAATGTCGATCATATAGAAAGCACGAGTGAAAATCGACATATCATTAAATAATATCACTTTTATATCGGTGATGATCGTACACATGATACATGTTTTGTACAACATTGTTTTGGAAGAATTTATGATTCATTGAATAATTGTGGAATAACATTCAATGAACATTGGATATGGTCGGACGGATGCGTAGAGTCAATTCAAATATGCACGATCATTCTTTTGGTTGTGTTGTCTTCATAAGAAAACCCGCATTAAACGTTTTTGGAATTTCTTTGAGGCTGGCCATGGAAAAGGAGAACATGACGGTGTAGGAGCATGCATAAAACGAGTACTTTGAAGATATCAAATGAACCACTCTGCACGCCTCGACTTGTGAACGGCTGAAGAAGTTGATCAATGGTGCATCGTTGCTTTAAGCCATGAGAAAAACCCATCAAGAGAAGTGCGAAGTTACATTCAATTTAATTTATATTGGAAATCTAATTTTAAACATTGTACATTTATCATGCAATGATTATTTTTTAATTGTATTTTGATATCATATTTACAAATTCTTTTTCTAATTTTCCATATAAAGGTTTTTACGGCATATTGGAGATCGAAGAGCGTAGATAGATCAATTGGAAATGACGTTGAAACAATAAAAGGGACTCGAAAATTGCATTCAATTCAAACAAAGTTGTCCGTGAAATGTGTTTGCATTGGATAAAAGAAAATATTTTTTGTTTTTGTGATGTTTGCATAGACAACACAAAAATCCAATGACGTTTGTGAAAACAAAATGTATGTGAACGATTGGAAACATATAGAGGCTAAATACAAAGGGCAAAATGTACTGTTGCAATTTTTTGAAGAAATACAATCGAGAGGAAAATACAATATCATCAGATGGTGATCGAGTTTACGATCTTGTTAGAGAAGGTAACATTTGAATTACTTTTTAATGATTTAAAGATCTAGAAAATAAATTTAAATATGCATAATTAAATGTTAAATTTATTTTATTGTGCGGGAGATGTTTTTGCTATAATTGCACCTATTGACAACGATGAAAATGTGAAGTATTATTTGATGCGTTACCCTATGAGCGAAAAAATGAAATTATTACAAGACTACAATGATCACAGATTTCGGTATATCGGAGGCTCTATTATCTTGAAAGGTTATTTTTTGAGACAAAATCATCAAAGTGGAGACTTTTCTTACTTTGAAGACTATGAACTTGATTCCATAAGTTGTCAATATAGTCACTTGGTGTGTGCGACACGCATAAAGTTGATGAGAAGTTCAATCAAAGAAAAAAATCGAAAATTAAGAAATGGAAAATGTCAAAATCCGATCATGAACGGATTATTGAAGATGGAATTCCATTATAATTTTTTTGAGTGAAGTGTCCAACAATTTATTATCTTTGGATTAAATATGTTTTAGAACTTCCAGATGCTCAACTAAAAATTGAAAGTTTCAACTATGTTATTTGTGGTTTGCACATGTTACAAATTGTTTGGGTACAAGCACGTGCTCTAGTATCAACTGAAAGTAGTTTTTCTATACATGTGCATTGATGAAAAATGTTATATATATATATATATATATATATATATATATATATATATATGCTAGAATGAAATTAATTTTTCTTGTATATGTTTTCCGACCGTATGGTACAAATTATTTCACCTTATTTTGTAAGGTTAGATTCGGTCTCCATATGGCCTAGCCTCCAAGGGACGAGATAACAAGTGGTTGTCCCCACTTGACCGAATCTCATCTTTTAAGTACAATTTTACTGTTTATGGCAGGCTTCTTACATGATGTCCTAGCCAAGGATAGATTCTCTTTGTTTCAAGTTTCCGGTAAAAGTTGTCACCGAATGACCTACTAGGATATTATAAATACTAGCTTTGTAAGATCATTTGGCGTTTGGAAAAATTCGAAAGTCTTAGACTATCAATCAATTTAAAGTATCATTCACCCTAGGGAGTGTAAAATATTCAATGTAGGTTGGTGACGATGCTCACTCCTAGCTTGAAGCGGCTCCAATGACCAATTCTTTAATGAATTCCAACGCACTAGACCAAAGTTGGTGACCTACTTGGTTTTTCACCCAAGAAATTCCAGGTACTCTTCTTACCTTTGGCCCCCAAAGCTAAAATGGAGTTATAGGAAGGTGAAGAATTTTTTTTCAACGATAGGAATTTGGTCACATCCCTAATATCCCCTTATCAAAAAAGTTCCTATCTACTACATTATCCGACATGTACTCAAGATCACTATTTCATAATTAGAATATCACAATATCATAAGTTCTCAAAAAAAACACATGGAATGCCATTACAACACTCATCTAACAATGGGGAGCTCAAAACCTAGAAAGCTCCTGCGTCCCTTAATAATAATGTGTTTAATTTAGTCTTTTAGGTGAGGGATTAGGTGTGAATCTTGTTTTCACATACAAAAATAATTAATTGTTTAATTCCATAAATTTGATTATTCACCAAAATACATGTCATACCCACTATTTGTCTCTCTTACAAATTCCCATTATTTTATTAAAATATGATTTTATCTCACCCAACTATCACATGTTCCTAAATTTACTCCTAATTGTTCCCTATGCTCTAAATCTACTCCTAATTGTTCCCTATCTTGTCTTTTCCCTTACTTATTTTTAGAAAGTTGTTTTCCTAGATCCATCATAACTATGGATCTATCAAAGCGTCAAGAAGGGATCAAATATCTAGAGGTGCAAACCTCTTTTTTGAGGTGCAAAAAATTGAGGAAAAGGTTTGCACCTCGAGAGATCTGATCTCTCTTGGCGCTTGAAATAGATCCGTAGTTAAGATGGATCTAGGTAGTTCGATCGTGTGCAACCAAGGAAAAACTATCGATAATATGAGGAACATATGATTAATTTTATACAATAATATGTAAAAACATCTAATATTAATATAACAATTTTAAATATGCTAAATATGTTTGAGATTTATCAAGTCATTTTAATTTTAAATTTTCTTAGTTACCTCAATTTGTTGAGATGATAAATATTGTAGAATAACTTTAATAATGGAAAACGATCAAATAAAATTTTTGAATGCAAAGTGACAATGTAATAATATTGAATGATAAAATTGAATAATTAGAATGTAATCAATTACAAATAGTATTTATTGTGATCAATCTTAAACTATTTTCTTCTTCTATTCTTATTGTCACCCTTATTAGTTTTTCATCTTTACGTACCGATTATATTAAAAAAGAAAGTAAAAATCATAAATCATAAACCATTTAAATATTTAGCTCGAACTCTTGTAGTAAACACCATACCTTGTCTCTCTTGCTCTCCAATATTATTAGGTTTAATTATTATAACACAAAAATTGTTCTCACATTGTCAATAAGTTTTTTGCGCTTACATTGAAATCAATGAACACTATTAATCCAATGACTTTACAAGTAATGTACCATCATACATGCAATTATATCAAATCAGAAATCAACATATACAATGAAATCAATGGGGGATTGTCTTGTTACAAGTAACATTTCAATTTACCACATGTGCAAATGTAGGTTGAAACCATCCAAAACTTTAAGTTTTAAAACCATTTTGATTATATATTGTGCAACATTAAAACATTAAACATTTAAAGTTCATTAAATATCACATGCAAAATGTAGATTGAAAACCATCCAAAACTTGAGTTTTAAAAACTTCACATGCCATGCCAATTATAATTCAACTATCCAACAAAAACATTTAACATTAAATATCACATGCCAAATGTAGTTCAGATGACAACATTACTTCACATTCACATGCCAAAAGTACTAAAACCATCCAAAAATTAAATAAAACAAATTATATAATAACAATGTAATAAAATATGTCCAAAAAATGTAAATCTCACAAGTATCAAACTGTATCAAGTTTAAAAATTTTTAAAACCATCTAAATTTTGAAATCAAATCTATTGTAAATCATGTCCATCAAATGGAGGATCTTGCGTCTTCCCTACTAGGGTCTCAGTCCGTGCCCTATCATGTGAATAGGAAACCTACATACACAATACACATGTACTTGAACATTAAAATTTGAAGTTTTAAAAATGAATGAGAATATATATATCTAGAACTTCATGTAAAAAACAAAATATAACAAAAAAATTCATGCAATACCTCGTAAGGTTCCCTCTCCATTTGATGAACGGGGTTCTCGCATAGGAACATATGCGGTGGTAAAATCTGTACAATATACATGTACAATTAAATATATATATATATATATATATATATATATATATATATATATATATATATATATATATATATATAAATTAAAAACTTTCAAATGAAAATGCACGTGTACATATATAAACTTATTTTCAATAATATTAAAAAAAAGGAACTAAAGACAACTTGTTCAAATGTTGTGGATGTTCCTATCTCCGTCGCTAGAGTCCCTGGATTAAAGAAATCTTCTATAGGAACCTAAATTCAAAAAAATTTAAATAACTCAAAATATAGATCTCTCTCTCTCTCTCTCTCTCTCTATATATATATATATATATATATATATATATATATATATATATATCTCAATTTTTAATGGAACTTTTTGAGGTAGAATATATATATATATATATATATATATATATATATATATATATATATTAAACATAAATTTTAAACTTGTGAAAAATTGTCCATACTTGTGGCTCATCTCCCAATGAAGTAGAAGGTACATCTCCTAAGGAAGAAGAAGAATCACCGCCATCCCAAAAAACATCGAGACGGAGATAGTCACTGTTAAAACATTTTATCAAATTATATATATACATACATGTACATGTGTGGCAACAATTATTTATTTTAGAGTCACTTAAAAAAACACTAACATGTGCCAACATATCATGATGGTCGAGACCCATACGCATCATTTGAATCGGAGGTCCCAGAACATAAAATTAAAATTTTCATCACGCATCATGCACGAGACACATGCAAATGGTGTTTTAACATATAATCATACATTTTTGTTAGATTAATGTACACATACAAATAAATGTATACATGTACATACACATGTATTTATTACAAATTGTACACATGTATATGTAAAAATAATTTCAAACCCTAAGGTCACTAACACATCTTGTTCCGGTGCCCTCTTCCTCATGAAAAATTAGGTCTTGCGGACCATTGCGACAATTTATTGCATATGTTCGGCGATCTTCAACATTCATGTTGTAAATCTCCTCATACAGTACGATAAAAAAAATTGGCACGTGCATTTTCACGTGCTCTTTGTCGATTTAAACAAAGATCGACTCCACTCAATCCGCTATGAACATTGTCGATGATAACATCCCTTGCTTCTCGACTTATTTGAGAAGTCGCATCCATCTGCGATCGCGGAGGTTTCGACTCGAAACGGTCGACTCACCAATGGCGGCTCGGGGCGAGGCAGCTCCACATCTCGCTTAGCGCCCTTGCGGTTATATAATCGACCTTTCCCCGGGCCAAAAATTACTGAAGGAAGGTCATTGTAGTTGGGTTTCATACCCGATTCTGCATAAAACATTTGTGCAAAATAAACGGGAACCTCATCGTTCCATGGAAGCCTTCCAAAGGCCGCAAGATGTCGATCATACAAATAACTTGAGCTATTTACGGGTGCTTGAAATATTGCACCTTCAACATTTTCTTTTTTGGCCCTTCCTTATAATTAAACATTGACTTGGCCACGTCTCTTGTAAATTTTTATTTAATGTCCTCCCATTTATCGAGACCCATCCTTGTTTTATTTTCTCTTTCTCATCATTTCTACAAATGAATCGGTCGTTGTCCCAAGATTTATGTACACTTTCACCATTTCACCCAATGAATGTGTAACTATTTCAAGGCTTTTGTCGACTCTTAGCGGGTAGAGACAAAGCCACGAGATCTCTTTGAAATTTTGCATGAAGGCTTTCACACCTTTGTAAGGTGCATTCCTCCATGTTGGTTTCCCATGGTATATCGGTAATCTCGGCCGGATAAGTTGTCTTCGGGTTGACAATCTTCTTCTTGAATGTAGCGGGCTGCCCGCATCTATTTTGACCACTAGATCGAACATTTTCGGCCTCTGCATCAATATATATATATAATTTCGTATATTAGAAAAAACACGTGTAAAAAAAGTTGTACAAATTTAATGAAAAAAATATTGAAATTGATGGAAACCTTGATGTTGTTGGTTAACATCTTCTCCAACATGACCCTCCGAGAACCGGACCTAGAGATGAGGCTGTGAGAACCCGGACCCACGGTGACCACTGTTGAGAACCGGCGGCAGATGATTGGCCTTCGGGGGAATAAATATCACCCCCTTCCCGCAACTTTGCTACCACTCATACCTCGACAGTTGAACCTTGGCCACGCCTCATGGATGGAGTAGAAACCCTTCTCCTCTTGCCTCCTAAAAATTAAAATATGAAACTTATTAACAACTAATTTAACTCACAAAGTTAATAAAAAATCAATTCCATATGTACACACATGTATGGATATTTAAGATTATATTTAAATACGTGAACATCCCCAGATCCACGAACCTCCATATGGGATTCAGCTGATCTTCGTTGTTCATCCTCCATGATATATACCTATTGGTCGATATTTACACAAAATAGATTTCAAAAAATCAATTTTTAATTTAGTGTACACAAATTATATAGAACACAAATTTCAAAGAAATAATTGATCATGTGTGAAACTAAATTTAATCGAAAAAGAAATTATAAAAATGAAGTTCACCAAATTGCGCTTTACATGGTGGGAGCAAACTTGGTATAAAATTTACCACTTATACACTTTATTTTGTGGGAGAAATGACACATGTACATAGTTTACCTTAAATTTGTTGTGTTTTACGGATATTAAAATTAAGAACTTCTATTTACATCCATTTCAGAGATTATTTCGTAGGGGCATTTACTAGATATGTCACCTTTCATAAAAGATGAGATCGAGAGGCTACATGCCCTTTACTGAGACTCTGCCTATAGAACTTGTAGAAGTAAACACTAGAGGCATTAAAATATCAAAGAACTTTTTCATGCTCGGACATGGGAATGTGTCTCTTTCCCTACGCAAAAAAAATAGTTCAAGGTAGTTAATATTCATAGACACGTCATAAAGCGAGTCAATGTGATCATCCCCAACTTACTTTTTCATGAAATTAGGCTTGGAATCCTCTACAACCCTGGTGGATGGAGTTGAATGGGAACTAGGTCAAGGCCTTTACAAAATACATGCTAATGAATAACACTTACTTGGTTTTTCCAACAAATAAAGTGGGAGAAATGTTTTCTCCTCGAGGTTATCCAATTGGGTGTGTAATACCAACTTCACCCATTTCCCTAACGGGTTTCTCTCTTAGGTTACAAATGTCTTCCACCTTATTAGTTATATATTTTTCAATTTCCCATGGATTCCTTGAATTTTTTCTCCTACCATCTCCCTCTCTCACTCCCCCAAATTATTGTCATCAAACATGCCCCATTGAGGATCTAGAGCAATGTTTGCACCATACTTAGAATTGCCATTACTTGCTAATTGAAATTGGAGTCATGTATAATAGATTGCTTGCTTAAGTGGCTCTTACTTGGACAATATCCTAAGATGAGTTTGACATGATGGTCATATGAGGTTGGTAGCTACTTGGTGTAATTTTCCTTAAATCTTCAAAAAAAACGAGCAAAAAATGTCATTTTCGATCATTTTTTTATTAGCTTCGCATACAACGAGATGTTATCACAATTTGCAACACAATCATGTTCCATGAGCATGAATTATGAGATGTCGCAAAGCCAAATCGCAAGGAAATTTTCATTCATTTTAGGCAAAAGAAGACTATGACATTAAGGTCCATGCTAGAAAAAATTATGCAAATAAGGTTGCTAAGTCTTGATACTTACCATGTGTTTCAAATCCATAACGAAGGTTGGCTTTGAGAGTGTCCTCTCAAAGCCCTATCTTGAGATGAAATTTAATTCAATGTATCTTAGAGTTCCAAGGTGGAATTGATAGAACTATTTGATTTCTTTACCATAGATGGATATCTCCTTTCATGTAGATACCTTTCTCTACCATATTATTTCCAAGTGAAATGGGAATTTTTCACATTTTGAATGCCATTACCATGTAATTTGGTAGTCTACTAGCTAGACCTATCACAAGTAAGGTTGTCATATCAAACTATTTCTCTTGCTCAACTCGGTGACCGTGACTCTCTTCTCACACTGCTATACCATATAAGATCTTCAATTGTACATGTCACGCAAAGTTGGGGGTTCTAGGTCTACACCTATTAGGTAAAGTTACATATTTTATGGCATTGTGGTCCTTAAATTTGGAGGTGTTCCACCCGAAAAAAGTAGGCATTAAATATGGATGGAAAATATTTGTTTTAACTTTGATAGAATTTCCTCGTGGAATTACTTGAATTTCTCAATGACATCATGCTAGCTTTGCTCGAGAGAAGAAGGTTTTGGAGGAGAAATTTAATTCTTTTGAATTATTTTTTGGAATTGAAGTTTGATATATAGTAGTTTTGATGACTCCATTGATGACATTGCTTGAGGAATTTGATGCACACATATTGACTTTGAAGATGGTTTAGAAGATGTTGAAGTTGTAGATTTTGGTGTTGTCTACCGAATGTTTCTTTGTTGTTGGACTTGATCAAGACAAAAAACTAACCAATGGTGTATTAAATGGATTTCTTGGGAGGTAGATTGGCATATGGAATTTTGGTAGCTAGAAAATTTTCCAAATAAGTGAATGTATCTGAAAACCAAACCTCTAGTTTATTTTGGTTTAGACAAGGTCTAGAATTTGAAAAGTGAATTCCCTCTTTCTTCCTCTTACATGTCCAATGATCAAAATTTGGATTGAGGGAAAATATTTTCCTAGAAATAAAAATTTTGCATTTTATAAATGTGTAAACATGAGTTTTTTAAAATCTAATTAACTCATAAATTTCTCACAAAATACACTTAAAGCTTGACACATAAACCCCTTCCCAATTGGCTAACTTTAGACGATCCTAAACATATTTTTATTTAACTAATGAGGGAGATAGCCCAACAAAACTAGTTTTTCCATATTCAAATTAAGTTGGTATCAAAGTACAATTTAGCTCATTTTAGTCAAGGTTAGTTAGAAGAATTAGCTATTGGTTTACTGTCTTCAATTTCCTCTCGAAAATGAATGTGTACATGATTTTGAGAGACACACTAGAGGAATAAGGTCCAAATTTACGATGAAAATGTGCTATGAAAGTAAAGGGTTTTAAAGGCAAGCATGTACAAGGCATAGTTGAGTACAAGGCATAGTTGAGCCAAATGTTCTTCAGGGAGGGCCTAATTACTTGGGTCTTGGTTATATGGAAAACATGGAAAATGCTCCAAAGCCAAGGAGGCACATGAAGCTATTCCAAGAAGGAATTTTATTTCGTGTTCATTACCTCAAGCTTGTGAAGTTTGTGTTCATGATGAGTGGAAAAGTTTGACACCCAATTTGCAAGAAGATGTTAATAATCATGCAGCTAATGAGAATGTAAAAGAAGAGGATGTTGAAAGCTCTAGAGTCATTGAATTCATTACTAGTATTCAAAGGAGAGCCACTACCTCATGTCAAATTCACCTCCTCGAGAGGCGACAACGAGTGAATGTTCAAGGTATAAATTTTCCTCTAATCAAATTTCTTTTGATTATGATAAACATGGTAAATATTCAAATAAGATATAGAAAAGAACTTGCATGTTCCTTTTGTGGTTTGAATAATCATAATGTTTATAGATGTTGGAAGAAGATATCCATGCACATGAAACTTTCTAAATAAATGAGGCAAAAAACTCAAAGGCCCATTGGACAAGGAAAAATGATGTTGAAAATAAGTTGAAGTTGTTTATTAATCATTGCCATAAGAAAGGTCGCCTTGTAGAATATTTTGCTACATACAACCTTGAACATTTTTAAAACATAAACTAACTTCTAGCAAACAATAATATTAAATTAGATTTAATTGTTTGTGCGATTGAATTCATGTGCATAGAAAAAAATGGGAATAGATCTATCTTTGATACATACAACAAAAAAATGCAAAATCTTAAAAGATAAATCAATATTGCAAACGAAGGGTATTTAACTAGACAGAAATGTCCATATAGATTCGACCCGAAACCCAAACCTAGTCAAAGAAAACATGAACCAATGGTTTATTTCGGCTCTACATCAACGTTGAAAAAATCGAACTATTATGATGTGTTACAAATCAACCTACATGGAAAAGTGTTGGTCGGCCTACAAGGAAGTAATTCTATCTATATTTATATACCTTGTCTATGGCTCTTTTTAATAAGGAATAACTCGAGCAATCTCTCGAAAACGGTTCTAGATTCTTGTAAGATTCGAGTACTGAATATGTTGACGGGATTTCGGTGTGAAGTTTAAAGAGTTTGAAAATAGTGTGGATCTATTGTTCGGTCATATTTGAAGCAGATTGCGGATAGTATAGTATGAAGCGGATTGTGTATAGTGTGAGATTGTGTGCGAGAAGAGTACATGGAGATATTCACATGATGTGAATTTTTTTTCTTTGAAGGAGAAAAAATGATATGTCGACGAGCTATGTTTCTTGCATGATGTGTTTTCGAGTTTGATGGTTTTTTTTGTGACAAGACGTCACAAGATTTTGGGAAGGTCCACTCTTGAGCGAGAGCCTCATGATTACAACCTAATCATGAGAATCAAATGGGAGTGCATCCTTATTTTGAAAAAAAATAGGATTCACGAGCTACCTAGGACTCAAACCATTATTTTTAAATTTGAAATATCATGGTGTGTTGTTTCAATGCCTAAATCCACAACCCTAACATAAATTGTTTTATTCCTTTTTTTCGGGATTTAGTTGGTTATATTAAAAAGTCAGTTGAATTTAAAATTCTTGGCTTAGTGGCATGAACCAAACATATTGTACATATTAAATTCAAGGAATTTCGCTCTCCCAATCATTTCTAAATCACCCATATCACCAAGAAAACATGTTTTAAAAAACATACTTTGGTATGGGAAAGACCTTCGATTTCAAATATTATAAGAAGGTTTTTTGATATGGTTGAGAGAATGTGGAAAAATAGAATCCATAAACAAATTATTTTTTCAAAAAGTATTACTTTCAAAGTATCAACAAGGAACATGTACAAGGGTGTTCAATGAATTAACGTTATTTATTTAAATTCCATGATGTATATCTTACTCATAATTTTTAAAAAAATTATTAAATAATGATCTAGATTGGATAATTATATTATTTGTCATATATTTTGATGTTTATAGAGTGAAAAAACATAAAGAATCAACTTGTAGGGTCATTTTAATGGTGGGTGGAGAATTGGGGTATAAAACCTTTTGGAGTCATTTTGAGGCATTAAATGACATTTACTGGGAGTCAAAAAATTATCCCTTGTGCCGAAATCTTGACCATTATTCTACACTTAAAGACATATCCAATGGTGCAAGAAAAAACATCAAAGCGAAGTTCATTCAAAATTTATGCCTTTTGTAAGTTGACCTATCATGTTGACCACCATGGTACGAGAGAATGACATCTTAGCTCCATTACTCATGCATGGAAAGCTAGCTACATGTGGAATTTTAACAAGACTCTAAAAGGTCTAAAATCACAAACCTCGTTAATGGTTGACGAAGTCAAATCTTACACCTAGTTGGCTATCACACTAGGTTAAATACTTGGCCACTAGGAGGAATAAGAGTTCCATTTTGTGTTATTGTATTTTGTTCCATAGTTGAAAATACAACTAGGAGTGTCAAGTTAGAGATAAAAATGTATGAAGTTAAGTTTTTTATAGAAACCTTACACGCTAAAATTCTTAGCTAACTCTAGAGAGATTACCTCTTTCTTTGTACTCACATATTTTCCATACCAGAAAAGAGAGAGTAGAGCATGTTTACATTTTAGTGTTGTTTTTCTCCCATAAGGATTTCCCTAGGGAAAAAGGAGTCTAGAGCATCATTAATTTTTAGGGTTGCTTGTCTCCCATATAAGGATTTCCTAGGAAAATAATTGTGTTGATTGTCTAGAGATATTTACGTGTGTGTTTCATTATGTTCTCTATTTCTTACATTGTGTTTCATTATGTTTTATATTTCTTACATTTCTGCCCTCCTATTTTTTCTTTCCAATCAAGGTTTATAAAATAACATGAGAAGCAACATGAGACTTGGAACAATAATTTTTCATTATCTATATGGAAGGAAAGAAGGATTATATCCCCTTAAGCTTAAGCTTATGTAGTTTTTCAAATTTTATCATATATTTTTTGGTAAGGGTAAATGTTTTTTTTATCTCTAGTACAAGTCGAGTTCCCCAATTTTACCTCATGTAAAGCATGATTCTAGGATTACTACAATTTGTACTTGGTTTTTTAATGTGATGATGCCTGTCTCAATTACTTGGCCATCTCTTGATGGGTAGTTAAATCTTTATAACAATACTTAATTAAAATTTATCTATTTGTATTATGTGAAATTATGTAAAAAATGGTATACTAATTTTCATAAAAATGGGTTGAGTTTATCATATATTTCATTGAAAGTTGATTAAATATGTTTTCTTTAAAAGGATCTAACAATTTTGTTAAGGTATGAATTTTCAATTTTGTGTGGCTCTCTATCAACCTTCACTTCCTCATTTCTAGAAAAAATCTACTTGCTCATTCGTATACCCACTTTCTATTCAAATGCATGAGTTTTTGAACTCTCAATAACTATGCTTTTCCACGAGGAAAATTATGTCACATTTTATACTAACTCTAAATATTATTTTGAAGTTTTAATTACTGTTATTCTTTTATATAATTTAACATTAGATATAAGTTTAAATTGAAAGCTACTTAGATGAAATATAGCTTAGATATGGCATTTGCAAATTATTATCTATTTATTGAACTAAAGGACATAATTATTACACATGTTTAATTTACATTCAAATGCTTCTTTGATTTATGTCCTATAGCTTAATGTAATGCTAGATATATAATTTTAGTTGAAGGCCCATGAGATAAATATGACTTCTATGTGACATTTGTATTGAATCATCTATTTGTTGTGTTATATGAACATAATTTGTATGCATATCTAATTTGCATTACTAATATGTCATGTCATGCTTCTTTAATTTATCTTTTATAGATGACTAGGAGCATCCCTTTTTAATCTATCCCTTTTGACTTCGGATATGTGGGCAATACTCATCAGAATATTTTTCTAGATCATAAAGAAATGAGTAAAATTGTATTCCATTTGTGTCAATGTTAAGGTTAAGCACATGGATTAAAGTTTTATATAAGATACAATGCTACTGTGTACATTTATATCTAAAGAGTCCAAAACCTCATTCAAGACCATATGTTTTGTTGGTGTAGTTTGATTGGTTATATTGCATTGCTTTTTCAGTTGTTCTTTGTAGGGCCTCACCATCTAGTGATTTTAGGTAAAAAGAATTATTTACATGGAATTTTTTAAGTATCCTAGAATGTTTATTATTTATCACTACTAGCCTTGGTGATTTAGTTGTTTGTTTTGATGCTACTTGGTTACCCATATTTAATAGTTGTTCATGTTTAATTCATTGTTGAGGGTTTTTATTGGCCTATCGGGATGTATTTTTCTCAAATCCATAATGGCTAAAAGAATGAAATTTATCTATGAAAAAAAGAGGTCATATGGAAAACAAATTGTTTGCAAGTGTTCTTTTGAACCCATAGAACTTGCAACCCCAATATGGATACAATACTAAGTAATACATTGCCTCCTCATCTAACTTAGACGAGGGATTTGCAATACTATATTTTTAGTTGGCTAGCTCCATTTCAAGATATTATAATGTTAGATTATTATTTCTATAGATTTTGATTATGGTAGTAAAATGTTACAAAAAAAACGGAAACTACAAATAATATTATTCTAGATATATGTAAAAAATGACATGGTAGAGAAAATCAAACAATATTAAACTTTTCCTAAATAGTTTAGATATAAATACATTTTCTAATTTTGATTGTAAATTCCAAGGCTTAAAGCAATAATTTTTTCTAATAATTTTTTTTAGTTAATAAATAAAAAAGAAGCATTTTCAATCAAAATCACATCCAACATATAATAAAAAATAATAAAAACAATTTAAAACTTCATACACTATGACATTAATATATGGCAAAGAGCATAAAAATATACAAGCAAAAATTCCTTTTATATAAAAAATGGAGAGCTTCAAATATACAAGAAAAAAAATCTTTCGACCTCCTTGTATCCCGGGAGAAAGAGTTGCTCAAACAATCATATTTTAAACAATTAAAACTTGGAGAAAATCATTTGTTTTTGAATTTCAATTATATAAAAAATTAGTCAAATATTTCAAATCTGTTTTTTGGCTAGTTGCGAGTGTAGGTGTAGTTCTAGCTAGAGAGAGACTCCAAGAAGGGGTTTCAAGACGGAAGTAGGTTTCCAACATTCCGGTCAAGAAGGGAGGCAAATATTTCCAACAAAATATGTTGTCTATGTTTTCTTTAGTACCCAATCGAGCCTATATTAACCTGCATGAGCTCCGATATTTCTTATATAATCTTAAGGATTATTAAAAAGTCGGTTCCACTAGGGGAATAGTCGTTATTCCAACTGACTAGATGATACTGTTCAGAAGTGTTACTAGTACTTCTGACCTGCCAAGAAATTTTTCTATATCCCTATGCATATTTGAATGGATTATAATGTTTAGTTTATATGTTGGAAATATGATGCAGAGTGTTGTCCTTGATGGCAACCCACTGAATGGAGATGAAGACATGAGATTGTTGGCATGTGTTGTCCTTGATGGAAATACACCTGATGAAGTTATTCTTGACTTGATGGACTTGGTAAACGATGTAAATCTGATGTGATATGATGTTTGTTAGCAATATGATGCTGAGTGTCTGATGTGATATGATGTTTGTTGACAATATGATGCTGAGTGTTGTCCTTGAAAGGCAACCCACTTAATGAAGATGATGACAACTTACTTGGTGAAGTTGTGCTTGATAGAATATGTTCTTGATAAAGGAAATCTGATGTATCTACAGTGAGTACAGAAGGCAATGAAGAAAGGATTTCAGCATGTGCTAGATTCTATGATGAAAAAGAGTATGTCTCTAGGTATACGCGGATTGGCCTAGGGGAAGTCGCGTATGCACGCGGAAAAGAATGTGCCAAGTCGCGTATGGGCTAAAGCACTCAAAAAGTGCAAAACCAAGGGTAACCACCATGGTATTGACCCATGGTATTGGGTAATGATCCGCCTAATTGACCCCGTCCAGGTAGTTTTGGGCTCATGGTATTGCTTTGGCCCATGGTATTGAAAAAGGGGCTCATGGTATTGAAAAGGGTAAACCTATATAAGGAGAAGAAATTCATTGTGCAAATCATGAGTGTGGGTGCAAGATGTCTGAGCTTGAATGAATACTTCTCTTTGAAGTAGATCTGAATGGAAAGGGTTACACTTGAAGATAAATTTGAATGTATGATGCACCAATGATGAAGAAGGGGATCTAGATCTGAAATGCATTTGTATTTGCTAGATCTGATTATGGAAGGCTTATATCTGTGATGAGGCGAACATCTGTCTGAAGTAAAGGGTTAAATCTGAACTGAATGTCTGATCTGAAGAAGTATGCAGCTATGTAATGGTTGAAGATCTATACGCTACTTCGCCGCAGAAGAAGCGCGTATACACGTGGCTTCGCTGAAGAGAAAGCGCGTATGCGCAATGGAATTTGTACTGAAGTATACGTTGTTTTATGTGGACGGAAGCGCGTATATACGCGACATCAGTGAAGGGAAAGTGCGTATGCAAACTAGGGTTTGTTGAAGTATGGGGTAAGGAATGTCTAATCTGATCTGCTAAGATTTAGCTATCTGTTGTTGATGTTTGACTGTGCTTAAATATATGGAGAGGGTCCAGTCTAAAAATATGATGAAACGTGGCCTGCAAGTTGTGTTCTATTGAAGTGGCTGGATCCAGTGTGAAAATTGATGAAACGTGGTCCAAGGTGGTGCTGAGGGTGGTAGCCTTCAGTCAGGGGGTTGTAGCTCCCTTCCAGGTGAGGCTGGTAAACGAGATCAGGGGGTCGTAGCTCCCTTCCAGGAGAGGCTGGTAAACGAGTCAGGGGGTTAGAGCTCCCTTCCAGGAGAGGCTGGTAAACGAGCGCAGGTGGGTGCCTGCGTGCTGGTCAAGTCTGCGCCAGCACATATGTTGTAAGATGTTTTCTCTATAATAAAATATTGAAGGCCGAGCAACTGCAGCGGTGGTTTTCTCCCGATTTGGGTTTCCACCTAAAAATCCTGGTGTTCATGTGTGATGCTTTGTGTGATGGTTTATTCTGTTCTTACTGCACATGTTTACTGTTTATTGAACATCTGATGAATGAATGATTGAATAATATAAGTGAAGATTTAATGACAGATCTAGATCTCTGTGTATACGCTAGTTTCATAAAGGGGATCCGCGTATATACGCTAGTTTACTGAAGGAAAGTAGCGTATGGGTTTTAAGGAATGAAAAAGTAAAAGTTTTGAATATGCAGTAAATACTGATTCACCCCCCCCTCTCAGTATTTTTCCCAACAATTGGTATCAGAGCAGGTTCTTCTGCAGAAGCTTGATCGCTTGAAGGAGATCCGTCGCAATGGGAAGTCAAGAAGGAGCAATGTCTATCAAGCCACCTCTATTCAAGTGAAGTTGATCATATTCCGTAAGGTATTTAACAAAAGCATATCTCGCAAAGTCTTGGTGCGTATGTATGGCAATCGGGAAGAAGGGGATAAATACCCTATAAGTAATATCCACTGGAGCAAAGTAGTAATGAAGAAGTATGAAATCACTGCCAAAGCAAGAATGTCTTATTAGGAAGCATGTCTCAATCAAAATTTGCTAAAGTGATGCAGCTAAATTCAGCAAAAGAAATATGGGACAAAATCATTCTGAGCTATGAGGGAGATACAAAGGTAAAAGTGCAAAACTCCAAACTCTCAGAATTGAATATGAAAATTTAAGGATGCATAGTGATGAAAGTATTGCCAGCTTCTTTCTTCGTCTAGATGATATTGTGACTCGAATGAGAAATTTGGGTGAAACCATAACCGATACTACTCTAGTGGAAAAAGGTTTTAAGATCCTCGATTTCAAATTTTGACTCTGAAAGTTTCAGTTTATTGAAGAAAGGCAAGATCTCTGCAAATGCTTACTATTGATCAATTACATGGAATCAACGCTTTGAAATGAGAAACGGATTTCCTTCTCGGGGGTCAAGAGGAATAATTTTTGCTACCCAAAACGAAAGGAAAAGGGTTACTGTGAAGAATCTGAACATATCCGATGAAGAAGAAGCGAATTTCGTGAGAAAGCTCCAACTAGGTACTGGAAGATTCAAAGGTAAGCTTCTCTCTCAAATGTTTTGAGTGTAAAAACGTTGGTCACTATGTCGCTAAGTGTCCTTATAAAGAAAATCATACAAGTGGGGGAAACAATTTGAAAAGAGGAAGATTTATTATGCAAATGAAGATGATGATGAAGTGTCCAGTGAAGATGAAGAAGATTCTGACCATGATCTGAAAGTGCTCATGGCAAAGAAGCAAAAGAAGAAGGTTACTCAAGGAAATGAGATACCTCATAAAACATGTATAGCAGAAATTGAAGGAGATGAAACAGGTATTGATCGTTGTTCTTGTATTTCACTTACCTGTATATGCAAAGGTAAAGATAGTGAAAGTAACATTATGGATCTAGAAGAAGCTGTTGAAGATCAGCAAAAATCATCTAAAGATAGTGAAGGACTAGAAGCAAATGATGAAAGTAATGATTGGTATCAATTTGAAAGGAAGGAATCTATCTACAAAGATGTGATCTCTAGGATGAATGAAAAGATAGAAACACTAAATGGACAGATAGACAAGTATCAAGGGTTGTACGCTTATGCAACCAATCAAGGTGAAAAACTTGAAGCAGAAATCATCTCTCTGAAAGCAGATCTCAAAACATCAAATAAGAGGAATGAGGAACCTCTATAATCATTTGAAAAGGAAGGACTTGAAGCAGAAATCATTTCCCTCAAAGAAGGCCTGGATAAATCAAATAAGAAGAATGAAGAGCTAGAACAAACATGTGAAGAAACGAAACACAGAAGAGATCCTAATCCAAGGATCACAGAACATGGGAGAAGGAAAGAAGAAAGCATGAAAAATAAATGCCAAGTCTTGGAGGTGGAGGTAAACATTCTCAAAGGTAAATTAGAAGAAAAGGTTAAACTTTTGAGATTTCAAGATAGTACTAAGATTTTGGACAATATTCTGAGTAATCAAAGGTCTCCTTCTATCAAACTTGGTCTTGGTTTTCATGAAACTATTAAAGGAGAATCTAGTTCACAAGGAAGTGCTAAAGATTCAAAGAAAGTCAATGCAAAACCTGAAGAGTTGAAAGAAACAAAAGGTCAACCAACAATCATGAATTCTCAAAGGAAATCATTCAATAATTTTGAATGCTTTAGATGTCATAATCTTGGACATGTTGCAGCCAATTTCAGGAGCAGATTGTTTCAGTCACAAACAAGCAGATTCTACTCAGAAAGGTACTCTAGTTTCTTCAGGGGATATTGTTTCTCATGTAACATGTATGGACATAAAGCAGCTGATTGTAAAAGGAGGAAGATTAGAAATACTCATTATGATTCTTATGCTTATGTCTCTGGTCACATGAGATGTTATTCTTGTAACAAGTATGGACATGTAGAAAAGGAATGCAGGTTGAACAGACATGAGAATTTGGATAACTTCCAGCACCCAAATAGAAAGTTCAAACAAATCTGGAAAAGGATGGAGGACCAATCAGAAACGTAGGGAACTCTGACCCTATTGCAGTCATCTGCTTCTGAAGCTGACTTTTCTTATTGACTGCAGGAATGATGTGGGATACATTATGAGATTGAGTAATGTATCGTCATAGGGGGAGCAATGCATGATGACTCTCATGGTTGATTTGATTATTCTAGTTATGTTTACTTCTAATAGCGCATCTGATGTGGAAAGGTCAGGTACAGGAGGTACAAGTTCAGGGGGAAATGAAGGAAGATGAAATTTTTCTATGCTTCACTTTCCATACGCGGGTTCTATTAACAAAAGTCGCGTATACACGCGAGTTACAGCAGACACAGTCGCGTATTCATTGATGATAAGAGAATTTATCTGATAGCTGAAGATCTGGAGCAGAGGTCCAGGGGGAGCATCAGTCTGACTGCTGATGATTGCACTGATAGCATTATTCTGGTTATACTCATGATTATAATGAAATGATATTTGGTTTCCTATGTTGAAGTTTATGGATGAGTTCTGTTTGCTTGTTGATGAAGAGTATTCGTTGTTGAGATGAAAATATTATAATTCAGAGAGAAGGACAGATCATGCAGAGATTGTTGCTGATGACTTGCTATTGAAGGTGTTTCAGATTGCACAAGTTAAGAAGGAGCACTGGTCCAGGGGGAGTAGCAGGCTGAATTCTAATGATTGCATTGTTGGCAATATGACTGATTATTCTTGGCGCTTGTAATACTCATGCTTAAATGATGATGGCTTGGTATATGGTTCATTATGACGAGATTTTGATCCCTGATGCTCACACATAGATGAGTTGGAAGTCATTTGATTCAGAGATAAGAATAGTTTATGCAGAGATCTTTTGCCTACATATGTTACTTCATGCTAAATCTTGAAGATCATGGTGATTTTGATGATTGCTTGACACATTTTTGAAGATGTTGTTCTGGTATGATAATCTCTCTTGGAAAGAATGTATTGATGCTGCACGGAATATGAAGACTTGGTTACTAATGCACTTATGATACCACCATTGGATGACGCTTGAAGACACAACTACACTGTTCTATCTATCTGTAGTCCAGGGAAACAGTCAAATATCTCAGAAAGAAGTTGAACACTGTCTTTTCCTCACAGAGGATAAGATCTGGTCAAAATATAGAAGATGGTAGTGGATACGCGGGTTTCCTGAAACACAGTCGCGTATATACGCGAGTTCCTACACAGAAAACCGCATATGTCTGATTGCTGACAATTTTCTGGTTGGAGTCAGCTCTCTTCAGCACAGCTGTAGTGCTGTTTGGTATTTCGGATACTGTTTGGTATATCTGGTGGTGTTCTAGTTCTCATAATGCTATTTCTCATGTTTGATAAAGATGCCTTGATGATTTGTTGGTGAAAGTGTTCAGGATGCACAAACTAAGGGGGAGCCTTAGTCATATGAAAAGGATGCGTGGATGAACAGATTCAGGGGGAGCATTAGCGTTGCTAAATATAATGCATTGCTGGCATTATGATGTCTCTGAAATATGTTCTTTGAAGTCTTTCTGGTATTGGTCATAAATGGTCATTTTTGTATCTTGATGACAAGGTCTTGTTGAGACCCATGATGTAAATTTGTAATATTCAGTCATGTAAGGACTTGTCAAATTTGTAAACCCACTTGGTTGGGTAGCTGAGTCACTTTATGTAAACCCACTTGGTTGGGTAGTTGGGTTGAATTATGTAAACCCACTTGGTTGGGTACTTGAGTCTCATATGTAAATCCACTTGGTTGGATATGTGTTGTAAGTATGAGTCATTGGTGATAGGAAGCTCGTAGAGTCATGTACTTTATTGAAAAATATGTTTGAAGATTCAGCATGAACTCAGGGGGAGCTTGGTCATATCAGATATGCAAAACGGGGGGAGAGTATGTTGGTTTTGATCCGCCCGTTGCCCTTGATGTCAAAGGGGGAGAGTGTGTTGGTTTTGATCCGCCCTTTGCCCTTGATGTCAAAGGGGGAGAGTGACATGGTGTTTGAATGCAAATAATGGTGTCAAAGAATTGGGAGAGTGACATGGTGTCAATGTACTTATCTGTTGTGGTAACCAAACACCATCGTGGTTGCCATCAAGTCCAAAGGGGGAGATTGTTGGAAATATGATGCAGAGTGTTGTCCTTGATGGCAACCCACTGAATGAAGATGAAGACATGTGACTGTTGACATGTGTTGTCCTTTATGGCAATCCACCTCACGAAGTTATTCTTGACTTGATGGACTTGGTAAATGATGTAAATCTGATGTGATATGATGTTTGTTGACAATATGATGCTGAGTGTTGTCCTTGAAAGGCAAGCCACTTAATGAAGATGATGACAACTTACTTGGTGAAGTTGTGCTTGTTAGAATATGTTCTTGATGAGCTAAATATGATGTATCTACAATGTGTACAGAAGGCAATGAAGAAAGGATTTCAGCATGTGCTAATTCTATGATGAAAAAGAGTATGTCTCTAGGTATACGCGGATTGGCCTAGGGGAAGTCGCGTATGCACGCGGAAAAGAACGTGCCAAGTCGCGTATGGGCTAAAGCGCTCTAAAAGTGCAAAACCAGGGGTAATCACCATGGTATTGACCCATTGTATTGGGCAATGATCCGCCTAATTGACCCCGTCTAATGTAGTTTTGGGCTCATGGTATTGGTTTGGCCCATGGTATTGAAAAAGGGGCTCATGGTATTGAAAAGGGTAAACCTATATAAGGAGAAGAAATTCATTATGCAAATCAGAAGTGTGGGTGCAAGATGTATGAGCTTGAATGAAAACTTCTCTTTGAAGTAGATCTGAATGGAAAGGGTTACACTTGAAGATAAATCTGAATGTATGATGCACCAATGATGAAGAAGGGGATCTAGATCTGAAATGCATTTGTATTTGCTAGATATGATTATGGAAGGCTTAGATCTGTGATGAGGCGAACATCTGTCTGAAGTAAAGGGTTAAATCTGAACTGAATGTCTGATCTGAAGAAGTATGCAGCTCTGTAATGGTTGAAGATCTATACGCTACTTCGCCGCAGAAGAAGCGCGTATACACGCGGCTTCGCTGAAGAGAAAGCACGTATGCGCAATGGAATTTGTACTGAAGTATACGCTGTTTTATGTGGACGGAAGCGCGTATATACGCGACATCAGTGAAGGGAAAGCGCGTATGCAAACTAGGGTTTGTTGAAGTATGGGGTAAGGAATGTCTGATCTGATCTGCTGAGATTTAGCTATCTGTTGTTGATGTTTGACTGTGCTTAAATATATGGAGAGGGTCCAGTCTGAAAATATGATGAAACGTGGCCTGTTAGTGTTGTCTATTGAAGTGGTTTGGATCCTGAAAGTGGTGAAAATTGATGAAACGTGGTCCAAGGTGGTGCCGAGGGGTGGTAGCTCGTAAATGTGGGGTTGTAGCCTTCAGTCAGGGGGTTGTAGCTCCCTTCCAGGTGAGGCTCGTAAACGAGATCGGGGGGTCGTAGCTCCCTTCCAGGAGAGGCTGGTAAACGAGTCAGGGGGTTGGAGCTCCCTTCCAGGAGAGGCTGGTAAACGAGCCCAGGTGGGTGCCTGCGTGCTGGTCAAGTCTGCGCCAGCACATATGTTGTAAGATGTTTTCTCTATAATAAAATATTGAAGGCTTTCTATAACCTCATAGCCGGTGGTTTTCTCCCTGATTTAGGTTTCCAATTCCAAAATCCCGGTCTCTGTGCAGGATGTTTGTGTGATGGTTTAGTCTGTTTCCACTGCACATATTTACTATTTATTGAACATCCTAAGAATGAATGATGGAATAATATAAGTGAAGATTTAATGACAGATCTAGATATCCGTGTATACGCTAGTTTCATAAAAGGGATCCGCATATATACGAGTATACCGATTCACCCCCTCTCGCATTTTCCCAACAACTGGTATCAGAGTTAGTGTTCTTCCGCGTGTTTGACGCTTGAAGGAGATCCGTCGCAATGGGAAGTCAAGAAGGAGTGATGTCTATAAAGCCACCTCTATTCAATGGAAGCCATCTGATATTCTGGAAGGTACGAACAAAAGCATATCTGCAAAGTCTTGGTGCAGATGTATGGGCAATCGTGGAAGAAGGTTATCAGTATCCGGCAAGTATTCCTACTGATGCAGCTGAAAGGAAGAAGTATGAAATCAATGCCAAAGTGGTGAATGTCTTGTTAAGAAGCATGTCTGAAACAGAATTCGCTAAAGTAATGCAGCTACATTCAGCAAAAGAAATATGGGACAAAATCATTCTAAGCTATGAAGGAGACACAAAGGTAAAAAGTGCAAAACTCCAAACTCTTAGAATTGAATATGAAAACTTGAAGATGCATAGTGATGAGAGTATTGCCCATTTCTTCTTACGTCTGGATGATATTGTAAATCGAATGAGAAATTTGGGTGAAACCATAACTGATACTACTCTAGTGGAAAAAGTCTTAAGATCCTTGATTTCAAAATTTGACTCTAAAGTTTTAGCTATTGAAGAAAGGCAAGATTTGCAAACTCTTACTATTGTTCAATTACATGGTATCCTGACTGCTTTGAAATGAGACAAGGAGGTCCTTCTCAACAAGAGAACGCTTTTGCTGAGGTGTGCTAAAGCGAAAGTTGAAAAGGAAGTTGTCAAAGAATCCACTCTTATATATCCTATGAAGAAGAAGCTAATTTTCGTGAGATCACTCCAACTAGGTAATCGAAGCCTCAAAGGTAAGCTTCCTTCAAATGTTTTGAGGTGGAAAAGTTGGTCACTATGGTCATATGTCTTATAGAGAAAACTGCGCCAAGGGGAAACAATTTGTGCAAGAAGAAAAGTTATTATAAAAAGAAGATGATGATGATGAAGTGTCTAGTGAAGATGAAGAAGATTCTAACCATGATCTGAAAGTGCTCATGGCAAAGAAGCAAAAGAAGAAGGCTACTCGAAGCAAGGAGAAATCTCAGAAAACATGTATAGCAGAAATTGAAGAAGATGAATCAGGTAGTGATTGGGGTCCTTGTAATCTTCTTTGTGCAAGCAATGGTGTTGATCGTTGTTCTTGTATATGCAAAGATAGTGAAAGTAATAGTATGGATCTAGAAGAAGCTGTCAAGATTAAAGTTGAAGATCAGCAAAAATAATCTAAAGAGAGTAAAAGTTTAGAAGCAAATAATGAAAGTTATGATTGGTGTCAATTTGAAAGGAAGGAATCTATCTACAAAGATGTGATCTCTAGGATGAATGAAAAGATAGAAACACTAAATGGACAGATAGACAAGTATCAAGGGTTGTACGCTTATGCAACCAATCAAGGTGAAAAACTTGAAGCAGAAATCATCTCTCTGAAAGCAGATCTTGAAGCATCAAGTAAGAAGAATGAGGAACCTCTACAACCATTTGAAAAGGAAGGCCTTGAAGCAGAAATCGTCTCTCTCAAAGAAGATATGGAAAAATCAAATAAGAAGAATGAAGAGCTGCAACAAACATGTGAAGAAAACGAAAATTGGTTGAAAGAAGAGATTCTAAATCTGAAGGATCAAGTAGAAGATGGAAGAAGGAAAGAAGAAAGCTTGACGAAGCAATGTCAAGCCTCGGAGGTTGAGGTAAACATTCTCAAAGGTAAATTAGAAGAAAAGGTTAAACTTTTGAGGTTTCAAGATAGTACTAATATTTTGGACAATATTCTGAGTAATCAAAGGTCTCCTTCTATCAAACTTGGTCTTGGT